>OX422219.1:58968879-59381379 GCA_949130495.1 Sambucus nigra
ACATGTCATCGAAGGGTGAAAACATAAAACAGCTATAAAATTGTCCCGTAAGAGGCACGAACACCTCGAACGGGACCACTGTAACTCGTAGTAACCGATCAAAGTCATGGAAATTCCGATTTGACTATACAATTTAGATGTGCAAAAAATTACTTAAGTATAAAAACATCCCATCAATGGGTGCACATTAGTATAAACAGACAACGGAGTTTATATATATGTATATATGTATAAACTGTATAACAGTTTATATATGCATATATCCAGTTTATACATATATATACAGTTTCTATATGTATATATACATATATTACATTTATACATATATACTGTTTATATATACATATAGATGTATATAACTGTATATATATATGCATATATATATGTATATAACAGTTTATATATACATATATGTACTATTATATATATATATATATATATATATGAAAAAAATATGAATAGCACTTTATTTATATAAATATATAAACAGTTTATATGGATAAATTGTTATATATATATATATGAGTTTTTTTAATAAACTGTTTATATATAACAGTTGTATATATAAACTATTATAACTGTTTATATAACAGTCATATATATATATAACTATAATAGTTATAAATTATTATTATCTTTTGAAGTCGGATAGGTTATAATTTATTTTGTATTTTGTGTGGAATGAAAATGGATTTGCAACACATAGAAAAGTCAATGGATACGGAGGATCGAGGTACGTAGCTACTCGGATACTTGTTTAAGTTTATGCAGCTACTCGGATACTATTTTTTTATATGAAGGCGGTGAAAGCGATTTAATGGTGGTTTAAGTGTGTTTTTTGTTGTTGGGTTTATTTTAATGTTAAAAACAGGTTGGATTTCATGAATAAACAAAGGAAACTCTGTCGATTTTTTTTAAAATTAAATAGTGTTTTAAATTGATTATGTCAAACATACATGCATTTGAAGTTATAAAAACTCATTTAGTCATTTATTTTTTTATTTTGTGCGGGTTGATGATGGATTTTTCTTGGAGTTAATATGTTCGTGGTGGCTTAGAGTTGGGGTTTCTTATAGTGTAAGGGAGCCATATTGTCGCTGTCGTTTTAGTTTACGTGGACTTTTTTTTAACATCTTTTGATCTGTTAACGTCTTAGGTTATTTCATGTTTACATCTTTTGATGTGTTAGGATTTGTTATGTTCGTGTTTGGGAGGCATTTGTTTTGTACCTTTATACTTGGGTTGTGATAAAATATTATTTCGTAATTCATATTTATGAGATTTGGTTGAAAATTGTGGAATTTTGTATTACTTATGATTGTATGACAAATATGCATGTTATTATGGATTAAAAGGTTGTACGTTTGATGAAAAAAGTGCAATTTAAAAAATATTTTCAATTGCGAAAAAAATAATTGGTAATAAATAAAAATCTAGTACTTTCGGCAACATAGACATATCTTTCGAGTCACTCTTCGTTTCACTCTCTACTAGTTATTTTTCCTCCTTTCGTGCTTTCAAAGTAACGCCCTTATCTATTTTCTTTTATGTTTTGGAGGGAAACATGTCTAGTTCATAGGATTGTAAATCACCTATGACCTCTTCTAATTTAGTAGATGCTAAAGTGGGTAAAAAATTTAATACGGTCACCTTAGGAATAAATCTATCGGGTAGGGACCTTAAAATTTTCTTTACTACACAATTGTCGGGTATTTTCTCTCCCAAATTAAAGGATAAATTAACTAAATCTGAAAGTCTAGCATAAAATTCATCAAATGTTTCTTTTTCATTCATTTTGTTGGTTTCAAATTGAGTGGTGAGGTTTTGGAGTTTAGAAGCTTTTACGACACTAGTTCCTTCATGAGTGAGTTGTAAAATATCCCAAGCTTCTTAAGCAGTTTTACATGTCATAATGTGTCGAAATTCATCCGGCTTGATCGCGTCAAACAAGCCATTTAAACCTCGAGAATTAAAATTTGCAAGTTTAAATTCATTCTCACTCCATCTATCAGTGGGTTTGGGAACACGTTCATTTTCAACTAAATATGTAGGTGGGGACCACCCATCAACGACTGACAACCAAACCCTCTCATCTAGAGACCTAAGTGCCAATTTTATACGCACTTTCCAATACGCGTAGTTGAAACCATCGAAAATAGAAAATTTTTAAATGAGGAAAATTTTATTTTAGTAAAAAATATTTGAAAGTACCTTAACACAATAAATTAGTGCTCCGGCTCTGATACCAATTTGAAGGAATGATAGGACACCTAATTTTTAATTCTTATAATTTAAACATATAATTTCCTTTAAATGAGGAATAAGGATGGTTCAACACAACACACAAACAACAACTTTTAATTTTAAATTTTAATTAAACTAAACCCAAAGTGAAATTAAATTAAACAACTCATAAATTTTTTCACTTAAACCAAATTAATTTAACCCAAGTCCTATAAATTTACCTAACAATTAATTAATTCAATTTTGCAAATTGGGCCAAACCAAATTTTAACAAATAAAAATAATGACTTGAATTAAATTAATATTTACCCCAATTAAATTTGCACCAAATTAAATATTGCAATTTTATCTTTTTACCTAAGCGTGCATTTATTGTGATTTGCAAAAGATAAAATAAATAAACAATCACTACGCCGCGGTGTACGAGGAAAAACTCACAACGGGAAAAAACCTTGGATGACCCTAGTCTTAAGTCCACTAAGTACGTAATTACAATTACAAGACAGATGACTAACCATACTTGACTCGAATTTTTCAATCCCCGATGCATCTTCTTGCAACTACCTCTGCTTAGTCGAGAATCCTGAACTCCACCGGAACCTTGGAATCCACTAATAAAGCTTTTGGGAATAACCGTCAACCACACATGGTGCCTTTCATAGTGTGAGAATGCCACAGCAAAAATAAGACTTCTTCTTTTAGGGATGTAGAAGTAAACCCAAACTTCTCTTCTTTCAGGTGTAGAGAAAAACCCGGTGCCAAAACTCTCTAAGAAATGATATATGACCAGGCATAAATTCTTCTGAATTTAGCCCCTTAAGTTAGTGATTTTAATATCTCGAACAATGTAATTGAATCATTTTTATGCCATTTCACTCCATTGTCTGTTCCTAACAATATTCCCTAGTTTTTGTGTAATTTTGATGAAGTTTTAAGGAATGGAATGCAAGAAAGAATCTAAAAGAAAAGAAAAGATGCAAGCAAGAAAGGTCAAAGGGCAAAAGTGTAAATTCCATTCAGAATTCGAAAGTGACACCAAAAGTGAAGTTGAATAGCATGAGTTCACAAGAGCATAGGAAGAAACGGCATCCAAATCGGAGGTCTAGATAAGAAGATATGGCCAGTCAAAGCTGCAAGGAAAAAGTCAAAGAAGAAGAAATTCGGACCGATCCGGGTAGTATCCGGAACGATCCGATTTGGCCAAGTCCAGTACACCCCGGATGGATGGCAAACCGATGGAAGCAATAAAATAGAACCGATCCGATGGATATCGGACCGATCCGATTAAGACCCAAACCGATCCGATCATGCGAAATCCTGGCATTAATTTGCCATTTATTGTGTAGATTTGATGAGTGCGTAGCTGAGAAACTTGTGCCACAAGCAGGGTTGGATGTCAACTTTCGATGATTTGTGCTATAAAAGCCAAGCCCTACATCATTTGAGAGGAGGCTAGGGTTGAGAGTTCTAGAGAGAGTTTTAGGTCAGAATTCTATGTTTAATTTCCAATTTCTGCGAGAGTTTGCATGAACCCTAGTTTGTATTCTGAATCTCAATTCCGTTTTTGTGCTGAATTCAAGTAATATCATTCTATTCTCTTTTGCTTTAATATTTGCAAATTTCGTACAATGTTTTGTAGCTTCATAATTTCATATGTAAATTTATTTTTGAACCAAATCATGAGTATCTAAATTCCCAAGGGTTGGGGTACATGAACTCAATCCAAAGGCAAATTATTTGTATAGAAAATAGAGTTTGAATTAAAATATTGGTTGAATCGTGAATGAAAATCATATATACATTGTCAATCTTTTAATCTCTCTTGCCCTAGGTACTGGAGATGTTTAAGAACACTTTGTGTGTATAATTTGCCGTTCACCGCATTATATTTATCTTTGATTTCATATGATGCGGGCTTGAACGTCATATCTGTAATGCTTAGAATTTATAAAGATTGGATTTAGTCGAGAATTTTAATTTACAATTCTAGTATTCTTGAGAATAAATTGTTAAGGATTGAGGGATTGTACCCTACCCTATTTTCTCTAATTTGTTAAATCCCAAGTTTCTTTGTTAATTTCAAATTGTTTCCTCAAGTAAATTTTTAGAAATTTTCCCAAAAATTAATCATCTTTTTATTTCTTTTAAGAAATCATTTCAAGATTTAATAATTTTTCTTGTTACTGATTGGCAATCTTGATCCCTATGGAGATGATCCCGACTTACCGGGTTATTACTTGAGCGACAAGGCTTGCACTTGAGCCTAGATAAATACGCACTTTTAAGACAAATATTAAGTCGCGTCAAGTTTTTGGCACCGTTGCCGGGGACCAAAATTGTTAAATTTTCAAGAAAGTTATTTTTATCTACAAGTGATTTCGAAAAGAAAAAAATTCATTTCTTCTCTTGTGTACTTATATGCAGAATTTATCTCCCACCCAAGTTCACGAAAATCCTATTGCCGAAGCCAGTTCTGAAAATTCAGAGTCTCCTCATTTTTGGGTTCCACCTCCTTCGCCTAATAATTCTATCATAAGTCGTTCAGTGAGTCAAACCTTTAGTGAGAATTCTGAACCTTTCGGTAGCGATATGTCGGAGCGTGGTAGTGTCGGTGTTAGGCCTGGAGAGGATGATGTACCATATCTACCCATGAAAGATCTTTTATTTCCGGAGCGAACTGTTACCCCTGGTTGTATTTTACTCCCTTATAATGCCGGTCAGTTCCACTTTCGGAATGGAATGATCCAAGTTCTTCCTACATTTCATGGGATGGATTCGGAAAAACCATATCTCCATATTCGAGAATTCGAAGATACATGTGAGACATTTGGAGATCAAGCTTGTCCACAAGATGTAATCCGGTTGAAGCTATTCCCTTTTTCCTTAAAGGATAAAGCTAAAACTTGGTTATGGTCCCTACCCCCAAATTCTGTGTTATCTTGGAGAGATATGCAAGCCAAGTTTCTATCAAAAAATTTCCCACAACACAAAACCAATTCTGTTAAAGCCCAAATTCAAACTTTTCGACAAAATGAGAATGAGGATTTTGACAAGTGTTGGGAGAGATTTCAAGAATTGGTTAGTGCGTGCCCACATCATGGATTTGAAAAGCATCATCTGATTTCAGTTTTCCATAAAGGCCTTACTTTAGCATCTAAACAACTTGTTGAAACTATGTGTGAAAGACCTTTTTGGGAGTTAGATTCGAGCGATGCTGAAGCTCATCTGAGATACGTAGCAGAGACTACCCAATCATGGGATGTTTCTGACCCCAATAGTCAAAATCAAAATCGACAAGTGTCCAACTTGCCTGCTGCGTCCGGTATTTATCACTTGGACAAGGACACTATGTTGGATCGAAAATTTGACCAATTGGAGAAGAATTTCAGAGATATGCTTGAAGTGCGATTGAGAGATGTGACTGGACCCGTCCAAGCCGGAAAGGAGAAAGTATGTGCCATTTGTAATGCTGGTCATTCTACCAAAGGATGTCCTACCATTCATGCATACAAGGCAATGTACACTGAACAGGTTGAAGCAATAGGGGGTTTTCGAGGAAATTATAATGCACAGCAAGGGAATGCATATAATCAATCGTGGAGGAATCCCAGGTTCAATTATGGACAACCCCAAGGTGGGATGGTTCCTAACCCACAGATGACTCTACCACCACCCCCTCCATTTCAGCAAGTTGCGCCTCCAATGTCAAATCCTATGCCAGTACCACCTCCTGGTCCTTATGTAGCACCACCTACGAGATCTCTTGAAGATAATCTCAATCAATTCATCCAATCTCAAAAAGAGAGTAATGCTAAATATGATCGAATGTTCATTGAGATGCATACTAACATTGCTAGGTTGGAATCTGCAGTGAATACTTAAGAGAAGGGTAAACTTCCTGCCCAAGGCCAAAGACCACCTCTTCAGGGTCAACCCACGGTTTGCTCCACATCATCAGATTTGCAAGAACAATGTCAAGCTGTTACTACTCTTCGTAGTAGCCGCGTAATTGATCTAGCACCTAAACTTCCAAAGGTGAAAGATGATGGAGTAGAACCCGAGATTGCTAAGGAATCAGCAACTTCCGAGTCTGAAGAACCTTCCCTAGAAATAGAATTGAAAGATGAGGAAGTTGAACCTGAAATTGAAGTCAAGTTACCTACTACTGCTCCATTTCCTCAACGCTTAGAGTCACCTAAGAAAGGTGTTTCGCGTACAGAGGTGTTGGATGTGTTGAAACAAGTAAAATTGAACTTTCCATTTCTTGATGCTATTCAACAAATTCCAGCATATGCTAAGGTTATTAAAGATCTTTTGACTGTCAAGAGACGGCTTAAGGTGAAGAAAAATGTTTTCTTGGCACAAAATGTGAGCTCAGTTCTTCTCAATGATCTTCCACAGAAATTCAAAGATCCAGGTGCACCTACCATTTCGTGTATCATAGGAGAGAAAAGAGTGGAAAAAGCATTGCTTGATTTAGGTGCGAGTGTAAACATCCTCCCATACTCCATCTATAAGTAGCTTGATTTAGGTGATCTAAAACCTACCCGAATTACTCTACAGTTAGAAGATAGAACAGTGAAAGTGCCTCGTGGAATTATAGAAGACGTGATAGTTCAAGTGGACACGTTCTACTTTCCTGTTGATTTTGTCATTTGGGACACCGAGCCTGTTCCCCATACGAGAAATCATGTTCCAATTATATTGGGCCGACCGTTCTTAGCTACCGCTAATGCTTTGATTAATACACGGAATGGTCAAATGCAACTCACTTTTGGGAACATGACTCTCGAGACCAATATTTTCAATGTCGCTAACCAAATGGGTGACGAGGATGAGATTCTTGAAGTGGATCTTCTTGAGGAAGTTGTGGATGAAAATATTGAGACAATCATAGGAGGAGATGCTTTGAAAGTGTGCTTAGTGCAAAGTGGTGCGCAAATGAGTGCTTATACTGAGTTTGAGAGAGAGGTGGAAGAGTTGAAAATTTGGTTACAAGAGGAAGAGAGTTTTGAGAGTTTAAGAGATGTTGACTGGATTTCTAGGTATGAAGAATTTCCTCCGAGGGAGACACCCATGATCCCCTCTGAACATAGATTTCCTAGTCTTGAGTTGAAGAAACTACCCTCCCATGTCAAATATTCCTTTTTAGGTGAGAATGATACATTTGCTGTTGTTGTGTCTTCCCATCTAGAAAAGGGGCAAGAGGGTATGTTATTAGATGTGTTGCGAAAGCATAGAAGTGCTTTTGGTTGGACCATAGCAGATTTGAAAGGTATATGTCCTTTGATTTGTACCCATAAAATCCATCTCGAAGAAGAGGTGAAGCCCTCGCGTGAGATGCAAAGACGATTAAACCCAACAATGAAAGATGTAGTAAGAGCGGAAATCATCAAATTGCTAGATGCTGAAACTATCTATCCCATTTCGAATAGTAAATGGGTGAGCCCAATTCAGGTCGTTCCAAAGAAATCAGGGATGACCGTGGTTGAAAATGCTAAGGGATAATTAATACCTCAACGCACCACCACCGGGTGGCGTGTTTGAATTGACTATCGAAAGCTCAATGCCGGAACTCGAAAAGATCATTTTCCCTTACCGTTTATCGATCAAGTTATTGAACGAGTGGCGGGTCATCCTTACTATTGTTTCCTAGATGGGTATTCCGGTTATAATCAGATTGAAGTGGATGTACTTGATCAAGAAAAGATGACTTTTACATGTCTGTTTGGTACGTTTGCCTATAAACGTATGCCATTTGGATTATGTAATGCGCCAGCTACTTTTCAAAGGTGCATGTTGAGTCTTTTTAGCGATATGATGAAAAAGGGTCTTGAGGTGTTCATGGACGATTTCAGCGTTTTCGGTCCATCTTTTGACCAATGTCTAGCTAATCTTGAGAGAGTTCTATTCCGATGTGTGGAAAAAGACTTAGTCCTCAATTGGAAAAAATGCCATTTCATGGTTACCGAGGGTGTAGTCTTGGGCCACATAGTCTCATCTAGAGGGATTGAAGTTGATCGAGCAAAAATTGAAGTAATAGCTGAGTTACCCCCACCAAAATCACTTAAAGATGTGAGGTCCTTTCTAGGCCATGCTGGATTTTATAGGAGGTTTATCAAAGACTTTAGCGTCATCGCTAGACCTTTGAGTAATCTTCTTATGAAGGACACTCCATTTGAGTGGAATAAAGCATGTCAAGAAGCTTTTGATAAACTTAAAAGCATGCTTATTTCTGCACCTATCATGCAAGCTCCGGATTGGTCATTATCATTTGAGCTTATGTGTGATGCAAGTGATTATGCGATTGGGGTTATTCTTGGACAGAGAAAAGATAAGAAAGCTCATGTTATTTACTATGCTAGCAGAACATTATCTGGCCCTCAACTTAATTACTCTACTACAGAGAAAGAGTTACTAGCAGTCGTTTTTGCTCTCGACAAATTTCGCTCTTACATTGTTGGGTCGCCTATCATTTGCTTCACTGATCATTCGGCACTTAAATATCTCTTGAGCAAGAAAGATGCCAAACCCCGTTTAATCAGGTGTATCCTACTCCTACAAGAGTTTAATCTCTCAATTCAAGATAAGAAAGGAGTAGAAAATGTCGTTGCTGACCATTTGTCACGACTCTCGTTCGACGTGCCTATTGATCCCATTCCCATAGACGAGTATTTTCCGGATGAGAATCTATTTGCTACTTCTTTTCTCCCTTGGTTTGCGGATATAGTCAATTACCTTGTCACTGGAGTTGTTCCATCTAGTTGGAATCCGTAAGAGAGAAGGAGGTTCATTACTTGGTCACGCATGTTCTTTTATGATGATCCATATTTGTTTAAGTATTGTGCTGACCAAATCATCCGGAGATGTGTACCCGATGAAGAAATCCAAGGTGTAATTCGATTTTGTCATTCGGAAGCATGTGGAGGTCATTTTTCCAAAAATAAAACTGCTGCAAAAATTCTTCAAAGTGGTCTTTATTGCCCCACAATCTTCCGGGTTGTGAATGCTTTTTGTAAATCTTGCGATAGATGCCAAAGAATGGGAGCTATTACTCGCCGTGATATGATGCCATTAACCCCAATTCTAGTCTTGGAGTTGTTTGATTGTTGGGGTATTGACTTCATGGGGCCCTTTCCCCCTTCTTTTGGTTTTCTATACATCCTCGTCGCTATAGATTATGTCTCAAAATGGTTAGAGGCTATAGCTACAAGGACGAATGACAGCAAGGTGGTGATAAAATTCATTCAAGAAAATATACTTTCTCGCTTTGGTATGCCTAAGGCCATAATTAGTGACAATGGAACTCATTTTTGCAATAGGCCGATGGAGAAACTAATGCGGAAGTATGGAATTGTCCATAAAGTTGGCACCACTTATCACCCCCAATTAAATGGCCAAGCCGAGCTTGCTAATCGAGAAATCAAAAATATCTTGGAAAAGACAGTTGATCCTAATAGGAAAGACTGGTCTCTTAGATTGACTGATGCGCTCTGGGCTTATAGAACCGCATACAAGAATCCCCTTGGGATGTCCCCATTTCGATTTGTGTATGGCAAACCTTGTCATCTTCCGATTGAAATCGAACACAAAGCGTATTGGGCTATCAAAAGGGTGAATTTCAAAATGGATCAAGCCGGTGAAACACATAAACTTCAGTTGAATGAGTTGGAAGAAATGCGCAATGATGCGTATGAAAGTGCTAAAATATCCAAGGACCGAATGAAACGGGCTCATGACGGAATCATTCGTAAGAAATAGTTTCATTCGAGACAAAAAGTACTTCTCTACAACTCAAGGTTCCACTTGTTTCTCAGAAAATTGCAGTCACGATGGTCTGGTCCATACATTGTGAAAGAGGTATTTCCCCATGGAGAAGTAGAACTAATAGATGAGAAATGGGGAAACACTTTTAAAGTCAATGGGCATCGTCTCAAGCCCTATTTAGAAGCAATGGTTAAAGAAGCCGACACAATCTGGCTGTCGGACCCCATTTATGGGGATTGACTGAACAAAGAGAGTGAGGTCGTCGCACCCCTGACATGTATGGGGTGATTGTTGTACATACGCGTCATAGGATGTAGAAGTCATAGGTTAGAGTCCGTTTTGAGGGTTGAGAATTCGAAGGGGGAGGGGTGTTTCGTTATCGATAAGCTGTGAGGATAGTTCGAAGTTTGTGAGGTTGCAAATCATGTTTGGAATGGAGAATAGGCATTTCTAAGATTGAAAAGAATAGAGGAGAAGAATTCTGGAAATCAGCAACCAGATCGGTCCGGTGAAATAAAATAACCGATCCGGTCATCCGGATCGGTCCGGGGTAATAAAAGAACCGATTCGGTAAGGCGGATCGGTCCGGTCCCAAAACCGGATCGGTCCGATTTTCTGCAGATTTCATTTACCAAGAGACACACCTCTTCAATCCACTTCCTCAATCCACACCTTTTCACTTCACCCAATCCATCCCTTCCTTCAAAAATTCATCCCCCCATTTCCCACCCCTTCGCTCCCTCCATTTACCCAACTCCTTCCTATAAATTCATACCTCCCACTACCCATTTTCTTCACACCTACACCTATCTTCTATCTTATATCTCCATTGATATCTCCTTCTTCCATACTCATGGCTGATCCCCAGAAATATACCTCCATTGAAGTTCTTCCCAACGGAAATGGAGAGTATCGTTCCCGCCATGAAGCAAATTGGTGCCGTAAGTTTTTCAGCCCTACGCGAAAAATTCATATCAAATGTCAAGTGTTGTGGTACCAAATGCCCAATTCTGTCACAGCCCTTTTTCCTGTCAAGAGGCTGGTGCCGTTTCTTCAATGAACCATATGAGGCTATTTGGGAGAATGAAGTGCGTCAGTTCTACGGATCTCTCGTCCGTACCGCTGAATTTGATTCCCAAGCCTTTGTGGATTCCATCCCTATCCCATTTTCACTTGATCTTGTGCCACGGAAACTTGAATCATATGGTGTGATCACTCCTGCTCAGTTTGACTATCCGAGTCCCGATCCCGTTCTCACCAAAGAAGTTTGTATCTCACGAATCAAACCCGGTGCGGTTTGGAATACTGAGACATTTCCCGTCGATCGCTTATCCGACAGGGCACGCTTCACTTTTCATATCGTTTGTGCCAATATTTTTCATACTTCTAATGATTCAGCGATGCGGCCGCGCCAAGCCACCATGATGTATCATTTGTTCGACCCTATGACAGTGATCAACTTGGCCTGTACATTTTACACTGATATCCTTTTTGTGGCCTATAGTAAAAAGGGTCGCGCTCCTCTTCCTTATGGTCGACTCATTACCTCCATGCTTCGGGATGTCGGGATAGCACCACCTCAGGATCTTGTCAATCTTCCTAAACCTTTAGGACAAGAGTCCCGCACTCGAAGTGAGCGACAAATTCAACTAGTCCGTGCGAGGCACGGTGGCGATTCGAGTGAGGTGGAAGACGATGAAGAGGAGGACGTCGCTGATGAGGACGTTGAAATGGAGGAGGGTGAGGAGGAGGAATATGATGAGACTACTGATCCGGACTATGTTCCGGTTGGTATGGGCTTGACTGAGCGCGTTCTCTCTCTTGAAACGCGTTTTGAGGAATATGTGTCTTCCTACGAGAGGGACATGAGTTTGGTCCTGCGTATGCAGGCCGACTTATACCGTCTTCAGTTGGGACCCGAGGCCCCTCTTCCTCCTTACTACTACAATCCTTATGATCCGAATGCTCCAGACACTTCCCATCCTCCACCCGCCCCGTAGGATACCCTTCCCTTGTTAGGATTTTTCTCCCTATGTTTGTAGTTTTTGCTTACACAGTTGTTTCCACAGTTTGTTTGTACTCTACAGTTTTAATATGATATTGGCTTGTTTTATTTATCGCACTCTTTATGTTGCCTTCTTTATCTCTCTTATCTATTTGATTGAGGACAATGCAAATCATTGAGTTAGGGGGGATGACAGGTGCGTATTCATAAAACTTCGCTTATATTCATATATATGTATTTAAAAAAATTGAAAATTTTTGAAAAAAACCAAAAATATTTTTGTTCAAAATAAATAAAATTGGAATTTAAATTTTTCAAAAATATCACCTTTATTCTATTTGAAGTCTCAAATTGTTAAATTTCAATTGCACTAAGCCAAAATTGACCAAAGATGGAAATTGAAAGAAAATTGACGACTTTACGAATAAGTGTGGAGATTGATCAAACCCGGTGAGATTTAGAGCCTATCGATCTTTTTGAGTTTTTAAATCAATTCGAGTTTATGATTAACTCAAAGTTCATTTCAGCGTTTTAATAAGTCGTTGATGATCTCAATCCTTTATTTTGATCGGTTATGGAAAATTTGTGAAATGTTGTCTCAAAATTCGTGCTAAATATATCTCTAAACTTAATTAATCTCAAGATGCATATGGTAATGTGATTAGTAATTTGGACAATGAAGTAGGCCCTCGTTTGTTACCCAAAAATATTAGCCATAATAAAGTTGTGAAAAATTATCCCTTTGCAACCCAAGTTGAGCCAAATAAAATTTATCCTTTCGTTTGATAACCCGAAAAACCCAAATAGCCTGGAATTGTGAAAATTGAGAAAATTCATCAAGTAAGTCCAACTTGTGCAGTAAAAAGGGGCAAGAGAAAAACAGAACAAAAATAAAAAAATAAAAATAAAAGAGAAAAAAAAATAGCAAGAAAAAAAAAAGAAGAAAAAAAAAGAAAAAGAAAAAAATGAAAAGAGAAAAATGAGCAAATGCCCGAAAAAGCACTAATGGACGTCATAAGGACATTTTCCAATTTCGAACATTCCGTCCATTCCCATTTTTACCCTTTACACTTTTAACCCGAAAAGTCCTAACTGAGTCCGAATGGCGAAATTAATTACTGCGTGGAGAGCTAAGACATGAAAAGATAAAATGAGAGATTAAAATGGTGTGGTTAAGAGATGATGTTTCCCATTTCCTAATAATTGTATTCCGATGATGAGATCATTTCACCATATATTTTCTTCTTTTCAATTTTGTATGCATGAATTTGTGTCCATTATATTTACTCTTTATATCATGAATACCAAGAGAAAATAGCCACAATTCGAGTGATTCGTTTGTGAGTGCAATCCGTAAGAATTTGAATCAAAACGAATTTTCCGAAAGTAACGTAATGCTCAATCAGTGAAAATTTGAGGTTTAATTGATGGCTTTGCACACACACACTATGGTTTGAAACATTTGAATATGAATTTATGGTGATTATTTTTCGAAAAGTTTAAATTGTATAATTTTTAAGTATTTTGATATTTATTTGAGTCAATAAAGAATTTTGTGGCTGTATTCACTGCAAACCCTCACGAGACAAAACTCGTCCTACTAGGGTAACCTAGAGGTTTAAAGGATTGTTGCATACGCTAAATGCAATCGCGTGCCTGCGAAAGTGGAATTCTGTTTCAATAAAAGAAGTTTGCAAGAGTTGAATGTTGGTTAGATTCAGTTGCATTGCCCGGGACGTGCAAAGTCTTAAGTTAGGGGGATTTGACCAGGCATAAATTCTTTTGAATTTAGCCCTTTAAGTTAGTGATTTTAATATCTCGAACAATGTAATTGAACTATTTTTATGCCATATCACTCCATTTTATGTTCCTAACAATATTCCCTAGTTTTTGTGTAATTTTGATGAAATTTTAAGGAATGGAATGCAAGAAAGAATCCAAAAGAAAAGAAAAGAAAAGATGCAAGCAAGAAAGGTCAAAGGGCAAAAGTGTAAATTCCATTCAGAATTCGAAAGTGACACCAAAAGTGAAGTTGAAGAGCATGAGTTCACAAGATCATAGGAAGAAACGGCATCCAAATCGGAGGTCTAGATAAGAAGATATGGCCAGTCAAAGCTGCAAGGAAAAAGTCAAAGAAGAAGAAATTCGGACCGATCCGGGTAGTATCCGGACCGATCCGATTTGGCCAAGTCCAGTACACCCCGGATGGATGGCAAACCGATGGAAGCAATAAAAAAGAACCGATCCGATGGATATCGGACCGATCCGATTAAGACCCGGACCGATCCGGTCATGCAAAATCCTGGCATTAATTTGCCATTTATTGTGCAGATTTGATGAGTGCGTAGCTGAGAAACTTGTGCCACAAGCAGGGTTGGATGTCAACTTTCGATGATTTGTGCTATAAAAGCCAAGCCCTACATCATTTGAGAGGAGTCTAGGGTTGAGAGTTCTAAAGAGAGTTTTAGATCAGATTTCTAGGTTTAATTTCCAATTTCTGCGAGAGTTTGCATGAACCCTAGTTTGTATTCTGAATCTCAATTCCGTTTTTGTGATGAAATCAAGTAATATCATTCTATTCACTTTTGCTTTAATATTTGCAAATTTCGTACAATGTTTTGTAGCTTCATAATTTCATATGTAAATTTATTTTTGAACCAAATCATGAGTAGCTAAATTCCCAAGGGTTGGGGTACATGAACTCAATCCAAAGGCAAATTATTTGTATAGAAAATAGAGTTTGAATTAAAATATTGGTTGAATCGTGAATGAAAATCATATATACATTGTCAATCTTTTAATCTCTCTTGCCCTAGGTACTTGAGAGGTTTAAGAACAGTTTGTGTGTATAATTTGTCGTTCACCGCTTTATATTTATCTTTTATTTCATATGATGCGGGCTTGAACCTCATATATGTAATGCTTAGAATTTATAAAGATTGGATTTAGTCGAGAATTTTAATTTATAATTCTAGTATTCTTCAGAATAAATTGTTAAGGATTGAGGGATTGTACCCTACCCTATTTTCTCTAATTTGTTAAATCCCAAGTTTCTTTGTTAATTTCAAATTGTTTTCCTTAAGTAAATTTTTAGAAATTTTCCCAAAAATTAATCATCTTTTTATTTCTTTTAAGAAATCATTTCAAGATTTAATAATTTTTCTTGTTACTGATTAGCAATCTTGATCCCTGTGGAGACGATCCCGACTTACCGGGTTATTACTTGAGCGACAAGGCTTGCACTTGAGCCTAGATAAATACGCACTTTTAAGACAAATATTAAGTCGCGTCAATATATTAATGGGTACTTGGAACAAACAAAACAAATGGGTGTGTATGTGTTTTTGGTGAATTTAATCCATAAAAATCAAACACAAAACATGGAACTTTTTCTTAAAAGTTTTGCTCTCAAAAGACTCTTAGAATTTGAAAAAGTTTCCTTGAAAGAGTTGGTTCCCACACTTAGTAATTCTGGAAAAGTAAGTGGGAACAAAAGAGTCGGTAATGGAGAAAACTGCCAAAAAACTACGAAAAAGTTTTATCGCCATAAATCTAGTTCGAACGAGATTTTCGTTCGAACGAAGTGTCGTTCGAATGACCCTTCTAATGAAGTTCGAACGAACCTTCCAGTGGCCAAATGGTAAAACTCATTGGCAAACTCGTTCGAACGACATTCTCGTTCGAACAACAATATCAAACGAATTGCGAGAATGGTTATTTTCAAAATTAACCCCAAAAAACTTTATTTTAAAGTTCTAAAGTAACCTTCTGAAAATACAGTTTATTTTAAAATAAAATTACACCCAATAAAAATTGTTCCACGATATATATATATATATATATATATATATATATATATATATATATATATATATATATATATATAATGCATTCATACCTTATGAGGGATTGGAACTAACTTGATAGCGTGAAACGAGGCACATGAAAACCGGCAATGATGTTCTCTTGATAAGAAGGCCGCAACGTCTTCAACTTTAACATGTCATAGGCTTGAAGGATATACACGAACACTATCATATGACTCAAACGTTTTTGTCCCGAAGTGATCCAACACTACAATAAGACTCAATCGAAGACTTGTGTCCTTACAAAACTACAACCATCAATGCTAAAAAAATTGACTTACGCCACATTTCAAAATCATCAACTGATGTTCCATCTGTTTCCCTTATCCTCACAGAAGCCTTGACTCTAGAATGCTAGTCATTGTGGTCACAAAAAAATGTCTAATTTCAAAAAAATATTTATAGGAATTTAGAGAAAAAACTACTGAAACAATAGTCTAATTCCAAGAAAATATTTGTTGGATTCCCAAAAATTGAATTATTTATAAAGCTCAATGAATTTAGATACCATAATAATGAACTTTTGGTTTGGTTAGTTCAAAATTAGGCCTCCATAAAAGCTATTACTTAAATATTTATAAGTTAAAGTTGATACAATGAAATCTAATTCAAATGTGTGTGTTTGTAGGCATTTATATGTAATGAAGAAATGCATATCGAAATTCCATACCTAGCCATTGAATTGGTGTCCAATTTAGAGACAAAACCATCATAGTATGGAATAAGGAGAAGACCTATTGCTGCTCCTTATTGAAGGACCTTTTGCTGTTGCAAGTCATGCCTTCTTTTAGGGCTGCTGCCTCATGGAGCAATGAGGAGACCTACTATTTTGCCTACATTATTTCTTTTAACTCTAATGAGTCTACATCATGAGCAGACCTAATTCTTTCTTTTAGAACAAATGTCAGATATAATTGTATTGACCTCACTGACGGAGCACAACAGTATTGATCTATCATGAGTAGTAAAGATGTCAGTACATAGATCCAATAAGGTCATCAGATGTAATTGTATTTGCATCATTGACAGAGCACAACAGTAAGCACCTTTACCAACAAAAAACTTAAGACTTTGAATTTTTAATAACTTTCCCAAAGATGTCAGTACCGAGATCCAATAAGGTCATAAGATTGGAATTGGAGGAGTGATTACCCTTGTAAAAAACAACTAAATCATCAACATAAAGTAAGTTAGTGGGAGCATAGGAACCTCTGGGAGAAGAAACTACTTTTAACCAACGTAACTCGTACCAACCACATGAGCCTTATGAGACATTTCCAAATCGATAACACTAAAAGTAAATATAATATTAAAATTTTAGAAAACACAGTAACATATTAGAGAGCTCGAAGTCATTAACTTGGACATAATACTACTAAGGTTTATATTAAATGATCAACATCCAGTCATACTTACATAGATTAATCCATAATGTATTAAAAAAAATATCAACCTAATATCCCATAACTTCCTACGTACACCTTTCTTCTCTAATTTTTGAAAAGAAGAGCATTCTGAGAAAGAAACTAAAGCAGTATCAAAGTACATCTTCACCAGAAAACTCAGTTCCCAAGTCTATTTTACAACATTGAATATTAGGAACAACAAATTAGTAAGAAAACAATTATCAAAGTAATAAAATAATAGAATATTATTTCTACAACGACTTAAAACACTATACTATGATCATGCAAAACAGTTTCAAAAATAGTTTCAACTTCCTAAAACCAATTATGGACATAAACTATCATGAAATCATACAGTTGCAAAAAATAAACCAAAGGAAAAAAAAAATATTTTTGGCAAGTAGTCACCCCCCTGTTAGGGGAACACACCCAATATAACTTGCACACAATTAAAAGAATATCTTCTTGAAAGAACGATATTAAACATAATCAAAACCACTAAAACACTCACCACAAACTCCATTTGGATATATGAAGTAGAATATGAAACTCATTAAGCACACAATCTACATCAAAGATAATTAATTCCCTATAAAAAGTGAGAGGAAGGGTAGTTCCCAGCATGAGATTGGCATTCTCATTCCTCCCAAAGTTGCTACAAATGAAAGTCTATCCGCCTCATTCCTCCCAAAGTTGCCACCATAGGATTTGAACCAAAAATAGTATCTTATTTTCTTTTCTATAAGAATGTCAGCTCAAGAATAGAGAGATCATTCCGTTCCCATGTGACCAACTTCACTAATCAAACCATTTACGAAACTAATAAATTCAAAGTAAACAAATTTTCATTCTGAAAAGAAGTATCAACAAAAGAGTTAAAGGAGAATTTTCATTAGTAAAAGGATTGAAAAGGCACAACACGAGATTTTGGCATAACAAAGTAGAGTGAGCATGTGGGATGCTGATCCGATGATAACATGAAAATCCATAAATGGAATATTCAGAATAGAGAGATTGGTTCGTACTCATGCCTTAACTTAAATACTCAAAATATTAAATCACAAAGCAATCACACCTTGAATGTCTATCATAAAGCAAATTATTTATTCAGCATGCCCTAAATACTAATATTATGTTGAATACATATATACATGAATACTAATCGGGGGTACAGGCCAAACGTACGAATGTTGGAGTTCTCCACATCTCCAACATGTTCCAAACACCATTTATGCACATATGAAGATAATAATTGTCATTCGGTTATTTCATCGAACACTTTCTATGTAATCATGTAGTACAAAGTATAATAGATGTAGAAAATGAATTCAAAAAAAGTAAAAGCATCACTAAAGTATTAGGCAAATAAACTACCATAAAAACTTCACTTCAAATTAAAAACTAAAAAAATACCCTATTAAAGTAAAAGCATCACAAAATTAAAAAATACAAAACAAATATATCAAATCCCCTAAAATCTATCAAATCAAAACACAAAACACAATAAAATATATAAATAGACACATAATAAAAATGAAAAAGAGTATATCTAAGCTCTATAATAGACACCCAATAAAATCTATAAATAGACAACTAAACACAAATAATAATTAGATCCAAAAACATAAGGTACAAAGCCCTAAATTTCAAATCCCTATATTACAAATACCTAAATTACAAACCCCAAATTACAAAGGCCTATATTGCAAAGCCTTAAATATATACACAAACCAAACATATGTACCCAAATCGCACATGGCAGACCATGAATGTGGTATGTTTATTAGTAATAGACCACGCACATTAAACTAATGAAAACAATGCTATATTCGTCTTAGTTTGGAAATCGAATAAACTCATTCAAATGTAAACCCATTCAAATCTAAATATTAAAACATGAATACAAAATTCAAATATAATGTAAACCCATGAAACAATGCAAATGTAAACAGAGTAAACCCATTCACATGTAAACCCATAAAGCTTTGATAAAATATTCAGTAACCCATTTATAAATGATGAAAATGAAAAGGATTTCAAACCTTAGAAAATGCCAAATGAAAATTACCTCCTGAAGATTCATAAAAACGGGGGTCGAAGGGATGAAGAGAGAGAGAGGTGTTATGTCGTGATCGATTGAGAGAGATCGAGGGGGGAAGTGTACTATGGTTAGAGTAAAAGGGGTTCAAAGCATGTATTTTACAAGTTTATCCACTTTTTTGAATTTTGAAGACGTGGGGAAGGGAAATCAAGTGATAAAAAACAGAGGGGGAAACCAATTAATAAAGTGGTAAAAAAAGGACAAGAGGAATCTTTAATCACAATCCTTTGTGTGTTTACCATAATAGCCCTGTGTTTGAATTAAAGTGAAAGAAGGGGGACTTAATTTGTAGAAGAAAAAGAGGGGAAATCAAAGAATTGAGGGCAAAATAGGTAGTGCAGAAAAACTCATAAAGATGACATCATCTTTTGATCCTATGGCATACAAAAGTTTTCTACTTTATATATATATATATATATATATATATATATTGTTTTTTCCTTTGAACTAGTAATCATTTTTAAGCATACAATTTTTAGTAACACTAATTTTAAATCCCGTGCTATGCAGGCAAAATTTATTAAAAATATAATAAAATACATGTGATATATCTGTACAAGAAAATTGCCAATTAGTGGTGCACGTGCAAACTTCCCACAATAAATGATCCCAAATAATTAAAGCAAGACATAATTAAACTAGTCAAAAAAATTCAAAACAAGTGTTGAAGTGGTTTAACCAATTGTTGGGTGTCTTTTTCTTTTTCTTATTACTCGGTTTATAATGAGGTTTTACATGCCCCTTTGTCTCTGAGTAAGGGTTACATATATAGGGAAAAAAAGGTTATGCTGTGCAGGACTCTTGATCTTGTTGATGCAGTTGCGATTTTGTTATACTTATCATGCTCCAAGATCCTCGTTGGTTGGAATCTTTTTTGTTATTATCTGCAGCTACAATCCTTTATCCTATTATGTCGGACAAGTATCATCGAGTCCGAACTATTCAAACTGTTCGAATAACTCCCCCACAAGTGATAATTTTTGCAATTTTCCTGGTGGCGAAACTATTTTTTCTATGAAATAATATAATTGGTGACAAAATTTTGTGATTACCACTAAATTTAATTCTAAAGGTAGTCTTTCAATAACTTTTCAAATATCAATGGCGTTCCACATTTTCCCTCTCTCTAACTTAAGTTTCAAGTTATGGAGAGTGGAAAAAATAGTGACTAAATGATCAAGCCAAAGGATATTTTAGGGAAAGTGGTCGTTGCAACAGCAGGAAATGGTGTACATGAGGCAGTGAAATTAAATGGGACTCGTTTAAACTTCAATTTTAAATGAACTAAAAATTTAAGTAACATCCGCATGTGTCGTTAATGCATTTGTTAATTTGCGAGTATTTATAAGTGGGTCCTAATAACATGTAGGCTAAGGGAATACATTAAGAATCCAAAAATAGTAGGGACATTGTTTCGACATACATTTAATAAGGAATAAACACTCATGTAAAATTTTAATACTTCCTATTTTGAGGGTCATAACATATGTCCTAAGACAAAAGCTATCATATTTCTTCTTTAAGTAATACATTTTGAGTGATCAATATTTTAAAGACCTTGTCACTCAAATGGTGTCTTAACATCATGAATACCTACTCCATTATTGGCAAAAGATACGTATACCAAAATAATAATAATAACAATAATAGTAATAGTAATAGTATTTATAATAATAATATTAACAAATGAATATTCTTATTAGGCCCTGAAGCTTTTTTTTGTGTCCATAAAAGCAATTAATTTAGCCTATCTACCCCCAGAGGAAAAAAGAGTATCAACGTACATTGAGCAATCTAAGTGCTCGTCATCTAAGTGCTCGAACCGAAACCGGCGGTTTTTTTTAGCCCGGTTCGGTTTGCGGTTTAAGGATTTAAAAAACCGACAATATCGGTTCGGTTGTCGGTTTAGACAAAGAAAAAACCGATTCGAACCGAACCGACATCAATATTATATATTAAAAAACCCTTAAATATCTTTTATTTTTATATCCAAACACCATTAACCAACCTCCAAAACCGACCAAAACCGAAAACCGACCTACAAAAAACCGACCAAAACTGAAAATCGGTTAAAACCGAACCGAAACCGAACCAAACCGAAACCGATGTGAACCGAAACCGGCGGTTTTTTTCATCGTCGGTTCGGTTTCGGTCTGATTTTTTCCAAAATCGAACCGATCGGTTCGGTCTGAATTGCGGTCCAAAACCGAACCGAACCGACCCATGCACACCCCTAAATATCACAGTAAATAATTTTATGGTTCCACAAAAAACATAGCTCCCCATCTTGCGCATCACCTGAATGTGTATAAAGCAGCACCCGAAGACGACAACTTGTAGTTTGTATAAACCCATGGCGACCAAACTGATACTGGCGGGCCCACTCATTCTCTCTCATCATCCACATAACCACCTCTGCAGGTTTAATCTCCACAAGACATAACGACCCTCTCACCTCCATCAAGTCTTCAGTTGAGGTGTGACCCCTACGAATTTGTTCGGGAAGTTTAATGATATATGGTTCTTCTCTCTCCAAATCAAATGCGAGCACCGATAATATGTTCTCCCGCCACTTCTTGTTCAGCCAATAGGACACTCCTTTAACGCATACGCCTCCACTCCTGATATTTATGGGTGGATGTGGCTCGCTATTGTTATTCAAGCAAATCGGTTTCCAAAAACAAGAACATGGTCTTAAACCATCGGTTAGAGTGAAAATCTCGCAACCCATTGTAACTTCTGCCTCTTCAGAAGTATATGCGTACCAGCGGATAATTTTATATTGATTGGTGTTAGGGAGATACCCCATACCAAGCACAGCCGGGTGATCTGCATTAGGGGAGGTGGGAAGTTGTACCACCTCATTAGTGCTTGGGTTACAGACATGAAGTTTAGTAGGATAATAGGTTACTGATTGTAATCTACTATAACACAAGATTCCATGGCAAGAAATCAGGCCACTCGAGCAGATAATATCTCGTATATCTGCCTTGAAGTTAGTGTTTAACTTCCCGGAGACCATGTCAAGATTCCATGGCGGAACGCTCTTCGTGTAAGGCTTTCACAGAGAAAGAACCGGAGGAAGATATTAATGCGAGCCATGTTTTGGAGACACATTTGAACCCAAAAAGAGACTTCACAGGAAGTCTTGACATAATTTCCACCATCATTTCATCAGGCAGTCTCACTATTTCACGGCTCCTCTCCATTGATTAATTTTCTGCGTTGCTTAGTTCTTCAAGCACACACACAAGTTCTGCGATAACAAAAGCGCACGCACATATATATAGGTAGGAGAATAGCACACCTAATCCTTTTCAAACCTAATTCTAGTGGAAAAAGGAAACCTTTAAATATAAAATAGGGTTTTTCTTCGGACTTATGCGGTTCGTAATTAACGAGTCGACGTGGCATTCAATGCAAGAATCATGCATGGCTCGGTCACTTTTTATAACAACGTTCTCTCTTATTACGACATTAATATACCCAAAAACCAAAGTAAAAAATGCATTTAGACTAACACTTAAATTAAATTAAGACAAAAAAATGTAAAGATAAAATCCAAATGCACTTAAATTAAGACAAAAAAATAAGTAATAACAAAATTAAATTACCAGTGTAAGTACTTTAAATACTAAACATTATTCTGTAAGTTAAAAATTAAAAAATAATAAATAAATTTTATAAAAACAAATAATTTTTTAGTATTACAAGACCTGTAACAACAACAAAAAAGTGCAATACCTGTCCCAAAAGGGAAACTTGTTGAACTTATTGCAACAAAGAATACGAGTAAAAAAGATGAGTGTGATAGAGAAAGAACCTCCCATCTATGGCCAAAACTCTATTAGACCAACTTCCTCCGTCTAAACTTCCAAACCATAGCCACCATTTACCTCTCTGAAACTGACACTGACATAATTTTTCACAACCCACGGGTAACCACGTCAATCATGACTTCATTTGTTTCTTACAAGGAAAAGGTGATGCATATGATAGGAGATTCATATCCATCCAATTTTCAATGAGACTCCTCTGAACGATATATTCATAAAGCAACATCTAAGCATGTGTTGTTTGAATCCTGGTACAAGGATCCCCAGCAGGACAATTATGAGTCAGAAGATGAAACTGAGGAAGGAGATAACCTCTCCATCAAACCGTTGAGATTGGAGAATAAGAATTATTACAATCCCGTAAAAAATGGAAGCAATCAATCATCATTAAACTCATGTGACGTTTCAACGACTTGTGCTTCGTCTAACGAGGCTTTGGAAACTGAAGACAAACCATTTTTAGTCAGGAGAGATCTAGAAATCAGGTTATTTCGGATATCAGGCACGTGAAGAACATTGTTGAGAGTAAGTTCCTTTCGAGAAATCATTTTTAAAGCAATCTTTCCTTGTCCCACACCTTAGAAGTGGAAGAATTTCCCACAAAGAGGTTCTCCTCATTTTTCAAAGGCTTATAGGAGGTGAACATCCATTTGTTTGCACAAATGTGTCGTGCGGCTCCAGTGTCCACCCACCATTTCTTGGTAATTCCAACCAAATTACATTCAGGGACCACGGAAAAAAGATTCATTTACGCTAAGTCATTGGCCATATTCTCACCTTCAGTTATATTTGCTTGAGGATTGTTTCGATTTTGTTTCTTAGACTTACGACACTCGCTTGAGTGGTGTCCAACTTTACCACAGTTGTAGCATTTGCCTTTGAACTTCTTCTTGTTCTGTTTGGACGTTCCTTCCCCATCATACTTTCGTTTGTTCTTCTTAGGACCTTGAACAACATGGACCTTCATTTCCATTAGATTCTTCCCACTTTTCTTTTGAGACTCACGGTTATCTTCTTTGATTCTCAGCCTGACCACTAACTCCTCCACATTCATCTCCTCTCGCTTGTGCTTGAGATAATTTTTTAATAAAGTCCAAGATGGTGGCAACTTTTCAACAATTGCAGCAACTTGAAAAGTTTCACTAAGTTACATTCCTTCAGCATGAATGTCGTGGAGAATCACTTGGATTTCTTGCACTTACGAGATCACATATTTACAATCAACCTTTTTGAAGTCCAGAAAACGCCCGACGATAAATTTCTTCATCCCAACATCTTCACTTTTGCACTTCTTTTTCAAAGAATTCCATAATTCCTTGGATCTTTTGATCGTGCAGTAGACATGGTACAATGTCTTGTCCATGTAAGCCAGAATATAATTCCGGCATAGGTAGTCCGAATGCTTCCAAACATCAACATCAGCAACCTTTTCAGAGTCATCTCCCTCTTGAATAGAGGAAAAATCTTCATATACAAACCTACCCAGTTGGCAGGTAGTGAGATAGAAGTACATTTGTCCTTGCCAACGTTTGAAGTTAGCCCCAATGAACTTTTTCGATTTCTCCCCGTGTGGCATAGATACGGGTTCAGTCACATTTGTGTTGGTGATAGTCACTTTAGTAGGAATAGTGTTCGTACTTTGCGATTCCATTTTCGTTACAAAAACATAATTTTTATCAATGATAAAATTCATATATAATGAATTAATCAAAAACAGAATACAAAATTCTAGGCACCACTTTCCTCCAAATATAATTCACAATAAATAAATTCCAAAAGAATTCCAAATAATATTCAGAATTAAACTATATATAAACATAAGTTTATACATAATAAAATCATGTCACACTAATTTTTAATAATAAAAGGAATTTCGTACAAAACAGAATTATAATTTTAAGATTGAAAATTTTACATAAACCGATTTTAACAAGAATACAGAAAATAAAATTTTATTTTCTAAAACAGAATATAAAAACAGTATAGAAATCAATTTCTGTACCAAAACTATTTTACTAATTTCTGCAATAAAGCAATAATGTAATTCGTTTTTTCTATCAAAATAGAGTTTAATTTCAACAAATAAATTTCTGTAATAATAAAAAATTTCTGTACACTACAAAACAGTAGAACAAATAAATTGTCTTAAGAATGTTATTTCTACTATTTAATAAATACAAAAGTACAGTATTATGAATTCTAATCTAATTACACAAATAAAATGAAATTACAGAAAATAAAAACTTACTTGAATTTCCAGAAACAATAATAGAAATAGAAAGATAATCCGAGCCCTATGAATTTCACAGTGTCCTTAAGACAATTTATTCCCTCCAATGGGCTCCGAGGTTGATGAATATTGTCTTCCAAGATAGAACGAATTTTCCAATTAATTATGTAGTACAACAATAACTAATTACGACGAACTCAAATTCTGTGGCTTTTACTCAACAACAATGAAACATATGTTATGCAGAAAAAAGAATTTTCTGGAACAGATATGACAACACTTTCGGTATGGAAGGAATTTGAGGAGGAAAATTTTTCATTGTTTAAAAATGGAGGGAGACATCTGTATTTATAGCAAAGTAAGTGACTGTTGGCAATAACTGATAAAAATAGTTAAACGAAATTAACTGTTAACTGTTGGCAATAACTGCCAATAGTTTATTAATTAATTAATTAATTTTGTAATTAATTAATAATTAAAGCCGAGAAAGTTAAATTAATTTAGCCCAAAAATGTAGGAGATTTTTATAAGCCCAAGCCCAAGCCGGCTAGAGGGACGGATGCGCGCGCGCGCGTGTGGACCTTTGATCGAAAGTCAACCCTTGCATAGCTTAGGTCATCTCTCATTCAAAGAGTTGGGATACCCCAAGGCATCTAAGCCTTAGTCCATTATTTGGGTTTTATTAACTCATCATTTTTTCACTACTCTTTCAATGTGGGACAAGAGTTCAAACATACCCAATACATTAACTTTCATTGCTTTGTGAGTCACTTTGGGAACATATTTATCTTCATAACTTAATGAAATTAGACATGTGAATATACTAAGTTAATCTCCTTGCGGAGGAGAACGCGTTCGTATATTTTTTCACAATTATCGTAGTGTGGGTCCCACCTAAATTTGAGCTCAAAGTTGCTCAAAATTCTATCCAGAAAAATCTGGACAGCTTTATAAGTCCAATTTTCCAACAATCCTCCACGTGAATGATATATCGCTATAAATAAAACAGAAAAAATGCTAATGTAGATGCAGACACATGTTGAGTAAAACTGAAGATTTATTGCATCGAGAGAAGTAGCCTAGTAGCCCTGAACTTTCCTTAGTGATATACAATCAGATTTTCTTAGTTAATCAGTAGACTTCACGTCCTTGAACCGTCAACCATTTTTGTAAACCTAGAGAACAGTATTCACACAACAATTCTTTAACACAGTTGGTTCTCACGTTTGTGTTTATTTTGGCCATGAACACCACTTGGTTCCGTGAGTATTTTAGAGAATATGCCTTTCATTATTCTCATAAAAGTGGCTCCTTTCTTACTCACGTAGGTGACTTCCATAAAGAGTATCCTGCAATACCCCACTTAGACGTACTAAGATATACATGTCATTAAAAGCATAACTTATCATAATTTCGCAATAGATGTGCATTGTCTCGTCTTTGGAATGGATATGATTAAATATCCTCCAGTGCTTACTGAATACAATGTAGTTCGGTTAGCCCATTGAACCTAGATCTTGGGATCTTCAGTCAGCTAGGTTGGGTTGCCACTATATTGATTCTTATTTATTTATAGCCTTTAGACCCATTCCTCTCGATGGTCTTTCAACTTGCTCTCGGTTTAAACCTTTCGTCAGTGGATCCGATATATTATCTTTTGACTTTACATAGTCAGTTTAGATAATTCCATTTCAGAGAAGTTGTCTAACGGTATTGTGTCGATGACGAATATGTCGTGACTTTTCGTTATACATGTGATTTTGTGCCCTTCCAATCGCTGATTGGCTATCGCAATGTATACATATTGCGGGTACAGGTTTAGACCATTTTGAAATATCTTCTATGAAATTTCAAAGCCATTTAGCTTCTTCTCCAGCTTTGTCTAGTGCAATGAATTCAGATTCCATTGTCGATCTAGCAATGCACGTTTGTTTTGAGGATTTTCAACAAACGACTACACCTCCAGGGGTAAACACATACCCACTCGTAGACTTAGACTCTTTTGTATCGGATATCCAATTTGCATCGCAATGTCCTTCAACAACAGCTGGATATTTTGAGTAGTGCAGTCCATAGTTTTGAGTATATTTTAAGTAACCCATAACTCTCAATATTGCTTTCCAGTGACCCCTTCCTGGATTACTCATAAATCGACTTAGCTTACTTATTGAGTATGCTATGTCCGATCACTACAGTTCATGATATACATTAAACTGCTGATAATACGAGAATATTCTAATTGAGATATGCTTTGACCATTATTTCTTGCTAGATGTAAATTTACATCTACGGGTGTCTTGGTAGGACTAATATCATACTTCTTAAATTTTTCAAGTACTTTCTCTATGTAATGAGATTAGGATAATATAAGTCCATCCGATGTTCTAGAAATTTTAATTCCTAATATAACATCGACGATTCCCAAATCTTTCATGTCAAATCTACTACTCAACATTTGTTTTATAGTTTTGACAATTTCCAAGTTACTACCCATGATAAGCATATCATCAACATAGAGTCCTACAATGACATATCCATTTTGAATGTATTTAAAGTAAACAAATTTATCGCATTCAATAATTTTGAAACCATTTGATAACATAGCATTATCAAAATTTTCATGCCATTGCTTAGGTGCTTGTTTTAATCCATATAGTGATTTAACAAGCTTACATACTTTTCCTTCTTGTCCGGGAACTTTGACCCTTCAGGTTGCTCCATATGAATTTCCTCTTCTAGTTCACCATTTAAGAATGTAGGTTTTACATCCATTTGATGTATTTCAAGTCCATTAATAGCAACTATTGCTATTAACATCCGAATGGACGTTATTCTTGTTACCGATAAATATGTGTCGAAGTAATCCAACCCTTCCTTTTGCCTATAGCCTTAAGCTACAAGTCTAGCATTATATTTATCAATTGATCCATCGGCCTTCAACTTCTTTTTGAAGATCCATTTATAACCTAACGATTTTGAACCTGGTGGAAGATCCACTAGTTCCCATGTATGATTTTGTAATATGGATTCAATTTCACTATTAATGGCTTCTTTCCAACTGGAAGCATCGGGTAAGGATATGGCTTCTTTATACGATTGAGGTTCATTTTCTAGCAAATATGTTAGAAAATCCGGACCGAAAAAAGTCGAGATTTTTGCTCTTTTACTACGTCTTGGTTCATCTTCTATTGATTCGATAGGATGATGAGTACCACTTGTAGTAGCTTGATTTGTCCTTTTAGAAGGACCAGATTCTCAGGTCATGTTATACGGGAATTCATTTTCAAAAAATAAAGCATCCCTCGATTCAATAACCGTATTTACATAAATATCCAAAATCTCAAATTTACAAACTAGAAATCGATATGCATTGCCATTAGTAGCATAACCGATGAATACACAATCCATGGTTTTGGCCCTATTCTTACCTTTTTAGGTTTAAGAACCATTACTTTGGCTAAGCACCCCCATACTCGTAAATATTTATGGGAAGGACTTCGACATTTTCAGAATTCATAAGGTGTCTTGTGAGTCTTCTTGTGAGGTACTTTATTGAGAATGTAATTAGCAGAAAGTAAGGCTTCCCCCCATAAATTTTGTGGAGCTCCTGAACTTAATAACATTGAGTTCATCATCTCTTTCAAAGTATGGTTTTTGTGTTCAGCAACACCATTCGATCGAGGAGAATAAGGAGCGGTTGTTTGATGAATAATTCCATTTTTAGAACAAAATTCCTCAAATGGATATTCATATTCACATCCTCTATCACTCCTAATAACCTTTATCGTTTTGCTTAATTGATTCTCAACTTCATTCTTATATTGTTTAAATGCGTTAATAGCCTCATCTTTACTATGTAACAAATATACATAGCAATATTTTGTGCAATCGTCAATAAAAGTAATAAAATACTTTATTCCACCTCTAGTTTGAACAAATTTTAAATCACAAATATCGGTGTGAATTAAATCTAAAGGTTCAATATCCTTTCAATGGAATGGAAAGGTAATCTAGCTAATTTAGATTCCACACAAATTTCA
The DNA here is from genome assembly GCA_949130495.1 of Sambucus nigra. Taxonomy (NCBI): domain Eukaryota; kingdom Viridiplantae; phylum Streptophyta; class Magnoliopsida; order Dipsacales; family Adoxaceae; genus Sambucus; species Sambucus nigra. The sequence continues at coordinate 58,998,375 of OX422219.1, forward strand.
CATTTATGATTTTTATCAATATTAAATTTTGGCAAAAATGCCAAGTTAATTAATTTACGCAATGTATCAAAATTAACATGTCCTAGTCTAGCATGCCAAATATTAGATGACTCAATCAAGTAAGAAGAACTAGCAGTTTCATTCATTGAAACATATATTTTTGGGGTTACAGTAAGAACATTGATTTTAAAGAGCACCTCATTTACGTAGCCATTTCCTACATACATGTCCTTCTTAGACAACACAAAGCAATCAGACACAAACACAAGCTTGAAACCATTTTTACTCAGGAGAGATTCAGAAATCAGATTCTTTCGGATATCAGGCATGTGAAGAACATTGTTGAGAGTAAGTTCCTTTCCAAAAGTCATTTTTAAAGCAATCTTTCCTTGTCCCACCACCTTAAAAGTGGAAGAATTTCCCATAAAGAGGTTCTCCTCATTTTCCAAATGCTTATAGGTGGTGAACATCCATTTGTTTGCACAAATGTGTCATGTGGCTCCAGTGTCCACCCACCATTTCTTGGTATTTCCAACCAAGTTACATTCAGAGACCACAGCAGAAAGATTCATATCCACCAAATCATTGGCAATATTCTTACCCCCAGTTACATTTGCTTGAGGATTGTTTCGATTTTGCTTCTTAGGCTTACGACACTCGCTTAAGCGGTGTCCAGGTTTACCACATTTGTAGCATTTGCCTTTGAACTTCTTCTTGTTCTGTTTGGAAGTGCCTTCCCCATCATACTTTCGCTTGTTCTTCTTAGGACCTTCAAAAACATGGACCTTCATTTCCATTGGATTCTTCCCACTTTATTTTAAGACTCACGGTTATCTTTTTCGATTCTCAGGCTGACACCAACTCCTCCACATTCATCTCCTTTCTCTTATGCTTGAGATAATTTATGAATAAAGTCCAAGATGGTGGAAATTTTTCAACAATTACAGCAATATGGAAAGTTTCACTCAGTGACATTACTTCAACATGAATGTAGTGGAGGATCACTTGGAGTTCTTACCCTTGCGAGATCACAAATTTAGAATAAACCATTTTGAAGTCCAGAAAATCTCCGACGATAAATTTCTTCATCACAGCATCTTGAGTTTTGTACTTCTTTTCCAAAGAATTCCATAATTCCTTGGGTGTTTTGATCGTGCAGTAGACATGGTACAATGTCTTGTCCAAGTAAGGCAGAATATAATTCCGGCATAGGTAGTCCGAATGCTTTCAAGCATCAAAAGCAGCAACCTTTTCAGAGTCATCTCCGTCTTCAATAGAGGGGCAATCTTCATATACAAACCTACCCAGTTGGCAGGTAGTGAGATATAAGTATATTTGTTATTGCCAACGTTTGAAGTCAGCCCCAATGAACTTTTTTGATTTCTCCACGTGTGGCATAGATATGGATGCAGTCACATTTGTGTTGGTGACAATCACTTTAGTAGGAATAGTATTCGTACTTTGCGATTCCATTTCTGTTACAAAAATATAATTTTTATCAATGATAAAATTCATATATAATGAATTAATAAAAAACATTATACAAAATTCTATGCACCACTTTCCTCCGAATATAATTCACAATAAATGAATTGCAAAAGAATTCCAAATAATATTCAGAATTAAACTATAATATAACCAGAAGTTTATACACAATAAAATCTGTGTCACACTAATTTTTAATAATAAAAGGAATTCCGTACAAAACAGAATTACAATTTTAAGATTGAAAATTTTACATAAACAGATTTTATCAAGAATACAGAAATAAAATTTTAGTTGCTAAAACAGGATATAAAAACAGTATAGAAATTAATATTTGTACCAAAACTGTTTTACTAATTTCTGCAATAAAGCAATAATGTAATTCATTTTTTCTGTCAAAACAAATTTTAATTTCAACAATTAAATTTCTATAATAATAAAAAAAATTGTACACTACAAAACAGTGGAACAAATAAATTGTCTTAAGATTGTTATTTCTAGTATTTAATTAATACAAAAGTACAGAATTACGAATTATAATCTAATTACAGAAATAAAACGAAATTACAGCAAATAAAAACTTACTTGAATTTGCCGAAACAATCATAGAAATAGAAAGACAATCCGAGCCCTATGAATTTTACAGTGTCCTTAAGACAATTTATTCCCACCAATGTGCTCCGAGGTTGATGAATATTGTCTCCCAAGATAAAACATATTTTTCAATTAATTATGTAACACAACAATAATTAATTACGACGAACTTAAATTCTGTGGCTTTTACTCAACAACAATGCAACAAATGTTATGGAGAAAAAAGAATTTTCTAGAACAGATATGACAACACTTTTGGTATGGAAGGAATTTGAGGAGGGGATTTTTTCATTGTTTAAAAACGGAGGGAAGCATCTGTATTTGTTATGCCCGGAGTGTAACCTCGGCCAAGAGACACCAACCTCGGACGAGATGATGGCCGAGTCTGGATAGGCCATGGGCCCGCGATATCAGATATCGGCCTTAATAAGGTCGGCCCAGGACGACACTACACCCTACCTCTGAAAAGGACATTACATGCTGCCTAGGCGTCGACAGCACCCTCATATACCGGGGGTGGCAACCTCGGCCTGACGAAGGACGAGCCAGCATAAAGCCCAACAAATGACTCCATCAGGATGACAGTCCAACCTCGGCCTAGGCCGACCCTGAGTCAATGTCTCGTCCTAGATCACGCCGAGCCCCCTGAGCACCTCCTCCGTTGAATGAGCATGGTCTTTCCCAGCCTCGGCCTCACCCAGGCCGAGGTCTTGTACCAGTACAGCAGCCGAGCATCTGTTGACATTTGGATAAGGACACGTGGGCACAAGTCAGTTGTAACAAGATTATTCTCCACACATGGCGATAATATTTCATCATCATTCCCTACATGTGACAGGGACAGGTGGCACACCCCCATTGGTGAGGCTAACACACACATGCTTATTACATGCATGGGGGTATATTGCACCCCCAAGGAGCTATATATAGAAATCATCTTCTACCTTGCAAAGGACCCAGATTTCATAACCCTAGCTGAAACTCTGTCTAAATATACGGTAGAGAGAGAGAGAGCTTGAGGGATTGTATCCATGGCCACTAGTGCCTCATTATAGTAAAAACACACACACACAGTGGACGTAGGCCTGATTGGCTGAACCACTTACATAACTGTGTTTATTCCTCTTCTCCTCATCTCAATCTCTTTCGATAGTTGCTCTCATGTGTTGCCATTGTTGTCATTAGCTTGAGCTCACCAACACCTTGACTGGTGGTGCTATTTCCAGCATCATCATTTTTGGCGCCGTCTATGGGAACGAGAAGCTACCTCTTCTTTTCTCAGCTTAGCCTCACCGGAGACTCTGGTGGTGAACCAGGCACCACCCCCTTGTGTGGAGCTGTTTCACCATTGAAAGAGGTCATGTCAGGTACTAAGCTCACCTACCATCCAAGCTCTTTGTTGACTAACACATGGCACCCGAATTACCTCCGCCTCTTCCACCGCTCGGAGGAGGGCCTAGTTCTAGCCAAGCACCGCCTCAGTCCGAAATGGTGGAGGTGGCTACTACTTTAAAATCTCTGGCTGCGACGCAGCAGGCGATGAAGGAGCAGTTCGAATCCCTCAGCCAGACTATGATGAGGCCACCAGGAGTCTCCCCGGACATGATCACTCCGGCGGCCGTGTAACCCCATCCAAATGCCAGGGGACCACCCCAGGCACCCATGAAGGATCAGCCTGCTCCTCAACGGAGGAGGGACGTTACTGACCCCCAGCGCTTACGCCTGGGGAGGCAAGGAAACCCTTGCCCAGAGGACAGGTATGACGATCTAGAGGTAGAAGAGGCCCAGGAAGACTGCTAGGAGCCGTATGAGGTGTCGAACAATACCATACGACCCCTACGGCAGAGTCAAGGATGTGTCGACCGAAGAGATGAAGAGGTTCGGCAAAGAGGATCAGCTTTTGATCGATTGAGCAGGGGATCAGCCTTTGAGAGGTTGGGTCCGGTGAATGACCTAAGACACCGGTTATCTAGGTCCAGGAGCGCTGTTGGATCGCAAAGAGGGGACATGCCAGCTCGTCCTGACCAAGGTCGACCCTGTAACCGAAGAGGTATAGACCAGGAAGAGGTGAACAGCAGGCGCTGTGTAGCGGCAGGGGAGCCCTCAGTTCACCCCATCAAAGTGGCTGGGGACAACCTCGGCCAGGTTGAGGGCGGAAGACCATGGAATGACTCCATCCAGCGCCTCGAGGAGAAGATAGGAGAACTCATTAAAAGTAGAGACCCGTTGCAAAGGGGCTACTCAGAGGGCTCACCGTTCGTGGCTAAGATAGTAAGCTACCCAACCCCAGCTAAGTTCAAGCCTCCTGTGGTGTCTCCCAAGTACGACGGCAGCACCAACCCGGTACATCATATGGAGATGTACCAGTCAGCAGCAGATATTTACTCCATTCCTAATGAGATGAAGTACAGGGCCTTCTCTGGAACCCTGACCGGAGCAGCACATAGCTGGTTTACCTCCCTTCCGAAAAATTCTATTGAAAATTTTAAGGACTTGGCAGAGCGGTTCATCCATAACATTTGCTTTGGGATGAGACCCCAAAAGAAGACCACTCACCTGCTGTATGTCAAGCAGGGTAAGAGTGAGAGCTTAAGGGATTATATTGCTAGGTTCAACAAGGAGAAGTTGGAGGTTGAGGACTATGAGGAAAGTATAGCCATGACCGCCCTCATTGGGGGACTACAGAAAGGGAAGTTACTATGGAAGCTAGCGGAAGACCCACCAAAGTCTATGGCGGAACTCTTGGCAACCGCTGGAAAAGTAATGAATGCAGAAAAGGCGATGGCTGCCAAGTACGAGGATTAAAATCGCGGTAATAATAGTGGAAAGTCCCAGAAGAAGAGAGATGGGAAGAAGAGGTCGGGCGATGATAAGTTCGCTCAATACACTCCCTTGACGGTGAGCTGTGAGAACATCCTGAATGAGATTAAAAACGATAGGACACTAAGGTGGCCAGAAAAGCTGAAGGCTCCGCCCCATAAGAGGAACAAAAACCTATGGTGTGAGTTCCACCAGGATCATGGGCACGTCACAGATAAATGCTTCGCCCTAAAGGATGAGATTGAAAAGATGCTGAAATCGGGAAAACTGAGAAAGTATGTGGATGGTAAGGCTCCCAGAGGAGGAAGAGATGACCCTAAGAAAAGAAGAAATGACAAATGCCGCGACAACACCCCGAACCGAAGAGATGATGATTCAGAAGGAGATGATGGAGATGATCCAGATCTTCCTTCAAGAGATGACAACACCCCGGTGAAGAGGGTGGGTATGGTCTCATTTGGTGTCAGCACCATATGCGGGGGATTCAAGAGAGGTGGCTCTGAAGTAGCTGATAGGAAGGCTCATGTAGCAGAGGCCAAGTCAGTGGTTAAACCTAAAGTTGTGAACCTAATGTCTTCCGATTCAGTACAAAAGAGAAAGAAGGTGGATATGAACACCCTCGTGGTTGGTTTCTCCAGACTCGACTTCAGAGGTATCCTGGCCCTCCATGATGACCCATTGGTCATAACAACAAGGGTGCACGGATGTGAGGTACAGAGGATCTTAGTCGGTGGGAGAAGATCAGCAGATGTGATGTTCTGTCCCTGCTTCAAGAGCCTAGGCCTTAGTAGAGCAAGACTAGTGCCATACCACTACCCGCTAATAGGCTTCAGTGGGGAAAAGGTCCACCCCCTAGGTATGTATGAGATGGGCGGATGGGTGATGAATGGCCTAAGAGGTTGACTAGGAAGATTAACTTCTTCGTGATGGATGAAAGTGTCTTCTCGGCCTATAACCTCATCATAGGAAGAGTGGCCCTTAAAGAGTTCGAGGCTGTGGCGTCCACAGTCCACCAGATGCTAAAATTCCTGACCCCCTATGGGGTAGGGGAAGTGCAAGGTGATCAGACCACAGCGCGAGAATGTTACTTCAACTCGGACAAGGAGAGAGAGGCCCATAAGAGGGCCACCACTACTTATAGCATTGATACTCTTGACCCAAGAGACGAGACAAAGTTAAAGAAGGGAGAGGCCACGGAAGAGGTAGAATCCATCGTCCTCAATGAGGACGAGCCGGAAAAAACCATCCAGGTCGGGAAAGCCCTTAATTCGAAAGTCAAGAAAGACCTGGTAAATTTCCTCCGAAGGAGATAGAGTGTCTTCGCATGGAGCCATGCAGATATGCCCGGCATTGACCCAGCAGTGATGATTCATAAGCTCAATGTAAACCAAGATGCCAAGCCTATTAAGCAGAGACGAAAAGTCTACTCCAGGGAAAAATATAACGTCATCCGGGAAGAGGTCAAGAAGTTAGAAGAGGCTGAGTTTATAAGAGAAGTCACATATCCTGAGTGGCTATCAAATGCTGTCATCGTACCCAAGGCCAATGGGAAATGGAGAATGTGTGTCGATTTCACTGACCTGAACAGGTCTTGTCCAAAAGACAGCAACCCCTTACTTCGGATAGATCAGATGGTAGATTCCACAGCAGGACATGAGCTCATGAGCTTCATGGATGCATATTCAGGGTATAACCAAATCTTCATGGACACCGAAGACTCTGAGAAGACAGCCTTCATTACCGACAAAGGGACATACTGCTAAAAGGTAATGCCCTTCGGTCTGAAAAATTCAGGGGCAACATACCAACGTCTTGTAAATAAGATGTTTGAGGAGAAAATAGGTAAGACTATGGAAGTATATGTAGATGACATGCTAACGAAGAGTTTGAAAGCTTGCACTCACATAGAAGACCTTGAGAAAACCTTTGATGTTATGAATTCATATAGAATGAAGCTCAATCCAACGAAATGTGTCTTCGGTGTAGGAGCTGGGAAATTCCTGGGATTCATAGTCAATCAGAGGGGGATTGAGGCAAATCCTGATAAAATCAAGGCGTTGCTTGATATGAAGACCCCTAAGAGTATCAAGGATGTCCAAAGACTTACAGGAAGAGTGGCAGCGCTTAACAGATTTGTCTCTAGGGCAATGGACAAGTGTCTTCCATTCTTTAAAATTCTGAGAAAGGCCTTCCAATGGGACGAAGAGTGCGAAAAAGCCTTCAACCAACTCAAGTCTTACTTAGAATCGCCCTTATTATTGTATCGGCCCATTGCCGGAGAGAAGTTGTATGTGTATCTGGCAGTCTCTGAGTCAACTACCAGCGCGGCTATAATACGGGAAGATGATGGGATACAGAGGCCTGTGTACTTCAACAGTAAGGCCCTTCAAGGGACTGAGCAAAATTACCCACGCATGGAAAAATTGGCCTATGCTCTGATACACGCCTCAAGGAAAATGAAGCCTTACTTCCAAGCTCACTCCATGTCGGTCCTCACTGACTCCCCACTAAGACAGGTCCTACACAAACCGGAGAAATCCGGGAGATTGATGGCCTGGGCCATCGAGTTGGGAGAGTACGATCTGACCTACCAACCTAGGACAGCCATCAAAGGGCAAACTCTCGCGAACTTCGTTGCAGAGTTCACCTGGGAAGAGGCCGAGACAAAGAATGGCTTGGAGGAGGTTGAAGAGACAAACCTAAGTGTCTTCCGAGATTTGGAAGAGACGACACCAAACGTCTTTCGAGATGAAGAAGAGATTACCTCGAGCAAGGTCCGGGGCAGAGTTGAAGAAAATGAAGAGGGTAGGTACCTCTTCAAGCAAGGAGTAATGACCAAAGGTGGTTTTTCATCAGATACCGACATTTGGAGCCTCTTTGTTGATGGCTCTTCCTGCGATAGCGGAAGCGGTGCGGGGCTAATACTCTCAGCCCCAGATGGCACCAACATTGAATATGCCCTGAGATTCAACTTTCAGGCCTCAAATAATGATTCTGAATATGAGGCCATGGTAGCAGGTCTCTTATTGGCGAAGACTCTTCGTATGAAGCGCCTCCTACTCCACAGTTACTCAAGGTTAGTTGTCAATAAAGTATTGGGAGTCTATGAGGCCAAGGATGAGAAGATGGCGAAGTACCTAAAGAGGGTAAGGAAGATGTTGGAATGATTTGAAGAGACAAAACTGAAGAGGGTACCTCGACAGAATAACAGCCACGCAGATGCATTGGTAAGGCTGGCATCGGCAATGAAAACAAGTATCAGGAGAACTGTCCCAATCGAGGTCTTAGAAAAGGCAACTATCGAGGAAGAAGAGGTGTGTACCCCTTGTCATAATTTGAACCTTGGGGATTCATGGATGGACCCTCTCATCAGATATATTAGAGAGGGAGAGCTACCTGAGTCTAAGTCAGAGAGGAAAAAATTGAGGTATAGAGCTGCCAAGTTCACAGTGATAGGAGACATCTTGTTCAAAAAGGGATTCATTTTGCCTCTTCTCAGATGCGTGCATCCCTCGGAAGTTCCTCGGGTCTTACAAGAGGTGCACGAAGGGTCTTGCTCTAGCCACATAGGAGGAAGACCCTTAGCTAAAAGAATCATCACACAGGGGTATTGGTGGCCAACCTTGTCTAAGGACGCAGCAGCTTATGTGAAGAGATGTGATAAATGTCAGAGGTTCGCCACTATTCCTCATCAACCTCATCAGCCTATGACATCAATCACTTCTCCATGGCCGTTTGCAATATGGGGGATTGACTTAGTAGGACCCCTACCAAGAGCTGCTAACAATTATAGATTCTTGATAGTTGCCATCGATTATTTCTCAAAATGGGTGGAGGCAGAGCCAATGGTGACGATCACGGAACAAAAGACCTTCCAGTTCATCTGGAAGAACATCATATGTAGATACGGAATCCCAAATACACTCATCTTAGACAACGAGACCCAGTTCAAGAACTCCTCTTTAGAAAAATACTGCCTAAGAGTTGGGATAAAGTAGTTCTTCTCGTCTCCCGGCCGACCTCAGGCAAATGGTCAGACCAAGGTTACAAACAGAACAATCCTTACCGGGGTCAAGAAGAGGTTAGAAGATGTAAAGGAAAGATGGACGGAAGAGGTCTACGCTGTGCTATGGGCCTACAGAACAATGGCTAGGACACCTATAGAAGAAACCCCATTCATGCTAGCATATGGTTCGGAGGCTGTCATACCCACCGAGGTTGGGCTCCCGACTCATAGGGTTCAGACTTATGACCCAAGTAAAAATGGGGAAGAGAGGAGATTAGAATTGGATTTGGTGGAAGAAAGAAGAGAAGACACTGAAGTCAGACAAGCAGCCTACCAATAGAGGGCAGCTAAATTTTACAACCAGAGGGTGAAATCAAGAGCCATTGCAGTGGGAGACCTGGTACTGAAGAAGACGTTACAGAAGGCAAACAAGCTACACCCAAATTAGCATGGGCCCTACAAGGTCACAGAAGAGGTTGTGCCGGGCACCTATAGGATAGAGAACCTAGAAGGGGAACCCTTTACTAACCCATGGAATGATGATCATCTGAAGAAATATTACATATGATGTTGCATACAGTTATAAATGTACCATCTTATTATGAAGAAGTTATTAATAAAAGATAAGTTCCTGTGGAACCTCTTACTTCATCCTTACATCAGAAATTATGAGGGTAACATTAGAGGTGATGACCTCAGACCCTCAGGACACCACTCGGTGGTGAACAGGTCTGAGCTCAGACACCATACAGAAGACCTCAGACCCTTAACATCAATAATTTGGTGAGATTAATTATGAGGATACCATCAGAGATGATGACCTCAGACCCTCAGGACACCACTCGGTGGTGAAGAGGTCTGAGCTCAGACACCATACAGATGACCTCAGACCCTTGACCTCAGACCCTTAACATCATTAATTTGGTGAGATTAATTATGAGGATACCATCAGAGCTGATGACCTCAGACCCTCAGGACACCACTCGGTGGTTAACAGGTCTGAGCTCAGACACCATACAGATGACCTCAGACCCTTAACATCATTAATTTGGTGAGATTAATTATGAGGGTAACATCAGAGGTGATGACCTCAGACCCTCAGGAAACCACTCGGTGGTGAAGAGGTCTGAGCTCAGACACCATACAGATGACCTCAGACCATTAACATCATTAATTTGGCGAGATTAATTATGAGGGTAACTTCAGAGGTGATGACCTCAGACCCTCAGGACACCACTCGGTGGTGAAGAGGTCTGAGCTCAGACACCATACAGATGACCTCAGACCCTTAACATCATTAATTTGGTGAGATTAATTATGAGGGTAACATCAGAGGTGATGACCTCAGACCCTCAGGACACCACTCGGTGGTGAAGAGGTCTGAGCTCAGAAACCATACAGATGACCTCAGACCCTTAACATCATTAATTTGGTGAGATTAATTATGAGGGTAACATCAGAGGTGATGACCTCAGACCCTCAGGAAACCACTCGGTGGTGAAGAGGTCTGAGCTCAAACACCATACAGATGACCTTAGACCATTAACATCATTAATTTGGCGAGATTAATTATGAGGGTAACTTCAGAGGTGATGACCTCAGACCCTCAGGACACCACTCGGTGGTGAAGAGGTCTGAGCTCAGACACCATACAGATGACCTCAGACCCTTAACATCATTAATTTGGTGAGATTAATTATGAGGATAACATTAGAGGTGATGACCTCAGACCCTCAGGACACCACTCGGTGGTGAAGAGGTCTGAGCTCAGACACCATACAGATGACCTCAGACCCTTAACATCATTAATTTGGTGAGATTAATTATGAGAATAACATCAGAGGTGATGACCTCAGACCCCCAGGACACCACTTGGTGGTGAAGAGGTCTGAGCTCAGACACCATACAGATGACCTCAGACCCTTAACATCATTAATTTGGTCAGATTAATTATGAGGGTAAGATAAGAGGTGATGACCTCAGACCCTAAGGACACCACTCGGTGGTGAAGAGGTTTGAGATCAGACACCATACAGATGACCTCAGACCCTTAACATCATTAATTTGGTGAGATTAATTATGAGGGTAACATCAGAGGTGATGACCTGAGACCCTAAGGACACCACTCTGTGGTGAAGAGGTCTGAGCTTAGACACCATACAGATGACCTCAGACCCTTAACATCATTAATTTGGTGAGATTAATTATGAGGATAACATCAGAGGTGATGACCTCAGACCCTCAGAACACCACTCGGTGGTGAAGAGGTCTGAGCTCAGACACCATACAGATGACCTCAGACCCTTAACATCATTAAATTGGTGAGATTAATTATGGAAATAACATCAGAGGTGATGACCTCAGACCCTAAGGACATCACTCGGTGGTGAAGAGGTCGGAGCTTAGACACCATTGAGATGACCTCAGCCCCTCAGTACACCACTCTTTGATGAAGAGGTCAGGGGTGTGAATAATTGACTAAGTATGAACAAAACCATTCCATAGTAACAAAGGAAATCACATAGCATTCAGAGGATTGGAATAAGTTGAGGTGACAAACATTCCATTAATACAAAATGCAGAGTTACAAGTATTACAAAGTCAAAATTACAAGTTAAAAATCCTAAGGGTTATTCACAGTCTTGGCCTGATCAGTCTGACAAACATTGGTCACCTCGGCCGCGTAGTCAATCGGATCTGCTCCTTCCACCTCGGCCCCTCCTATAGTCGCAGTATCAGCAGGTCCAGCAACCTCCTCCTCCACCTCTTGGAGCGCTTGAGCAAACTGAGGGTCTCCAAAGCCCAGACCCACAAAGTCAGAGGCCTTTATAGAGCCGACCTCCTTCTCTCGGACTTCAGCCCATTTGGTAGTAGCCTTAATACCTCTTTCAAGGTATTCAAAGCCAGAACCCATGAACTCGTCCGAGTTTTTGTAGTCAGAGATGATTTTGGGCGAGGCATCCTCAAGAGCAGCCTTCACGGCCGAGCTGACCTTTTGTTGAAGACCGTTGTCCTTGGCCTTCAGGGCCTTAGTATGGTCCTTGGCAAGCTGGGACAAGTCCCCCTCTAGCCCCTGATCCTTGTTCTCAGATTTTTGTAGCTCTGACTTCAGACGGTCAATTTCAGCATTGAGTGCACTCTGAGTCTTCTGTGCCTCTTGCCCCTTTTGAATGAGGGGAAATTTCTTCAAGGTCCAGTTCGACAGATGGTGCAGAGCAGACACTCCCTGTACATTTGATAAAAGCTTAAGAAGAGAGTCAAAGGAAACACTTAAAGAATTTTGAAGGATCAAGTCAAAACCTGCACGGCTTTGTGAAGGCCGAACTCCACCAGCAGTTGTGTATCCATGGATCTGAAGAAGTGCTTATCTGCCTTTGTCATGGCAGAGCCAATGGCATCAAGGGTCTACAGGCTATGACCAATGATGCTGTCAGACAGCTTCAGCTGGTCTAGACGGGCCGACAAGGCGTCGGCCGAAGAGATGGGAATCGCAGCATCAAAGGTCTTCTTATTCCTCGAGGTCAGCCTCTGATCCTCAGAGGAAGGGGCCTCTGGGGCCCTCTTCTTTGAACCTTGGGCTTTGGATGCAGAGGGAGCCGGGGGAGGAGCATTTAGCCCGACCTTTTTTACGAGTCTTGCTAAACTTGGGGCTGCCATCTCTCACAGTTCGTCTGAAATGTCTTGAGGTTGCTCTGCAGAAAGAAAAAGATAAGAGTTAGATGTCAATCATAAAAAAGTTCAGAGGTTAAACTTCAAATAAAAATCCTTGCCAAAATCAGTTAAGGGACTTCCACCTAGACTCGTCCCCGAAAGATAATGAGGCGTCAGCAGATGTTCAAATTTGACAAAGAGGCCATGGGCCCCTTGATCTTGTAAGGCCTGCACTTTCTTAATATTTTGAGGACTTAGCCCAGGGTCGGCCCTGGAAGACATAGAGACCTTGCCCCATTTGATGGGTATTCTCGGCTCATGTATGGAAGAGGGAATACTTGAGCCAAATTCCCATGACCCAGAAGCAAAGAAGTAGCGAGGCTTCCAATTACGATTAGAGGTCTGGGTTATCTGAAGCATCTTCTTCTCGAGCCTCCGAGCTATAAAGTGATAGTAGCTCGGATTGTTTTTGGCCGAGGTTGGCACATAGCAACTAACAAAAACTTGGACTGGGAGGTCAGAGTGATGAACTGCCCTCCACAGGATAATTGACCCAATGATGACTCTCCAAGCATTGGGGGACAGCTAAGAGGGGGCCAAATTGATGTAGGAGAGAATGGATTTGATGGTGGGGTGAATTGGAAGACGAAAACCTAACCTAAACATCTGCTCGTATAAGTAGATTTCTCCATCTCGGCCATGGTAAGATCTCTCTTCCCTCAGAGGCCTCCTCAATTTTATGGAGGGACCAATGGAGTACGAATACCTGAAGCAAAGAAGATCCACTTCAGTTATTGTGCTCTCGTACTCGTCCGCCTCAGAGGTATCGACGTCGCTTTCGACGTCTTCATCATCGTCAAGCTCAACGTCGGCCGAAGCAGAGGTAGACGGATTGCCAGCGAACCTCTGAGCAAACTCTGCCCCGGATATAGCCGAGAGAGGAATAGCATCAAGGGGAGGTGGAATAGCCACATTGGGTTCAATAACCTCAACCTCTGAGGAGGATGAGGAGGTGCTCGAATGGTCATGTGACGAGGCACGGCTAGACATCTCAACTTGATCAGAGGCCTGACCTTCCTGAGGAGTGAAGTTCATGGCCTCTTGAAAGGAATCTACAAACATTGGATCTGAGGTAGAAGACTCAGACTCAGACATCGGCGTTGGCTCAGCAGGGACCTCTGTTTGATAGAAGTTCTCTGGGGGTTCAGGATATATTACCCTCAGAGGAGGAGGAAAGATAGGTCTAGTTGGAAATTGTTGAGACCTACGGGCCTCTTCCTGGGCTCTTTCTATTTGTCTAATCTTCGCTAAGGTCTTATCCCTAAGGGAGGGGAACTCCTCAAGAAGCTGATATAGGGGTCTGAGCATCAGAGGACGACCCTAGACTTGGAAAGTCCTAAAAACTACAAACAAGATTGGTTCCTTTATCTAAGAAACCTAAAGATCAAACTTGGAAATTTAAAAGGTTTGAAGATCGCCTGAAATAATGGAGATCACCGGAAAACCTAGAAGCCCGCCGGAAAATGCAAACTAGAAGTGAAAAACAAGGAAAGGGCAGGGGAAGAGGTACCTAGAAATGTGGCGACGAGGGAAAGTGAGGAAAGCTCGGAGAAATCGATAATCCCTCAGCAAGTGAGCTTTGATCAGAAGAGCCTAGAGAGAGAGAGACTGCGAGAGAAGCAGAATCGCCAGAAAATGAGAAGAGGTGAAGAAGAAAGGAAGGAAAGGGTTTTGAAACCCTTATATACTTGGGCACATATCCCAAGGCCCATTATTGCCTTGGGAACCCCAAACGGCGACTGACAACACACCATAATGCACGCATGCTCCAACATTCGACAGGTGTCAAGCAAGTATAGGCTCATATATAAATAGGCCTCGGGGATGAGCTAATCCCCTAGTCATCTACTCTCATATATGACTAAGGGCTGGGGGTGATTGATATGCCCAGAGTGTAACCTCGGCCAAGAGACACCAACCTCGGCCGAGATGATGGCCGAGTCTGGATAGGCCATGGGCCCGCGATATCAGCTATTGGCCTTAATAAGGTCGGCCCAGGCCGACACTACACCCTACCTCTGAAAAGGACATTACATGCTGCCTAGGCGTCGACAGCATCCTCATATACCGGGGGTGGCAACCTCGGCCTGATGAAGGACGAGCCAGCATAAAGCCTAGCAAATGACTCCATCAGGATGACAGTCCAACCTCGGCCTAGGACGACCCTGAGTCAATGTATCGGCCTAGATCACGCCGAGCCCCCTAAGAACCTCCTTCGTTGAATGAGCATGGTCTTTCCCAGCCTCGGCCTCACCCAGGCCGAGGTCTTGCACCAGTACAACAGTCGAGCATCTGTTGACATTTGGATGAGGACACGTGGGCACAAGTCAGTTGTAACAAGATTATTCTCCACACATGGGGAGAATATTTCATCATCATTCCCTATATGTGACAGGGACAGGTGGCTCACCCCCATTGGTGAGGCTAACACACACATGCTTATTACATGCATGGGGGGTATATTGCACCCCCAAGGAGCTATATATAGAAATCATCTTCTACCTTGCAAAGGAAACAGATTTCATAACCCTAGCTGAAACTCTGTCTAAATATACAGTAGGGAGAGAGAGAGCTTGAGGGATTGTATCCATGGCCACTAGTGCCTCATTATAGTAAACACACACACACACACACAGTGGACGTAGGCCTGATTGGCTGAACCACTTACATAACTGAGTTCATTCCTCTTCTCCTCATCTCAATCTCTTTCGATAGTTGCTCTCATGTGTTGCCATTGTTGTCATTAGCTTGAGCTCACCAACACCTTGACTGGTGGTGCTATTTCCAGCATCATCAGTATTTATAGCAAAGTAAGTGACTGTTGGCAATAACTGACAAAAATAGTTAAACTAAATTAACTGTTGACTGTTGGCAATAACTGGCAACAGTTTATGAATTAATTAATTAATTTCATAATTAATTAATAATTAAAGCTCAGAAAGTTAAATTAATTTGGCCCAAAAATGTAGGAGATTTTTATAAGCCCAAGCTCAAGCCCGAGCCCGGGCCGAGCCGAGCCGAGCCGACAGAACGGACGTGAGTGCGCGTGTGGACCTTTAACCGAAAGTCAACCCGTGCATAGCTTAGGTCATCTCCCATTCAAAGAGTTGGGATACCCCAAGGCATCCAAGCCTTAGTCCATCATTTGGGTTTTATTAACTCATCATTTTCCCACTACTCTTCCAATGTGGGACAAGAGTTAAAACATACCCAATACATTAACTTTCATTGCTTTGTGAGTCACTTTGGAGACATGTTTATCATTCATAACTTAATGAAATTGGACATGTGAATATTCTACGTTAATCTCCTTGCAGAGGAGAACACGTTCATATATTTTCCCACAATTACCGTAGTGTGGGTCCCACCTAAATTTGAGCTCAAAGTTGCTCAAAATTCTACCCAGAAAAATCTGGACAGCTTTATAAGTCCAATTTTCCAACTATCCCCCACATGAATGATATATCGCTACAAATAAAACAGAACAGATACTAATACAGATGCAGACACATATTGAGTAAAACTGAAGATTTATTGCATCGGGAGAAGTAGCCTAGTGGCCATGAACTTTCCTTCATGATATACTATCGGATTGACTTGGTTAATCAGTAGACTTCACGTCCTTACACCGTCAACCATTTTTATAAACCTAGAAATCAGTATTCACACAATAATTATTCAACACAGTTGGTTCTCACGTTTGTGTTCATCTTAGCCATGAATACCACTTGGTTCTATGAGTATTTTGGAGAATATGCCTTTTATTATTCTCAAAGAAGTGTCCCCCTTCTTACACACGTAGGTGACTTCCATAAAGAGTATCTTGCAATACCCCACTTAGACGTACTAAGATATAGATGTCATTAAAAGCATAACTTACCCTAATTTCGTGGCAGATGTGCACTGTCTCATCTTTGGAATGGATAGGATTAAATATCCTCCAGTGCTAACTGAATACAACGTAGTTCAGTTAGCCCATTAAACCTAGATCTTGCGATCTCCAGTCAGATAGGTTGGGTTGCCACTATATTGATTCTTATTTATTTATCGGCTTTAGACCCATTCCTCTCGACGATCTTTCAACTTTCTCTCGATTTAAACCTTTCGTTAGTGGATCCAATATATTATCTTTTGACTTTACATAGTCAATTGAGATAATTCCATTTGAGGGAAGTTGTCTAACGGTATTGTGTTGACGATGAATATGTCGTGACTTTCATTTATATATGTGATTTTGTGCCCTTCCAATCGTTGATTGGCTATCGCAATGTATACATACTGCGGGCACATGTTTAGACCAATTTGGAACATCTTCTAAGAAATTTTGAAGCCATTCATCTTCTTCTCCAGCTATTTCTAGTGCAATGAATTCAGATTCCATTGTCGATCTAGCAATGCACATTTGTTTCGAGGATTTCTAAGATACGGCTGCACCTCCAAGGGTAAACACATACCCACTCGTAGACTTAGAGTCTTTTGTATCGGATATCCAATTTTCATCGCAATGTCCTTCAAGAACAGCTGGATATTTTGAGTAGTGCAGTCCATAGTTTTGAGTATATTTTAAATAACCCAAAACTCTTAATATTGCTTTCCAGTGATCTCTTCCTGGATTACACGGAAATTGACTTAGCTTACTTATTGAGTATGCTATGTTCGATGGCGTACAGTTCATGATATTCATTAAACTGCCGATAATATGAGAATATTCTAGTTGAGATATGCTTTCACCATTATTTCTTGCTAGATGTAAATTTACATCTACCGGTGTCTTTGTAGGACTAATATCATACTTTTTGAAATTCTCAAGTACATTCTCTATGTAATGAGATTGAGATAATATAAGTCCAACCAACGTTCTAGAAATTTTAATTCCTAATATAACATCAGCGATTCCCAAATCTTTCATGTCAAATCTACAACTCAACATTTGTTTTGTAGTTTTGACAATTTCCAAGTTGCTACCCATGATAAGCATATCATCAGCATAGAGGCATACAATGACATATCCATTTTGAATGTATTTAAAGTAATCACATTTATCGCATTCATTAATTTTGAAACCATTTGATAACACTGCATTATCAAATTTTTCATGCCATTGCTTAGGTGCTTGTTTTAATCCATATAGTGATTTAACAAGCATACATAATTTTCCTTCTTGTCCGGGAGCTTTGAACCCTTCAGGTTGCTCCATATAAATTTCCTCTTCTAGTTCACCATTTAAGAATGTGGTTTTTACATCCATTTGACGCATTTCAAGTCCATTAATAGAAGCTATTGCTATTAACATCCGAATGGACGTTATTCTTGTTACCGTTGAATATGTGTCGAAGTAATCCAACCCTTCCTTTTGCCTATAGCCTTTAGCTTCAAGTCTAGTATTATATTTATCAATTGATCCATCGGCCTTCAACTTCTTTTTGAAGATCCATTTATAACCTAATGGTTTTGAACCTAGTGGAAGATCCACTAGTTCCCACGTATGATTTTGTAATATGTATTCAATTTCACTATTAATTGCTTCTTTCCAATTGGAAGCATCGGGTAAGGATATGGCTTCTTCATATGATTGAGGTTCATTTTCTAGAAAATATGTTAGAAAATCCAGACCAAAAGAAGTCGAAGTTTTTGCTACTTTACTACGTCTTGGTTCATCTTCTATTGATTCAATAGGATGATGAGTACCACTTGTAGTAGCTTTATTAGTCCTTTTAAAAGGACCAGATTCTCGGGTCATGTTATACGGGAATTCATTTTCAAAAAATGAAGCGTCCCTCGATTCAATAACCGTATTTACATGAATATCCAAAATCTCAGATTTACAAACTAGAAACCGATATGCACTGCTATTAGTTGCATAACCGATGAATACACAATCAATGATTTTCGGCCCTATTCTTACCTTTTTAGGTTTAAGAACCATTACTTTGGCTAAGCACCCCCACACTCGTAAATATGTATAGGAAGGTCTCCGACCTTTCCATAATTCATAAGGTGTCTTGTGAGTCTTCTTGTGAGGTACTTTATTGAGAATGTAATTAGCAGAAAGTAAGGCTTCCTCCACAAATTTTGTGGAGCTCCTGAACTTAATAACATTGAGTTCATCATCTCTTTCAAAGTACGGTTTTTGCGTTCAGCAACACCATTCGATTGAGGAGAATAAGGAGCGGTTGTTTGATGAATAATCCCATTTTCAGAACAAAATTCCTCAAATGGATATTCATATTCACCTCCTCTATCACTCCTAATAGCCTTTATCATTTTGCTTAATTGATTCTCAACTTCATTCTTATATTGTTTAAATGCATTAATAGCCTCATCTTTAGTATGTAACAAAGATACATAGCGATATTTTGTGCAATCGTCAATAAAAGTAATAAAATAGTTTATTCCACCTCTAGTTTGAACAAATTCTAAATCACAAATATCGGTGTGAATTAAATCTAAAGGTTCAATATCCTTTCAATGGAATGGAAAGGTAATCTAGCTAATTTAGATTCCACACAAATTTCACATTTTTTATTTTTATCAATATTAACTTTTGGCAAAAATTCCAAGTTAATTAATCTACGCAATGTATCAAAATTAACATGTCCTAGTCTAGCATGAAAAATATTAGATGACTCAGTTAAGTAAGAAGAACTAGCAATTTCATTCATTGAAACTCATGTTTTTGGGGTTACAGTAAGATCATCGATTTTAAAGAGCCCCTCATTTAGGTAGCCCTTTCCTACATATATGTCATTCTTAGATAACACAAAGCGATCCGACACAAACACAAGCTTGAAATCATTTTTAGTCAGGAGAGATCCAGAAATCATATTCTTTCAGATATTAGGCAGGTGAAGAACATTGTTGAGAGTAAGTTCCTTTCCATAAGTCATTCTTAAAGCAATCTTTCCTTGTCCCACCACCTTAGAAGTGGAAGAATTTCCCATAAAGAGGTTCTCCTCATTTTCCAAAGACTTATAGGTGGTGAATATCCATTTTTTTGAACAAATGTGTCGCGTGACTCCAGTGTCCACCCACCATTCCTTGGTATTTCTAACCAAGTTACATTCAGAGACCACGGCAGAAAGATTCATATCCGCCAAATCATTGGCAATATTCTCACCCTCAGTTATATTTGCTTGAGGATTGTTTCTATTTTGCTTCTTAGGCTTACGACAATCGCTTGAGCGGTGTCTAGGTTTACCACAGTTGTAGTATTTGCCTTTGTACTTCTTCTTATTCTGTTTGGAATTGCCTTCCCCATAATACTTTCGTTTGTTTTTCTTAGGACCTTCAACAACATGGACCTTCGTTTCCATTGGATTCTTCTCACTTTTCTTTTGAGGCTCACGGTTATCTTCTTCGATTCTCAACCTGACCACCAACTCCTCCACATTCATCTCCTTTCGCTTGTGCTTGAGATAACTTTGAAATAAATTCCAAGATGGTGGCAACTTTTCAAGTGACATTTCTTCAGCATAAATGTCATGGAGGGTCACTTGGAGTTCTTCCACGTGCTAGATCACAGATTTAGAATCAACCATTTTGAAGTCCAGAAAATGCCCGATGATAAATTTCTTCATCCCAACATATTCAGTTTTGTACTTCTTTTCCAAAGAATTCCATAATTCCTTAGATGTTTTGATCATGCAGTAGACATGGTACAATGTCTTGTCCAAGTAAGCCAGAATATAATTCCAGCATAGGTAGTCCGAATGCTTCCAAGCATCAACAACAGCAACCTTTTCAGAGTCATCTCCCTCTTGAATAGAGGGGAAATATTCATATACAAACCTACCCAGTTGGCAGGTAGTGAGATAGAAGTACATTTGTCCTTGCGAGCGTTTGAAGTCAGCCCCAATAAACTTTTTCGGTTTCTCCCCGTGTGGCATAGATACGGGTGCAGTCACATTTATGTTGATGACAATCACTTTATTAGGAATAGTGTTCGTACTTTGCGATTCCATTTCTATTATAAAAACATAATTTTTATTAATGATAAAATTTATATATAATGAATTAATCAAAAACACAATACAAAATTCTGTTCACCACTTTCCTCTAAATATAATTCACAATAAATGAATTCCAAAAGAATTCCTAAAATATTCAGAATTAAACTATAATATAAACAGAAGTTTATACACAATAAAATCTATGTCATACTAATTTTTAATAATAAAAAAAATTCCGTACAAAACAGAATTATAATTTTAAGATTGAAAATTTTACATAAACAGATTTTAACAAGAATACACAAATAAAATTTTATTTTCTATAACAGAATATAAAAACATAGTATAAAAACAGTATAGAAATTAATTTCTCTACCAAAACTGTTTTACTAATTTCTCTAATAAAGCAATAATGTAATTCATTTTTTTGTCAAAATAGATTTTAATTTCAACAAATAAATTTCTGTAATAATAAAAAAATTATGTACACTACAAAACAGTAGAACAAATAAATTGTATTAAGATTGTTATTTCTACTGTTTAATAAATACAAAAGTACAGAATTATGAATTATAATCTAAATACATAAATAAAAAGAAATTACAGAAAATAAAAAACTTACTTGAATTTGCAGAAACAATAATAGAAATAGAAAGATAATCTGAACCCTGTGAATTTCACAGTGTCCTTAAGACAATTTATTCCCTCCAATGTGCTCCGAGGTTGATGAATATTGTTTTCCAAGATATAACGGATTTTACAATTAATTATGTATCACAACAATAATTAATTACGACGAACTCAAATTCTATGGCTTTTACTCAACAACAATGCAACAGATATTATGCAGAAAAAAAGAATTTTCTGGAACAGATATGGCAGCACTTTTGGTATGGAAGGAATTTGAGGAAAATTTTCATTGTTTAAAAACGGATAGAGGCATCTGTATTTATAGCAAAGTAAGTGACTGTTGGCAATAACTGACAAAAACAATTAAACAGAATTAACTGTGGACTCTTGGCTATAACTGCCAACAATTAATTAATTAATTAATTTCATGATTAATTAATAATTAAAGCCCATAAAGTTAAATTAATTCGGCCCAAAAATGTAGGAGATTTTTATAATCCCAAGCCCAAACCCGAGCCCTACCGAACCAAGCCGAACTGAGCCGAGCCAAGCCTGCCGGCCGGATGCGCGCGCGTGTGGACCTTTGATCGAAAGTCAACCCGTGCATAGCTTAGGTCATCTTCCCTTCAAAGAGTTGGGATACCCCAAGGCACCCAAGCCTTAGTCCATCATTTTGGTTTTATTAACTCGTCATTTTACCACTAGTCTTCCAATGTGGGACAAGAGTAAAAACATACCCAATACATTAACTTTCATTCCTTTGTGAGTCACTTTGGGAACATATTTATCATTCATAACTTAATGAAATTGGACATGTGAATATACTGCGTTAATCTCCTTGCGAAGGAGAACGTGTTTGTATATTTTTCCACAATTATCGTAGTGTGGGTCCCACCTAAATTTGAGCTCAAAGTTGCTCAAAATTATGTCCAGAAAAATCTGGGCAGCTTATGGATTAAAATTCACGAACTTCCTATTGAATACTATAATCGATAAACTCTCCATCGCATTGCGTCAACTTTAGGTAAGCCATTAAATATTGACTTGCACATGAAATTCTTATGAAGGGCAAGTTATGCTCGTATCTGCATTGATTTTAATATCGAGAAGCCATTAGCTCAAAAAATCAAAATCGATCGCATATTATGTAGCATTGTCTTCGAACTCAAAATAGATATTTGTTTTCAATGCGGCATTATTGGACACACCAAGGACATATGCAAAAAATAATGTTCGATAATATTGAACAACACTGCATGGCATTGATAAAAATGGAAATTTTAAATCTTGACAAGTGGTCAAACGTTGTCCTCATCGAAACTCTCAACAAATCAGTGGAAAAAATGAGGGCAACCCTCTTACACCTGACACCACGATGGACTTGAGCGTGACCGTTAACACAACGGTAGGGTTGCATGAGAAACCTGCTGCAAGAGACAAATAGGGACAGTTTGAGAATTCCACATCTGGACCCACATTTTTAAAACATATTCGATGGGCTGTAAAACCAGTGGAGCCCATGGGAGAAAACGAGACCAAGCTTAAGGCGATTCTTACTTCAGATTAAATTCATACCATTTTTCTATCCAACCAAAGCATCCGGGTCAGCATGTGGTAAATAATGACGATGCACAAATGATAATTTCATTCGGTAATAATCATGCTAGTCGGTTACGTGGCAATGACGAATTCATCATCAGCTGACGTGCATGTGATCAACCCATGTTAGACGATTTTAAAGTCTGAAACTATAACCCCTCTCTCGCATACATTATCAAACTCTCAAGCCCTTATTTAGTCCTTTGATCCCACTTCTCTCCACACTACTTAGACCTCTGACGAGCATGGAAGACCACGACTCCAGCCCAAAACATTCACAAATATCCTTGACTCCATCGGAGTCCCCTTATCCGACCCATTTCTCTTCCCACCACCATGACCTATAATATCACAACCGATTTTCTTGAACCATACCTACCACCCGGCTTTGAATTTACCACCACAAAACTTTCCCTCTCATCTCCAACCAACGAGCTCCACCCACATCAACATCAAAAATCTTCATCACCCTGACCTCGGACTGCATTTAGACGCGCATAGAGTAATTTAATGCGGGCCTAATGACTTCATCATCCGAGATAGTTGCGAAGCTCCTCACCTCTTCCACTATCAACTCCAACTCCATGTGACATCGAAATAGGGTAACATCAAGACATGGACCTCATAGTTCAGTCCCGATCTTCACCTTCCATGCGCATCCAGTGCCAAACAAAGCCTAGTTACTAATCAACCCACTTCTCCTAAACGAATATGTGTATATACTCCCGGAGAGAAGTCTGATGACATCCTATGTGACACTTCACTTAATGAGAATCCTGTTGTGAAATGCTAGGGGCGTGGGATGCCCAAATTTCCTACCTGAGCTTATGAATTTTGTAACTCATCGGAGGCTTCACTTTTTAGTCATTCTGGACACTCGCCTAGATGCCAGAAGATATGCCATGGAAATTGGTTGTCTCCTCTTTAGAAATCATATTGTCGCACCTATTTTAGATTAGTTTGGTGGCATCTGGGTGTTATGGATGGAAGGCCAAGTTACAGTTAATGAAGTGGTAGTCTCTCCAAGGGTCACTCACGGAATGGTTCATCACGATCCAAATGCAGGTCCTATGGAGTTCACGAAAGTTTATATGCCCCATAAGCCCCATCCCAATCCCAAGTGTGGCGCGATTTACATCATTTATCCACTACTATTTGCAATCCTTGGGTGCTTCTCGGGAATTTTAATACTATTTTATGACCACATGAAAAGTTAGGGGGTCAGCCTTTCCTCCTAACTCGGGCCAAAGATCTTAAGAATTTTATGAAGACATGTAATATATTAAATCTTGAATTTACTAGTCATGCATTTACCTAGAAAGCTAATACTCCTTTTGGACACAAGTGCGCGAAAAAGCCTGGATAGGGGCCTTGCAAATGGGTAGTGGTGGGATTTATTTCCCAACACCTGTGTTAGTCATCCCCTGAATGCCGAATCTGATCAGTGTCCATTATTGCTTGAAAATACGCCGCCCACAATTCGAATGACACAACATTTTATATATTTTATGGAATGGGTCGCGTATCTGTTCTTTCATGAGATGTATTATTCCGAATGGAACCATCTAATGAAAGGACCATCTACTACATTCTTCTTCCATAAATCACATCTTTTCAGAGAAGCGGCTACATCCTGGAAACAACGCACTTTTGGCAATATGGCAAGGAACATTTCCCTCCTCCAACACCATCTCCAGCTCACTCATGAGATGATTGAACGATAGACTGACCCAACCTTACTCCAGTAAGAAAACGAGATTCAAGGCCGTTTAGCCTACTGTCTAGCACTAGAAGCTTCATACTGGAAAAAGACATACAAACTCAAATGGAACCTCAATGGTGACAATAATGCTAAATTGTTTAATGCCCATGTCTCTCATCGAAGACGTATTAATCACATTCGAGCTATTTTTAACTCGAACACTGGGTGGCATAAAACTCCTTCTTCAATTAACACCCAGTTCTAATTATTTTATGAAACTATTTTCTAGACCACAGATCTTCCCCTGCCTTCTAAAAATTATCTGTGTGTTTGGTTAAAGGAAGAGGATAAAGTTAATTTATTAGCGCCAGTTATGGAGCTTGAAATTTGGTCTACCCTCAAAAGAATGTGCCGGAATAAAATCTCGGGGCTTGATGGCCTCACAGTAGAATTTTATCTCATCCATTGGTAAGATATTCGAGTAATCGTGTGTTCACTTATGTTTGACATCTTTACATCTGGGTTGATTCCACAACAACAAAACTTCACATTATTAATCTTTATTCCCAAGCATCAGAACCCAGCATAAGTTTCCCACTTTCGTCTGATCAGTTTTTGTAATGTAATCTACAAACTCATCCCCCCTATCATAGTGGCTCGTATGCGACCTTTTCAGTTGTCCCTTATCTTACAATATCAAGAAACTTTTGTGGCTCAACACCACATCCAAGATAACATACTCGTTGCACATAAAGTTCTCAATACAAAGCTCAAATCTAAATCTCGACAGGGGAATTTCACTATTGAAATTTACTTCTCTAAAGCGTTTGACCAAATGGAGTGGTCTTTCATTAAATGGGTGATGTAGCATCATGACTTTCACCTCCCTGGATCAACTACATTTCGTCTTGCCTTCCAAAACTGTCATTTCAAAATTTGATTAATGGCCACCTAGGCCTTCGCTTTCGGTCTTCTTAAGGTCTTTGATAAGGAGACCCTTTTGTCTCCGCTTTTTTATATTAGGCCTAGATGTTCTCTAACAAAAGTTAAACCAATAATGCTGTCTGAAAAGATAATGGTCCTTAGGCCTTTAGTGACTGGGCCTAATATCTCAGGTCTGGCTCTCACGGATGACTGTATCTTCTTTTTCTAGCCAAGCCACCCTACTATCAATCACTTTAGGAAAGTCCTAGAATAATTTTCCTTCCTATCGGGACAAGTGGTCAATCAGGACAAATCTATGATTACTTTTGGACCCTCAACACCGAGCCTAGTCATGTGAATAACGCGATGACTTTTAGGATTCCATCGTAACCCTGTCCAAAAAAATATCTCGGCCACCTTCTTATGATGGGACGTGTTACGCCCATATTATTTCTTAACCTTATAGAGGACCTAGATGCCCCATTATATACGTGGTACTCTTATTTTCTCTCTTATGCTGGAAGGGATATGCTTATTAATATTGTTCGTACGTCGCTCCCAACCTATAGTATGTCAACATTTCCATTACCCAAATGGATTGTCAGTACTATAACTAAGAAAATTAAAACTTTCTTTTGGAATTCCACCACATCCTTGAACAAATCACCCACCATTCCCTGATCTACACTTACCTTTCCTAAGTAATATGGCGGTCAGGGCATTAAAAATCTTCATAATCTTAACACTACCTTCATGCTTCAGCTCTAATGGAATATATTCACTGAGTTATATAATCTCTGGACTCGCATTCTGAAGCATAAATATTACTCACACTCCATGTTGGTAGAGGCCCATCGCTCTACCAAAGCACATTGGTTTTGTAATTGATTAGTGTTTCTCATTTCGATGCTCGAGTAGGGCATCAAATATAGTATTGGACCTGGCAATATTACTATTAGCAACCACATTTGCGTTATTCAAGAACCTCTCATGGAGAGATTTCCCAATTTATCCCCTATTGCTCCTAATATATAATTATCACGCTTCATAACCAACCATCAATGGAATCTGCCGGAGTTATATCACTATTTTCTAATTAATTTCTTGCTCTATATTCAAGCAATTCCTATATTTCCCACGACAGATCGGGCTCTCCCTTACTGGCGACCTAGTAACAACGATAAATTTACTGTGAAAGATATATGTCATTGCCTAAAGCACGATGTTATCCATCAACACACCCCATCCCTGCCATGGATATGGCTATAGAGAAGTGGATTCCCACCCATGCTAAAAACCTTCATATGGTTTTTAGTGCATCAAGGATTACCCTCTGCTGACCGACTCCATTATTACCACAAACTTCCTTCGGTTGGCTGCCTGTTGTGTGGCCTGATGGACTCCAACACCTATATTTTTACGAATTGCCTAACTTTTTTTCAGCTACATCTATCCCCCAACGAGATGGATTCTGTTCCATTATCCATCCTTCAGAGCTTAGCAGAACGCTAAAGGAAATTCCTGACAACTACTCAGGAGGTCCAACCATTGTTTTCTTCGGAGGGCCTTATGGATAGCGCACAATGAATCTCTCTTCCATCATAAGCCAATAGTCAAATCTATTGTACGTCATGCGGTGTCTGATCGCTTGTTAAATTCCTCCGCACCTATGCTAGTCAAAGGCCTCAGTCGGGGACTACAAGAATACAGTTCCTTATTGCTTAGACTCTGCCCATATTAACTTTCTTTAAATGCAATACAGATGGAGCCAAATCCCATGTCATAAGCCCTGTGTCCATACACTAGAAGAAAAAACACATTTCGTAACACAGAAAATATGTCGCAAAATGTATTAATTATGCCACGAAAGACATTTCATGACATACGATCGCCTGTCACCCCCGTGTCGCAGAATCCCCGTCTGGGAATGTATTGGGAGACATACAATATCTATGTCGCGGAATGTATTTACCAATCGCAATAGGATACCAATCGAGAAATGTATATATTTATAAAAATATATATTAAATAATACCTCACCTTAATGACATAATGGCATGTCATCCTTTTGGCGGCATGCCATACATGTCGCGAAATGTCATATTTTAGATGACATGTTATACATGTCACGGAATGTCTTTTTTATAGGCGACCTGATATACATGTCGCGGAATGTCATCAACTAGGCAACATAGTGTATGTCGCTAAATGTCATCTATAGTTCCACCAAAAGTCATTATTCAAAATATGATTTGATTTTCAGCAACACCCATGTTATGTCGCTGAAATAGTTTTTTTAATAAATAATTTCAAAAGAAGATTGCAAGATGCATATATATAAATTTTTGCCACGGTATAACCTGTGTAAATGTTCATCCATAGCAACTTAACATCCTAACTACCATACAAAATGACACCATATTCAATTCTACAATATTCGTTAAAAGACAATTCATTCCATTCAAATAAATGTATGATGACAACAAATGTTCAACATAAACCCAAATGCAAAAAATAAAACACATTTCGCGAGAAACTTTGAGTCATCCAATCAACTAGACCAACAAAATACATCATCGATCTATGACGAGAAACAAGTAAACATGTGTTAACCATAATTGGATTACACAATATTAAAAAAAAATGTACATTTATCATAAGTATGCCTCTGTTTGCTATTTTTTATAGTCGTTTTACATTTTAGCTCCCCGACGTTCAATTTTCAAATTATGTTATGTTTCAATTTAAAAAACTTCATAATTTCAGAAAATTTTGACAAAGTCTCATTTGTTTATTCACGAAATCGAACTTGTTTTAACATTTAATATTAATCCAACGACATCAACAAAAGCCATAAATAAACAATCAACAAATCCCTTCCAACAATTTAACATAAATAAGCTCATAGATAACTCGATCGATGTAAAGGTTCACCGGATTCATGTCCATAATTAAAAAATACTCTCACATGTCTCACACGGCCCAACAATGATGTTACTTTAGTATCATATGTGATTTTTCACACTCCACCCCCAATTCTCAAAATGTTTCCTATGCTTATGTTTGAGTTAGTCAATTTGGAACACTCAATAATTTCAAAAAAAATCAACAGAGTTTCTTTTGTTTATTTAAGAAATCCAAACTGTTTTAACATTTAAATAAACTTAATGTTTCCAACAAAAGCCAAAAATAAACAATCAATAAATCCATTCCAACAATTTAACATAAATAAGTTCATAAATAACTCAGTCGATATAAAAGTTCATCGAACTCGTGTCCATAATTAAAGAATAGTCTAACGTGTCTCGCACAGTCCAACAATAGTCATAGTTTAGTATCATATGTGATTTTTCACACTTCATACCCAATTCTCATGACGTTTCCTAAACTTATGTTTGAGTTAATCAATTTAGAACACTCAATAATTTAAAAAAAAAAATCGGCAGAGTTTCCATTGTTTATTCAAAAAATCCAACCTGTTTTAACATTTAAATTAACTCAACGATATAAAAAAAATTCACAAATAAACAACTAACCCCTTCCAACGATTTAACATAAATAAACTCATAAATAACTCAATCGATATAAAGGTTCACCCGTTGGAAGCTATTTTTGGTTTTCACCCACTAACGACATGTTTTAAGCCTAAATCTAGATTTTTGCAAATTATCATCCAATTCTCAAATCGGGAGTCCTGTGACTATAATATAACTTCCCATGTGTTTTATTGGTCTCGTGCGAGGTGTTTGTGCCTCTTACGGGACCGTTTGGGCATTGTTTTGAGTTTTCACCCTCTGACGGCATGTTTTAAGCCTAAGTCTAAATTCTGCAAATTGTCGTCGTATTCTCAACCCGGGAGTCCTATGACTACACGGTAAGTTCCTACATGTTACCTTTGTCCCGTGGGAGGTGTTCGTACATCTTACGGGGCCGTTTGGAGCTGTTATAGATTTTTACTCTTTAACGACATGTTTTTTAGCCTAAGTCTATATTTTTGCAAATTATCATCGTATTCTCAAACCGAGAATTCCGTGACTATGCGATTAGTTCCTACGTGTTATGTTGGTCTCATATGAGGTGTTTGTGCATGTTACAGGGCTGTTTGGAGTTTGTTTTTTATTTTCACCCTCCAACGGCATATTTTAAGCCTAAGTCTAGATTTTGGTAAATTATCGTCGTATTCTCAAACCGGGTCTTTCGTGACTATGCGGTTAGTCCCTATGTGTTATGTTGGTCTTGTGGGAGGTGTTCAAGCTCTTACGGGGCCATTTGGGCATTGTTTTGGGTTTTCACCCTCTAACGGCATGTTGTAAGCCTAAGTATAGATTTTGCAAATTACCATTGTATTCTTAACTCGGGAGTCCAATGACTAAGCAGTAAGTTCCTACGTGTTACATTGGTCCCGTGGGCGGTGTTCGTGCATCTTACGAGGTCATTCAGAGCTTATTGGATTTTCACCCTCTAACGACAAGTTTTTAAGCCTAAGTCTAGATTTTTGGAAATTATCATTATATTCTAAACTTGGGAGTCCCGTGAATACGTTGTAAGTTCCTACGTGTTACATTGGTCTCGTGCGAGGTGTTCTTACCTCTTACGGGGCCATTTGCGCGGTGTTTTGGATTTTCACCCCTAACGACATGTTTTTAATCCTAAGCTTAGATTTTTGCAAATTATCATTGTATTATCAACCTGGAGGCACGTGACTATGTGGTATGTCCCTACGTGTTACGTTGGTCCCGTGGGAGGTGTCCATGCCTGTTACGAGGCCGTTTGGGCATTATTTTTAGTTTTCATCCTCTAACAACATGTTTTAAGGCTACGTCTAGATTTTTGCAAATTGTCATCGCATTCTCAAGCCGGGAGTCTCGTGACAATGCGGTAAGTTCCTACGTGTTACATTGGTCTCATGTAAGGTGTTCGTGCATCTTACCGGGCCGTTTCTATGTTATTTTGGATTTTCACCCTCTTACTGCATGTTTTAAGCCTAAGTCTTGATTTTGAAAATTATCGTCGTATTCTCAACCTGGGAGTTCAGTGACTACGCGGTAAGTTCCTATGTGTTACGTTAGTTCCATGGGAGGTGTTCGTGCATCTTATGGGGCTGTTTGGAGCTATTTTAGATTTTCCCCCTCATAAGCATAAATTTAGATTTTGTCAAATTACGTCGTATTCTCAAACTGGGAATCCTGTGACTACGCGATCAGTTCCTACGTGTTGCGTTGGTCTCAGGCGAGGTGTTCGTGCATCTTATAGGGTCGTTCGAGGTCTATTTTTTTCACCTTCTAACAACATGTTTTAAGCGTAAGTCTAGATTTTTGCAAATTATCATCGCATTCTCAAACCGGGTGTCCCGTGACTACGCGATAAGTTATCACGTGTCACATTGGTCTCGTGAGAGGTGTTCGTGCCTCTTACGGGGCCGTTTGGAGCTGTTTTGGATTTTTACCCCCTAACGACATGTTTTTAAGCCCAAGTCTAGATCTTTGTAAATTATCATCATATTCTCAACTCGAGAGGCCCATGGCTATGTGGTAAGTCGTTACATGTTACATTGGTCATGTGGGAGTCGTCCGTGCCTGTTATAAGGCCGTTTAGGTGTTGTTTTGGGTTTTAACCCTCTAACAACATGTTTTAAGCCTATGTTTAGATTTTTGCAAATTATCATTGTATTCTCAATCCTGGAGTCTCGTGACTATGCGTTAAGTTCATATGTGTTACATTGGTCACATGCAATGTGTTCATGCCTCTTACGAGGCCATTTCTGCGTTGTTTTAGGTTTCACCCTCTAACGGAATATTTTAAGCTTAAGTCTAGATTTTGTAAATTATCGTAGTATTCTCAAGCCGAGAGTCGAGTGACTATGAGGTAAGTTCCTATGTGTTACGTTAGTCGCGTCAGAGGTGTTGGTACATATTACGTGGCCGTTGGAATTATATTGGATTTTCCCCCTTTAACATAATGTTTTAAGCCTAAGTTTAGATTTTGGCAAATTATCATTGAATTCTCAACTTGAGACTTCTGTGACCACGTAATCATATTTATGTGTAACGTTGGTCCCGTGGGAGGTGTTCCTGCCTCTTACGGGGCCGTTTGGGGATTGTTTTGGGTTTTCACCCACTAACGACATGTTTTAAGCATAAGTATATGAAAAAGGTTTATAACGCTGACGTTTTCAATTGGTGAACCCAAGGTAACTTTCTCAACCCAAGGTAAATTTTTATCATAAATTTTATTTGTATATGATGTTTATTTATTTTATAAGTTTTCTAACATAATTAGTTACTTTGTTCACCACAGTTTGGCCTTGTTTTAACCTATTTATATTGTTTTATTTGGGCAGTAATATGCCCCTATTTTGGGAAAAAATAAGCCATTGTTTTGGGCTCAAATAAGCCCCTGTTTTGGGCTACTTTTTGCCCCTGTTTTGGCCTATTTATGTTGCTATTTTTTGAAATCTTATTTATGTTTATGTTTCCATTGTTTTGGCCTAATTATTCTAGGCATATGGTGGTAAAGTTATGGATACTTTGCTAGTTAATATTGCATTTTTTAAAGAGAATTATGGAGACGTTTTAGCCTATTTATCTAGGCCATTTTTCTATTTAATGCTACAATTTTTAAAGGGAATTTGAGACTAACCATATTTCATTTGCATTTTGATAGGCATCTAATGAACTCTCCCCGCCATGGATTCTCGAAAGTGTCCCATTTTGCTCTAGCAATGTCATCAAGTTCTCAAATCTTCTATTCTAAGTAGCCTTTAGTTCTTCAAGAGACGATATCTTATCTTTCAAGTTTCTCAACTCTTTATTATGAGATCCAGACTATACTATGACTGTTGAAGTATCAGAGGGCTTTGGACCCACGTCGAATCCTCTCAAATATCCGGACTTCTTCACAAGTACCTCAATTGATATCTCCTCCTGTGACATTTGAATTGCGTCGGGCTCCTCGAATCTCACATCTAGCTTTACAAACTCGTCCTACTATTTTAAAAAAAAGTATATATATATATATATATATATATATATATGTATGGAGTAGGATGATTTTACTTTTCAATAAGATGATAACTTAATCAGGGGTTAGGATTAAACCAACAAGGCACTAAATGTAGGGTGAGATCATAATTCACACCATAAAGCTCTATAACTCACCACACCTAATTTTTTTAATTCATATGATATTTACAATTTTAACCTACTAAAATTTACTTTCCCCCTCATTTTCCATCTAAAAATTTTACTATAATTCAAATACAAATTGTATATTAGTAATACATCAAAAAGAGAATATTTTCTCTCTCCGGTTCACTTCCCCAAACTATCAAATTATGCCAATCCCCAAACTAAACCCTATCTCGCTCTCACTCATTTACGATTCTTCTCTCTTCTGACCCACCATCATTTTTTTCGCATCTCTCTCGGACATGTTGATTCTCGACCTTAGGTAAATATGTGTGACGAGTATTTGTGTAGATGTGTGTGATGATTCTTTTTCTTTCTA
Source organism: Sambucus nigra (assembly GCA_949130495.1). Lineage (NCBI taxonomy): Eukaryota > Viridiplantae > Streptophyta > Magnoliopsida > Dipsacales > Adoxaceae > Sambucus > Sambucus nigra. Next base: position 59,031,301 of record OX422219.1, read on the forward strand.
TTTTATGTTTATAGAATTCGCACAAGAATTGGCAGTTATCATTTCACACATTGTATGAAGTAGTGAATGTTTTTGGTGTTTACAATTTTGGAGTTAACAAATTATGACCATTTCAGTTCCATGGCAGGTGTTCGACAAAATGCTCGAACGAATGTACATTGATGAAGATGGGTTCAGTTGAACAAATATCAATACCATGTAGTAAATGGTAAGACACGTTTCACAAATTTTGAATGAATTTCGGTATTATACACAAACTTGGATGTTTGAAGGAAGAACTAACATAGAAAGATGTTGAAATCGATTTTAGGTCTTATTGGTGTTTATATTTTGGGTTTATTTTTGTTATTCAGGTACTAATAAGATTTTTTATTTTCTTTCCTGGGTTGAGGGGTTCATGCTATCTCAGGTATAACCTCTACACGCTTTGCTCTCTCTTTCTCTGTTTATTTTGTTGGGAGTGTGTATTCACTTTTTTCTTAATTCAAATCTACATGATGTTGTGATATAATGCTATGCACACAAGCTGTTTGATGAAATACCATATAAAAGACACACTAGATAAACTTCATCATCCTTGTTATGTGCCAAAAAGTTACATGTTGGAAAAAAACTCAACAGGTTTGTTTGTTAATGTCCTATTTTAATGAGCATTTTATATAATTTTATTTTAGTTGAACTAATTTTATAATATTAGTAGTATGATCAAATATGAGTTATAACTTTTCCTTTTCCATTTTCTACTAATTTTATATAATCATCTTCTTTATTCAACGGTGAGCATAAATTCGCTGGATTTTAAGAAATCCTATTTCCATTGTTTGGTCATTCGCTTGAAAATACATATCATATATATGAAATGGTTTTGCGAACATAGAATTATTATATGATTTTTTTAAGATTTCATTAAAAGTAATGGGTTTGCATACATAGAAATCTTTAATTTCATGGTTATATTATGCTATAGTTTTGGTTATTATAGTATGTGCTCTTTATTAACAGGTCACCAAATCTTTCCTAATAGAGTGGTTGGAAGAATACATGGGTCAATACCGATAGCTAAAACACACTTCTTTAGCTACGTAAATGATGCGAAATAATGACTTTCGAAAACATTTACTGCTTATGTTTTTTTTAAGGTTATTATGGTGCATCTCTGTTTACTGTTTCAGTTCATCATGTTAATGATTCTCTTATTCGGTTCATTATAAACTTAAAAGAGTGGGTTTGTAAATGTGTTGTGTCTAAACACACTTTATAACTGTGTTGTGTCCAAATATTTCCAAAAGCTTTACATGAACAAAACCATGGGTTGGTTGTGTCTATAACTGTGCTGAATAGCAAAGGCAAATTCTTTCCCATTATATATTTTTCGAAACTCATTCTTTGGCATCATATATATACCTAAAGAAGTTTTTTTTTATCCATCGGTATTAACCCAATCGATAGACCCTAAAAGTATTGCCTATTATGGTACCTAAAGTGGCCTCTACTGCCTACCTACTACCAACCCTGCCTAAATTAGTAGTGAGATTAACTCTAATAATTACTTTCCTATAGTAGAAAATAAACTCCAATGCCCATGTTATTCCAGTCAATTATATCATTTGTATTATGTTAATCACTTGATTGATATTTAAAACGAAATTATACAATAAGTGTTGTTATTCTAGCCTTTAGTTTTGACTGTTTGAACTGGAATCATAATTGGTTTTTTTAATGTTATTCTTCCTCCTAATATACTTTTGATTCTATTATTTCTCTTCAGATATCTTATTCTCATGTATGGCGCTCATCATGCTTCCAATCAAATATTAGCTGTCATGTGGAGACTTCTTCCAAAATTACTTCCTCTTGATGACCAGGTAACTAATAATGGAGTTAATTTTTGCTCCAAATGAAATTTCTACCCTCAATAACCTGTTGATCTCTGCTCCACTACTTTGGTTAGTTGGTGGAGGTACTCTGATTAGTTTCACCCCCCCCTTCTAAAACAGAATTTCACTCTTTTTGTTTTTGTGTTTATTTCTTACTACCTTGCATTATATAGTGAAAAATAGGTGTTTCTCTCTATTGATAGTAAATGTTATTGAATCTTGAACACCTCTCTCATAATTGGGCAAATTTATGATCTCAAATGGGACTTTTATTATTAAGCATCCATGTCTTAGGTATATTATAAATACTTAGAAACATGTCTATAGGTGAAACGATATTATATTACATTGTAGAACCCTAATACGAAACTTTATCTTTTTATGTGAAATTGGAGTGTTCTTGAAGCTGACCAATGCCTTATTGTTCGGTCGCAGTTGGAGGTTGTGAAAACTTTTACAACATTTTGAGAGATTATCTTCTCTTGGTAATTGCATAGCATGCAACGACCATGGTGCTCTTACACTTACTGATCATGACCTAGAAACTGAGGATATTATTACATATGCTCTAGGAGTGGAAGTTACTGATCTTGATCTGGTAATATTTATTGTGGGCAGATTATGTGCAATAGTCTAATGGAGGTGGCTTAATCCATCCCCACGCATCTATAGAAGACTTGATGAGATTTCAATCGTCCTTTAGGTCCCCTTAGTGATAGGGACTTTGAATCGTGGTAGAAAAGTTATTGCTACCGGATTGACAATCAGTGACTGGACAGCCTTATGTGGATCAGACAATGCAACAACTGATTCGTCAGTTATCAAGAGTGTTTTTACATTGAGATAGGCCCAATCAAGCGACATTGTTCGTCGATTTCTCTCTAGTCTTGGTATAATCAGATTTCCATACTACCATAGCTTTTTTGACACTTTTCTATCATCAATCACCTATCAAGAATAAAAGGCCAAATTTTTTACTTAAAAGAATGTACTCTTTAATATGGTATTCAAATGTTTCTAATTGATTTGTAGGTTTGATGTCATATATTTTCTGAGAAGAGATACAAAATCAGTTTTAGAGCATTAGTTTCCTTTTTAGAAATCAATTATATAATTTATTACCATCAATCTGGCGTTATTTTTCAAGTTCCACTATCATTATAAAGAAGCTTTGGTAGCTTTATAACCAGTTAGAAAAGTTGAAAATGGCAGGGACTTCCATTATGGTGCTCTGTTATGCTTGTTTAGTATGGTGAAGTTCTTTCTAATTCTAATGTTTTATTTTATGTGTTCTCAGATTCTACCAAATATATGGCAACGATGCATTTGAGATGAAGACTACCAAATATATGGCAAAGATCCATTATGATTTTTCAAGCTATGAGAAAGTGAGGGGTTTAAAATTATGTTTCTGAGATATATTGACTTTGAAATTAAGTTTTTGTTTTATGGTTGCAGCTTGATCGTTTGATATCATAGGTTCCATAACATCCAAGAAAATAATTGTGTTCATTCTACGATGGTTTTTTAAGTCTTTTGATTGTAGGTGAATTCCATATTCCTCTCATATTTTAGATAAGGCACTTTATCATTAAGGGTTTGAGGGGTTGGGATCTTTGAATAGAGAGTTGGTCACCTTCTTAGCTTGGTACATAGCAGAATCTAGGGCTAGGCATGTCTTCTTTTTGCATTCTTTTTTAGTAATAAATAAGAGACTCCTTCACCTGCTGTGACCTTTAAGCTGCTCTACAGACAAGTTGTGAGACCTACAGGTCTGGAAGCTATTACTCCATCATTATTTGGATCATGAGAAAACATATCTTCTCTCATATTTGCTTGGTAATCCTTATCAAACATTGGGTCCTCATATGTAGACTATAAAGTAATAACTCCTACTTCAGACACTTAAAACAGTTTCACTTTGATAATTTCTCCTTATTAGACTCTCGGCTAGCAGGGATTTTTTTGTTCTTGCTTTAATTTTGGGAAATTATTCTTCTAAATTGTTGACTTGAAGGAAAATCATTAGGACCGATATTGAAGCAGAAAGTTTAGGGAGTGATGTATGCTTCATCTTTTTTGCTGGTGATAGAAGTCCATTTTTTGTTCCGTAACTTGATTCCAAAGAGTTTGTTCTTCAATGTCTGAATTACAAGTACCATTTTCTTAGATTTTAGATATTATTATATTGATTTATAACTTTGTCAAGTAAAATAAGTAGTTTTCTAAATGTGCTTTTTTTCTCTCCATATCCATGTTTTACTATAAGGTTATTCCCTTATTATATAAATATTCCACTAAACCTATAAGTAATTACAACGTGACTATGCAATTGATTTAGTTTAGGTTATATTGATTATTGCATGTCAATGTTCTTTTGTCATTATACTGTATGCATAGCATCCGCTTTGATTTTTCCCAGGTGCAATGAATAGGAATTGTTCGCTTTCTGTTATTTTTTAATCCTTTATACTTCTCAATGCCATCTATTTTAATGATTTTTATAATTGGTTTACATATACTAATTGAAATGTATGAATTGATGTTTTGTATTTTCCTTCTCTATTCACAACATTAGTTATTCCTAGGTTTTCCCATTTTATTTCATAATTTATAATTTGGCTCATTTTGGCCTAAAATAGATAATTGCAGGTACTCTTCTAATGATTTTAAATTTGGTTTGACAATTTCATTATTTTGAAACCCATTCCTAATCATGATTCTATAAAGCATTATTCCCTAATGTGAATCCTCTGTTGAGAGAGTATGCGCTTGCGTTCAAATGAGGAAATTATATATTAAACACCTTTTAACCCAAAACAACCCTAAACACGCAACTAGGTGTGATTGAAACAAGATGAGATCATGCAATAGTTATTCAAACACACATAATTGAGGAAAAATCACCCAAAGGGTCAAAACCATTTATTTTCGCTATAATTTGTAAAGGAACAGTTTACAATCGGATTACAATGAAAATACAAGTGACTAAGAATTACCCTCAGGTGTTGAATTCTGTAGTCGGCGGCTGGAGATATTCCTTTCCAGTAGGGCAACAATGAACAAGAAGAACGGTCCTCTTCACAGGGCTTGAACAGCAAAGATTGTGTTCTAGGGTTACCAAAAGTGATTCACTAAGGTTTGGAATTTGTGTGAATCAAAGGTATGAATCAAGGGACTCAAATACCATGAAGACTTTAGAGTATAAGGACTCTTAATATTGTCTTGAAAGCCTTCCAAAAGCCAACTCCCCGTAGTGGGTTTAAATAAGGAGTCCTAGCCCTAAAAAATCTGAACCACGATCTGTTTGGATTTATCCCAGGCGGACGGGTCCGGGTCTGAGGCGGATCGGTCCGGGTAGGCGGATCGGTTCTTTTTATTTTGGCTTCTTCGGTTCACAATCGGTGCGGGGTTTACTGGCTTTTCAGTAGGCGGATCTGTCCAACTGGGGGACAGACCGGTCCGAGGTCGGATCGGTTCTTTTTTTCTGGGCGGACCGGTCCGGCCTATCAGACTTTGATTCCTCTTCTTATTTTGATTTTCGGATCCGTTGATGACTTAATGAAGCTTGATTTTCTTCAACGGTGTAACGGCGTATGACATAACACATTGATAATGGACAAAAATGTCCTTACAAATCTCCCCCTATGTCTATGCCGGTACATACTTAAAAACAAACATTCGAATTATCAAGTATGAAATTGCCTATACAAATCTACCCTTCCATGAAACCAAAATTGAAAAGGTACAATTGAATAAGACTTCATCGTTTATTCTTCAAATCTTTAGGAATCTTCAACGCTTTTCTCATCAGGGTGTGCAATCCAATGTTAATTCATATAGTACCTACACACATGAGAAAAAGCAAATACCAAGTGACATATTGAGTTTGAAATGAGATAAACATATATACCAATTTATGAGAAAACTCAAACTCAAACTTTCAAAACTCCCCCATAATAAGATAATCCATTATCCCCCTTTTTATGATGTCCCCAAATACACAAATGAGAGAAATAAATAAAATAAGGAAGTGAGGGGTGTCACTAAGTTAAAATCACACCATGAATGAACACAAAGCAACCAAGCCGATGATAGCGTTAATGAATGGGTGTGATCATACTCGATAGAAAAATCAAAGCATACAAACATATCATATGTGCATGATGAATATTGGATATTCCTAACGAATGAACTCAAATGCTTCCTTTGGTGTAAAAGAATGGTAATATAAGACATTGACTTAATCAAATCAACAAATTAAAGTTCAAAGTGATTTTCACACCAATAACGTCCAAAATGTTTTCATGCTTTTTCAGGACTTTCAAGGAAGTGCAAACCCGTTTATATCCTCCAACCAAACTCCCTCAGATATATATAATGAATAGAGGCGTTCTAAATTCTCAAACTTTGGAGAATTGATGGTGAAACCTAAGTGGCCCATATTTGGCATGAATATCTTTTTATTGCCTTTAAATTTTTTGGGCTCTTTTAACCTCTTTGGACCTCGGATATTAAAATTCCTCCATTTTTTAGGTCATGTTTAATGGTGGCTTTTGCGTAAAGGATAAATGATTACCTTTCGCAGCCCCTCCCCGTTATACAAAACACACAGTCTCACCAAAACGGTTTTTACATGCATTCCAATATTGTCAAGTTTTATCGCATATTGTACATTGTATAGACAGGATTGATATGGAAACACTCAAGCCAATATGAGATAGACAAGTGCAATAATCAAATATAGCCGTGCATGTGTGCAATAAAGGATATAGGAGTCAAACATGTAGGAAGATATCACTAATTACATCTCAAGGACTCCAAACAATGTAAAGCACATGGATGAAATGATGTAGCCTCTCAAATCTCTATCACATAGTCACATGGATATATGGAATGAAGTTGTGACTTGGCTATCTTAAATGACCATCTATAAACGGTGCGCAAAAAATACAAAAATATTTTTGGGATTTCCTCAAACATTTTATAGACAAAAACAAAAATCTTTTTGGATTTTTCAATAGAATAAATAAATAGTTGTACAACATAGCAATGGTATATATAAAACAGACTAACAATAGGAAGCATATGATATGAACATGAAAAAGCATCCTATTCTAGACAAAGGCCAACCCTTCAGTCAACTGTGCAAATCCCCAAAGACTTCCTAAGATTCTCAAATCTAAGGGCATCTAAAGGTTTCGTGAAAATATCGGCTAACTGACGATTGGTGGGAACAAAACTCAGGGATACAACTTTCTCCTCAACAAGTTGTCGTATAAAGTGCTCATGTATCCTGATGTGCTTGGTGCACGAATACTGGGAAGGATTGCGGGATATGTGTATCGCGCTCGTGTTATCATAGGAAATGGTCATGGTGTCCTGTGAAATCCCATAATCTTCCAGTATTTGCTTCATCCACATGAGTTGCATGCAACAACTTCCGGCGGCTATGTACTCAGCCTCCGCTGTGGACAAAGAGATGGAATTTTGTTTCTTGCTCAGCCAGGAGACAAGAGCAGAACCAAAATAGAAACACCCACCAGAAGTGCTCCTATAACCATCTACATCCCCGGCCCAATTGGCATCTAAATAGGCAGACAAACGGTCATCAGTATCAAAGGAATACCAAATACCATATGAGAGAGTCCCACTCACGTATTTAATAATACGTTTTAGAGCAAGTGAATGTGACTCTTTCGGGGATGCCTGATATCGCGCATAGACTCCAACACTAAAGGCTATGTCGGGACGACTGGCAGTCAAGTAGAGAAGACTACCTATCATACTCCGATACATGGTTTGCTCTACGTCCTTGCCTGAAGTGTCCTTACTAAGCTTGGTAGTGGTACTCATAGGTGTACGTGCATGCTTAGCGGAGTCTAAACCAAATTTCTTCACTAGGTCTCTAGCATACTTGGATTGGGAGATGAACAGCCCATCCTCTAGCTGACGAACCTGGAGACCAAGGAAGAAAGTAAGCTCACCAACCATGCTCATCTCAAACTCACTTTTCATCTCCTCTTCAAAGTGATTAGCATGTTGAGAGCACGTGGATCCAAAGACTATGTCGTCCACATAGACCTGGGCAACCAAAATTGCACCGTCATCTCTCCTGACAAACAACGTCATATCAACTCCCCCTCTCTTGAAGCCACGGGCTAAGAGATAGGAAGTTAGCCTCTCGTACCAAGCACGGGGTGCTTGCTTCAAACCATACAAGTCTTTTCTTAGATAGTAGACGTGCTCTGGGTGCTGTGGGTCTTCAAACCCTTTTGGTTGTTCCACGTAAACCTCCTCTTGTAGAATGTCATTCAGAAAGGCACTCTTGACATCCATCTGATATAACTTGGAGCGCAGATGACATGCGATGGCGAGTAGTAAGCGGACGGACTCAAGCCTCGCAACAGGAGCAAATGTCTCCCCAAAGTCTACACCCTCTATCTGTGTGTAGCCTTGAGCGACCAACCTAGCCTTATTTCGGATTATGGTACCGTTTTCATCCATTTTATTCTTAAAAATCCAACGGGTACCTATCACATTAGTATTACTAGGTCGGGGGAAAAGTTACCAGACATTATTCTTTTTAAACTGAAGCAACTCATCCTGCATTGCAAATATCCAGTGTTCATCCTTGAGTGCTTCTTTATGATTCTTGGGCTCGACTTTGGACGTGTGGCAAAGATGTCTAACAACGTTCTCTAGCTGAGCACGAGTCTTGACCCCTAGAGTAGGATCACCAACAATGGTAGAAAGGTCATGACTCTTGCGAACCCAAGCAGGTGTGTCCCTTAGCACAAGAGTAGGGTCCACAGAGTGTGAGAGAAGAACAGGAAAATCACTGTCAGAACAATCCTCATCCTCACACTGAAGGTTAGGATCAATAGACGTCGAAGGTTTGTCATCTTGCACGGTGACGTTTATTGACTCCATAACCTTAGAGATCTTCAGGTTAAAAACCCGTTATGCTTTACTAGTCGATGAATATCCTAGCAATATTCCCTCGTTGCTCCAGGAGTCAAACTTTCCTAATTGCTCTCTATCCCGTAGGATGTAACATTTACTCCCAAAAGCACGGAAATATGCCAAGTTGGGTTTCTTGCCAGTCCACAATTCATAAGGCGTCTTAAGAGTGTGTGGACGCAGGTAAACCCTACTCACCGTATAGCATGCAGTAGACACTGCCTCTACCCAAAATCTCCTAGAAACTTTACGACCTAGAAGCATAGATCTAGCCATCTCTTGGATCGTTCTATTCTTTCTCTCAACAATCCCATTTTACTGAGGAGTCTTTACAACAGAAAACTCATGTTTGATCCCAAGGCTATCACAATAAAGATCTACCTTTGCTTCCTTAAATTCAGTGCCGTTGTCACTTCGTATTCTGTTAATAGTGACTTAGTGTTGATTTTGCAGGACACGACACTTGGTCGTTAAAAAGTCTACAGCATCGGATTTCTCTCTCAGAAAACCTACATTGGAGTATCTGGAGAAATCATCGACCATCACAAGGATATACCTCTTACCACCCAAACTCTCAGTACGAGTTGGAACCATAAGATCCATGTGAATCAACTCTAAAACACGAGGGGTGGTAATGGAATGCAACTTCCTATGAGGACTATAGATTTGTTTTCCCAACTGACAGGGTCCACAAACCATCAAAGTTGACTTTCCAAGAGATGGTAAGCCACGTACTAGGTCCTTTTTAGCTAAACGAGTGAAATCTCTAATGTTCACGTGACCTAGACGTTGATGCCAGAAATCCATAGGAGTGATCGTGGCACTGTTGCAGACAAGTGAGGATGTGGGCTCAGTCCTATGGCAATTACCCTTGGTCCTCACCCCTTGCATCAAAAGTTTACCGGCTTGATTGTAGACATTCCACGCGTCCCGGTCAAACTTTACTACAAAGTCAGTGTCGCACAGCTGGCTAATGCTGAGAAGGTTTACTTTTAAACCTTTCATGTAAACGACATTTTCTAGCTTAGAAAATCATAGTAACTCTAGTACCTCGTCCTACAGTGCTAGACTTGCTCCCATCTCCAAAGGTGACTCTGCCATCCTGATAATCCTCACGAGATGTAAAAAATGAGGCATCACCTGTCATATGTCTAGAGCACCCACTGTCAAAATACCACTGTGAGGTATTATGTGCTTTGAGAGCAACATGAATAACAAAAGACTTTTTATCTTTCTTTGGTACCCAAGAAGTGGTAACCTTCTATTTACCTTTGTTGTTGTTGGTTTTAGCTGGAATGTGAGAAGCCTTCACTAACGGAAAAGACATCCGTTGAAATTCTTCCATTAAACTCTGAGAAGTGGCAGCTAAGAACTCAACTCGCTCTCTCAGACTAGAAAACTCATCAGTATGAAGTGGTGGGGCAGTAGTACATCGTGTCCGACCCATGCTATATAAAAACTCCCTGAGGTGGCCTTTTCTTTTTCAATAAATACAAAAGAACACAGTCAAAGGCGGACCTGGGTTTGCTTTTCTTGGTCGAACTTTCTTTCGAGGTTTTTGACGATGGCCATAAGGATTCGTAGTAAACTAAGGAACTGGTCCAGGTGCATTTTGGGAGGTGGAGGCACCATCATAACCAATTCCCTGCCTATCACCAAAACCTAAAGCGGGGCCGAGGAGCATCTTTCCCATTTTCCCTGATCTATCCTCGATTTGTACCTTGACTTCCCGTGCATTCTCAAGATCATGAGTCAGCTGGGCAACAAGGTCTTCAAGTTTCTTCCGAGTCTCCACTGAGGATTGGAGCTCACTCGTAAGAATAGCCACTTATTTAGTTAAGTCCCCTCTCTCTTTCTCAAAATTACTCTCTCTCTCTAGACAAACTCTCTTTCTCAACACAGGCAGATTCTCTCTCTCGCAGTGAGGTGCAGGTGGAGGACTCTCTTTCTCTCGCTTTTCTTAAATCCTCCTCTAAGCCGGTGATCTTAAGAACTAACGCTTTGTTTCTCTTTTTAGTTTTAAAATACTCAGAATACAACTCTGCGTAGGCGCGTTGACTATCACTCTCGCTCTCACTTGTGTCATCCTCCCCTTCACTCACATCGATCTCACTGTCGAGGTGTCCCTGTGTAGCATCATCCTTATCGTCGTGAGGAGAACTAGAAGTTCTCACATGACTGTCCATGAATGCGGTGAAGTTACACTCATGCGGTGACTCATCTCCTGAATCCACCGACTTGACCTCACTGTCGTCGCTAAGGGTAGCATTAAGGACAACTTTCCCTTTCTCTCTGTTAATACGTGTGGCACACTCAAAAGCTCTATGACCCCTACCGTCGCACTCAAAGCATCTCTCACTTTCTTTCTTAGGAGGATCTTTAAAAACTTTTTCATTTTTATTTTCAAACTTATTTTTTTCAAATTTCTTTTTATCTTTAAAATTGCCATTTTTCTTACATTTGAGAATCCTTTTGAATTTTTTTGCAAAAAGAGCCAAATCATCTAAGTCCAAATCACAATCAGAATCTGGCGCGTCAGTCTCTCTCTTTCTAGATGACTCTACTCTTTTTCTAGTCAACCCCTCACCCTTTCTCTCTTGGGCATTAAGTGCAATTCCCTTATCTTTAGACTTAGCAGTTTTAGGGAACATATAAATTTCATAAGTTTGCAAATCTCCTACAAGTTCTTCCAATTTTAGCGTATTTAAATTACTCATAGAATTTAGCACAGTGACTTTAGGGATAAAACGCTTAGGCAAAGAACGAAGAATCTTTTTAACAACTCTAGCATTAGGAATATGTTCATCAAGATTAAAGCTAGTATTAACAATGTCAGAAAGTGTAGCATAAAAATCATCAAAACATTCATTCTCATGCATGGTGATGGTTTCAAATTGAGTTGTCAAATTTTGCAACTTAGACTCTTTCACAGCATTAGTTCCTTCATGGGTGAGTTGTAAAACATCCCATGCCTCTTTTGACGTGGTGCACGCCATTATGATTTTGAACTCATCAGGAGTGATGGAACCGGAAATATCACTCAAACCTTTAGAGTTAAAAGAAGACCATCTAAATTCATCTTCAGTCCAAGAGGTGACAGGTTTTAAATTAGTCACATTTTTCACAGTGACGGAGGGAGGTGTCCACCCTCTTTCAACTAAAATCCAAACCCTTTCGTCTATGGCTTTTAAGGCCGACCTCATGCGGGCTTTCCAATAGGCATAATTTGTCCCGTAAAAAACAGGCAATTTATTATATGATTTCTCCATTTGAACACGCACTTTTCAAAAAAAAATTCAGAAAAATGATATCTTTTAGAAAAGATTTTGCCGAAAATTACACGATAAAGTTGTGTAACTGGCTCTGATACCAATTTGAGAGAGTATGCGCTTGCGTTCAAATGAGGAAATTATATATTAAACACCTTTTGACTCAAAACAACCCTAAACATGCAACCAGGTGTGATTAAAACAAGATGAGATCATGCAATAGTTATTCAAACACACATAATTGAGGAAAAATCCCCCAAAGGGGCAAAACCATTTATTTTCACTATAATTTGTAAAGGAACGGTTTACAATCGGATTACAATGAAAATACAAGTGACTAAGAATTACCCTCAGGTGTCGAATTCGGTAGTCGACGGCTGGAGATATCCCTTTCCAGTAGGACAGCAATGAAGAAGAAGAACGGGTCTCTTCACAGGGCTTGAACAACAAAGATTGTGTTCTAGGGTTACCAAAAGTGATTCACTAAGGTTTGGAATTTGTGTGAATCAAAGGTATGAATCAAGGGACACAAATACCATGAAGACTTTAGAGTATAAGGACTCTTAATCTCGTCTTAAAAGCCTTCCAAAAACCAACTCCCCGTAGTGGGTTTAAATAAGGAGTCCTAGCCCTAAAAAATCTGAACCACGATCTATTTGGATTTATCCCAAGCGAACCGGTCCGGGTCTGAGGCAGATCGGTCCGGGTAGGCGGATCTGTTCTTTTTATTTTGGCTTCTTCGGTTCGCAATCGGTGCGGGGTTTACTGGCTTTTCAGTAGGAGGATCGGTCCGACTAGGGGGTGGGCCGGTCTGAGGTCGGATCGGTTCTTTTTCTCTGGGCGGACCGGTCCGGCCTGTCAGACTTTGATTCCTCTTCTTCTTTTGATATTCGGATCCATTGATGACTTAATGAAGCTTGATTTTCTTCAACGGTGTAACGACGTATGAAATAACACATTGATAATGGACAAAAATGTCCTTACATCTGTGTTTATCCCTATTATATATTTTATTCTTTCTGGAACAGATCATGCTAAGTATACCACAATTGTTGGTTTTGCGAATTCAAAGTTGAGTTCCCTCATCTGTAAATTTAGGATTTCACATTTGTGGGTAAATCGCCAAGGTTATTCTTAGCCGTCTGAAAACTCATCAGTGAAGCCTATCAACGAGTGTCCCCTTCACGATTGTATGCAAATTCTTAACCGAATTTTAATAATGATATACAATCTGTATAGTTGCAATGCACCATTTCATATAATATACAATCTTAGCATTGTGTCTAAAGTGTACAAATTGTATTGAATCCAATACGCAATTTTGGCATTGGTTGTAAAGTGTACAGATTGCATTACATCTATACAATTTTCATACACAATCTTTTATATATGGACATATGTATGATACATTGCATATATTTTATTCAAACATATTAAAACTGTACAAATTATAAAGAAATTTCGTATACAATCAAACAAATTTCATGTACAATCTTTGATACATTATGTATGGTTTAATTAAACAGATTATAAAATGTATAGATTATAAACGTATTTCTGATTCATTACGTTATTCCACATGTTTAGTCATATTACATTATTACGCATACTTATTTTGGTGTTTACTTTTAGTTTATTGTGCTTTTTCATTTTTATTAATTACATAGCCATGGCATGTTCATTGAAACTTTTATATGGTATATCTATTTATTTACCCTTACTCATATCATATTCAGTGCTAGCAACTTTATGAAGTTAATTGCTCTTGCACAATATACCCCGTGTCTCGCTAAAAACAATTTTTAGTGACATATGAGGGGAAATTTTTAACATTGGTAATCATTAGGTGTTTTATTGTTAATAGTTAGGAGCTTATGAGATATTCACAACTATTATGATACTTTGTGGGGTTTCTTCACTTTCTCGCAAGTTACCATAGTTATTATTTTGATTATATGATGTGGCAAGTGCTTTTACTTCGATGTTTAGTGATACATGATTTGTTTGCAAACAGAAGTTAATTACCTTAGGCAACAACATCATAAATCTTATAGGGTAGTAGGTGACAACCGACTTTTAATGTATGCGTTTATGCCTAAAGGGATCTTGGAGAACTATCTATTTCGAAGTAAGTTTCACCATTTTTAGCAACTTCTTAATATCCGTGATGGTCAACTTCGTTTAGTTTCCTCTCTAGAATTGAAGGTAATACTTGACGAGAGTGGATTTTTTTTAAGGAATTTATTATTTTAGATGTATTTATTGGGTTTGTTTCTTCTGCCATTCCAATGCCAGGTATGCTCTTGGGAATTATGTGCTCGACCACATGAGTATCTTATCCCTAGAAAATTAGTGATTCGTGAGGTAATTGATGTAAATTGAGTTGTCATCGCAATAATCCTTTTTGAATTACTGAAGTATATATGTTAAAGCATGTCTATGACTAGAGTGAACTTATAATATGAGTGAGTTAGAATGTTAGTACCTTTATGGCTTGTGTTATCCCTGCATATGCTTTTTGGATTCATTTTCTTTATATATGTGTTTGTTTTAGGTTCAGAGCATGAGCTATCGCCAAGAAAATTGTTTTAGGTTCAGAGCATGAGTACACAAATTAAGTTTAATCCAGAAAATGTGCCATTGCCAAGAACATTGCGAGTCTGAATTATCCAAGTCTGAATTAAACTTTCATTTTCTTGATTGATATCATATTATCGTATAATATCAGTTCTATTAGTAGTTCTATAATTTCAGTATTTGCTGTTAGTTTATTTATCAACTTGCACATTTTAGAAAAAAAAGAATGATCTTGAAGCATTTATATTTGCCTTATTAGCAACCTTTCACTGAAGCTGCACAAAAACGTATTATTGTACAGAATAAGAGATTGCAAGAAAAAAATTCTTCAGTCCGGAAGCATCTCGAAACGTGTTCTTGGTGTGTAAACCTTACATTCTGATATGTCCGTGTTTCCCTCTAGGGATGCGGCCATGTTTTTATCAGTAAGTGCATTCCCAATGTTCTAAGTATCGAGTATTTTGTTAGCATTGGATAAAATCAAGAGCCTTTTATATGAGAAGCATCCAATGGCAAAGTTTTCATGGACAATAACTGAAGATAATGATACAGTTAGTTTTTCTTCTACTCGATCTATTAAAGATTATTTTAGCATCTGATTCGTCAATGTCCGCGGTATAGAATTGATCAAGTATCCTTCTCTGTTTTGAACCTGCCCGAATATTACTACCCTAAATATCAAATTTTCCATGAGATATGCACTAAAATAGTTGCCATCGTATGCTATGTATTATGTCGTGTAGTATCATTAACTAATGAGGCTTTTAGTTTGTTGCGTGATACATTATGTATTATGTCGTGTATGCGTTCTTAAATGCTATGATTTAGAGTATGTATTATGTCATATGCTATATATATATACTAGTGGAATGTGATTCAAACACTTCTTCTGGTAGTTCTCAGATACCTAGATCACTACATGTTGCTTCTATGTGATTGATTAAAGCTCTATGGATGTGATTTAAATACTTCGTCTGGCAGGTCCAAGATACCTAGATCACTACATGCTACTATTGTGTGATTGATTTAAACTGTTCGGTTGTGCTTCAAACCCTTCTTCTTGCAGGTACGCTTTTCTGTTGTACCGAAGTTGGGGTGTTGATGGGGACTCCTTAAACTTATGTGGTGTGGAGTTTTTATTCTAATTGGACCTAAAAGGCATTGGCATATAAAACCTTGCTGGGGTCAAAATCTAATATATATTATTAATTAATTAAAAGTGGAGTAAAGTATATTTCTTTTGCATTTTCTCGGTGGTGGGTCTGTTTATATAATCTGGTGGTTGATTATAGTGTCAAGGTTGATACAGAAGATTTGGTCTCATGGGGTTTGCAATATTGATAAGGTAATATTAATTTGAAGTTCAGTTTTTAATTCTTTTTCAATACAACTCTATTTAGAAACAATAGAGACGCGCTTATCATTTGGAACCCATTTAAAGACTCATCTAATGCATAGTATTTGAATTGACTTATATTATGCGAAATGACTAACCATCATATTAAGGCCTATGTTTATCAAAGTCAGTACGATTAATATTGGGTTGTCGTTTCACATGGTGAAGTTTTTCCTCCACTAGCGAGGTATGTAAACATTGATGGAGTTAGATATGCAAGAGTTGCCCCTACTGAACTACTACACATTTCTTAAGATCCAATCCCTTAAAACCATTCAAGTTAGAATCAAACTCATTTTTTCACATGTATATTCAGTATTTTTTATAGGTTAATGTATATTCAGCAATTTGTATAGGTGAATGTATATTGTGGAAAAGGTCAGCGAACCAACTGAAAGTTAGGTGGATTTCACGGTAAGACTCCCTGCTTATGAACGCCGACACGCTGTATATGACTTTGATTTCAAGGCAAATAAAAATTTCCAGAAGAGCAGGATTTTAATTTTCTTCGTAATTGAGGTAAATACTTATATTTACTAAATTTTTGTTTTGGGGGTGCTTGATTGCAAATATATTATATGGGGTATAATGACACTCCCTCCATTTTTTTAACTCTTTAATCAAAACACCCCATGTAGTGTATCTACATTAAATGTTATTTTCTATATTCTGCGAGCTGATGTTTTTATCTTTTTGTTAATTTGTTATGAAGGTCTCCTGATACTTCAAGGGTGAGAAGCAAGATGATATATGCAAGCTCTAAAGACAGGTTCAAGAGAGAGCATGATGGTATTAAGGTAGAGTTATAAGAAAATGATCCTACTTAGGTGGGCCTCGATGTCATTCAAAACCGCGTTACCTAAATTCATCTTGCAGTTGGTGCAATGGGGAGATCTACATATAAATCTGCTTGACTGACTATGTAATTGAGTATATTTGGATTTAGACTATGAATTTAGACTTTTTTAAAAAATTGATACTTTGCCCTTATTCTATCTAATTGAGTATTTTGGATTATGTTGCTGATACGAGGTCCAAAACGGACTATTTGTTTTGTTTGATTAATTTTTTACTTCTTAAACAGGTTGGATAGTCTTATATATAAAGGGAACTTTGTCCAATTTTTTTAAAAAAATTACGCATTTGTATTATAAAAGAAATTTTATGACTCAAATTTCGACGATTCAATACTTTGAAAATCTACACGTACGTGCCTTTATTGGAAAATTTTATCGTTTCGCGATTTTGTACTTTGGATATTTTTGTCTTGCCTTCAGGCACCGGCATTTCGCTAGTATATATATATATATATATATATATATATATATATAGGGTAAAATGTTTTTTTAGTCAACTAATATTAGAAGGTTTGTCTTATAAAACACAAAAAAGGATAAAAGGGGAAAGAACTGAAGCATACATGTGTCTCCTTTCACTTATCACTCATCCAATCATCCTTTCTCTTACTCCAACGAGATGTCTTAAAGAATTCCACATTGCCAGGTTTCACTCCGGTTTCATTATCCTGAATTTAAAATTAATACGTGTAAGAATATAATCATACTAGTTAATGATGCGTGTGAAATGGGTCTAGTATGAACAATATCAAGAATATTATTGTGACACGTAAATTTAAATTAAATTTAGTAAGGATAAATTCAAGTTGATAACTATATAATAATTTAGAAATTAATAAATGCATCACCTAGATTGACATCTCCGTTACAAATGATCGTGACCCTTATGCATGGTTCCAAGGAAAATGTGCACGCACTTTTTTGTTGTTGTCTGACCACTTCTTAAAATATAAATAGGAAAAGTTATATCAATCATAGTTTGAAAATATTATGATTGTAGTACGGTATTCACATGGAAGCAAAAATGTCAAAATTGCGTATTGAAGGTTATCAATCATAAATAGCAAAGGTTACCAAAAAAGCCATATCAGTCCAAGTGACATCAATCATGTAATCCCAGTCCTCTTGCTTAACCCTTGGATATGGTTTGATGTTGGGATCAACTCCATCCTCCATTAGCTTTGAATAATGTGCATGCATCTTGCTCTTCCAATCACAATATCTACTTTGACACTTCCTATCAATGGCAAATCTAACACCCTTGCCATCATCATAGTCATCGATATCAAACTTATCATGTAATAGTAGTATCGATCCTTAATAAAGATTATATAAACATGATATTAAATCAATTTATAATTATATTGAAAAATAACTGGACTCTCTGAATTATTGACTCATTTATCGAGGGATCGATTTTATCCCAACAAGAGACATTTTGAAGTGGGGCGACATTTTTTATCTCCATGCCAAGTTGTTGTGCAAATGTAGGAGCATGTAATCCCACCGGTGCTCCATCACTAAGTGGGACCTTAACATTAAGCTTCCCATATCAGCGCACAACTTCTCCGTCATTTTTCCTACGGTAGGCCCCCTTACACGTTTCTTGGTAGGAGTTGAGAACAAAATTTAAATCGAGTCAACACATTATAAATATTGAAAACATTAAATTAAGTGACCATATTGTATACATTACCTGCGCTGCTAGAAAGTAAGTGTACGGGTCGGGACACTTGAACCGCCTCAACTGTAGGTGTGGAAGAATGTGACAAAGTATCAAACATCACATCAGATGCATCATCCCCATCCATTGATGTTGAAGAATGACTTGATTTTCTAACAGAGGCCATCAATGAAACCTGAAAAACAATATATAATGAATAATTGGCGATGGCATTCATAATAATTGCCAAGATTTGTGTTTTTAGAGTTTAACTTCAATATGAGAGATAAAATCAAATTTAAATAAACCTTTTAACATAAGATACCTTCAATATTTGAGGATCAATACACTCATTATGGGCATCATCTCCAGCATACAAACTAGTCTCTTCCCCATCGTTGAAAGGTATATACTTATCATCGTCCACACTCACAGTGTGAGGTGTACCCGTAAATGTAGGTCATTTCCCAAACTTTGCACAAATAACCATAGAAGTCAATTGCACGTACCTCGTGTTCCCTCTTAGATTCACTATCACATTGGGACAACTTGTTAATGATCAAAGTTTATTAGTTGCTTTTGGAGATCTTTGCATTCGTAGTAGTTTGATCTGAAAAAAACATATATAATGTGTTACATGTTCATGTTAAATGTTAATTAAATATATATGTAGATTCATTTAAATATCTTACTCATTCTTTGAACCACTTCAGAAATGTTTGACATTGTATTTCAGTTATGTCATCTCCATTTTGATTCTTTAGTAGATTTTTGTGATCCTTGTTTAATGAATTTTGGTTTATATATATATATATATATATATATATATATATATATTGAAAGAAACTTTCAAGTTGTGCATGTGTAATTAATTTGAACAACAGACTCTAGATACAGCTCGACCTCATCAGTCTTATACATTACAAACCACTTCGTCATATTAATCTCGTTCTCGGACACTTTGGTTGATCTTGTAATTTGTTCAAAAGGATGAAAATTTTCAGTGAAACCCATCTACCTTAGGCCACGTTTAACACCATCCTCATTTCGTTCTTGTCTATTAAAAGCAGTTTCGATATGAGTGAGGTACATTGAGAAAAAAGTTAAACACTCTTTGAAAATGTAAGCCTCGGAAATGGAACCTTCTGGCCGAGCTCGGTTGGACACGTACTCTTTCAGAATTCCAAGAAACCTTTAAAGAAACACTTTTGAAGATAATACTACATATGTAAAACAATTGGGAAAATTATCTCCAAATCCGCAATAGGACTTATTGATGTAACACTTACCTTTCAATTAAGTACATCCACCTATACTACACAAGACCCAAAAAATTGGTCTTGCGTGCTAAGTGAACCATTAAATGGACCATCACATCGAAAGAAGCATGAGGAAAAATCTTCTCCATTTTGCATACTAGTAGAACTATTCGTTGTTCTAACTTCTCCCTATCACTATTCATAGGTGTATTGGAGCACAACTCCTAGAAAAAATTACCCAACTCAGAAAGGGTAATATAACTACTATTAAGGAGGTACCCCCGCTTCCTAATGGAAAGAAGTAGTTGAAGCAGGACATGGAAATCATAGCTTTTTAGGCCATCTAATTTACCAGCTTTTGTGGTAACACCTCTCGAGATGTTCGTAACATAACCATCTGGATACTGGATTGATTTCATGAATTCATAGAACCCTCTCTCTCCTTTGGGGTCAATGTGTATGCCGCTCTAGGCTTGATAAAGGATCCATAGGGACGGCTTTATAAATGCAATTATGTCCTTATGCACATATCATCCAAATCAACACATGCCTTTTTAGTGTCTTTGTTCTTCCCATCCATGTTCAATATCATTCCAATCAAATTATCACATATTTTTTTCTCCATGTGCATAACATCAAGGTTGTGATGGAGCTTAAGTTTCTTCCAATACGAGAGATCAATTAAGATGCTTTTCTTTGTCCAATTCAATTCTGTTTGATCACGAGGTCTTTTCTTATTATTTTGATGCTTCCCAAACTTGACATCTACAAGGCGATCCAACTGACTAAGCACCTTTTCCATTAATAATTCCAAGGATTTAGTTCGATGCTCAACCTTACCGTTAAAATCCTTACTCCTTCGCTAAGGGTGGGTATTTGGCAAGTACCATCTATGGCCCATGTATCCAATCTTTTTTTTTTAAACGTTGATATAATGCACCATCATTATAAGGGGGACAAGCAAGATAACCTTTTATGACCCACCAAGACAAGTTATTGTATTTAGGAAAGTCATTTATCGTCCACATTATAGCTGCATGCAGTAAAAAAGTTTCTTCATGAGAGGCATCATAAGTCAATACACCATTTTCCACAAATTATTTAGCTCATCGATCAACGGTTGCATGTAAACGTCAATATCTTACCGTATGCAGTAAAGTTATTTATCGTTCACATTACAACTTTATGCATTCGAAAAGTTTCTTCACGAGAGGCATCATAAGTCAATACACCATTTTCCACAAATTATTCAGCTCATCCATCAACGGTTACATGTAAACGTCAATATCTTTCCGTGGGGCCTGTGGCCCAAGAATTAGTAGGGACATCATGAAAAAGGGATCCATCATGAACTTCAAAGGTTTCATGTAAGGGGCATAATTATCATGGGCCACATCTTATAGGAGTTGCACATGTTCCCAAAAGGGTTGAATCCATCGGTGGCCATACCTAGCCTCACATTTTTAGGCTCACGAGAAAGCTCGGGATAATTTCGATCAAAGTCCTGCCATGCATCACTATCGGCCGGATGTCAACGATCCTATCATCCATGTGCTTATCACTATCCCATCTGATGAACGACTATCTTCCTCGACATGTACAATCTTGACAACCTCGATGTTAAAGGGAAGTAACGCAGGACCTTATGAGGGATTTTTTTACCATTCCCATCATTAAATCCATATTTGGACTCCCCACATACCGGATATTATTCCAGAATATCATTATCTTTCCAAAAGAGTTTACAATCACGTTTGCATGAATGGATGGTCTCATATCCTAAGCTTAAGTCACGTAAGAATTTCTTGGCTTTGTAGATTGACCTTGGAACCACATTCACTTTCGATAAAAGTTCCGTCAATACTCCCATTAGCATATCAAATGACTTGTTGGTCCACTTATCACTTACCCTTAAATGAAACATTGTAATCACAAATTTCAACAAAGTATACTTCTTGCATCCTGGGTACACCTCACATTGTGCAGCTGCCAATAGATTTTTAATGTTGCGCACCTCCTCCATTTGCGCACCATCAGTCGCTTCACTTGTATCTGATCCCCCCCATCACAATCCATGTAAGCCCCCCAAAAATAGTCTTCCATTAAGTCGGGAAGCTCATTCCCACGCTCTTCTTCATTGTCTGTCGTTTCATTATCACTCTCATCATCTAATACATGGGTTCAACATCTGGGAATATATTCCCCTTGGTACACCCAATTCTTGTAAGATTCCATTATCCCATGTCAGATTAAATGATTATTTACCACTTCACCATTATGCCAATATCGATTCATACATTCATTACACAGACACCGGATAGTACCATTACTGCTCGTTTAGGCCATTGCAAATTCAATAAAATCAACCCCCCCTCATAATATTGCTTACCTAATCTTTGCATAAGTGTCATCCAACTCTTGTCCATCATATCCGCTATACCAATAATTAATAAATTATTTTACCAAAAAGTCATTCAAACATTTTTAATACACATTTTGTCCAATATCTTTTATTTTGTTCCAAAAAGTCCCTCAGACATCCATTTAACTAATATTCTCTTATTTTTAAAGGTCCACACTAGAAACACACATTGATTGTTTTTATGTGGTGAAGGAATTTTTGGAACGAAATAAAATGACTTGGACTAAATGTGTATTAAAAAAATGTTTGATGGACTATTTGGTATATGCCCCTTTAAAATACTATTAAATAATGTGATGTTATATCCCGACAACGATGATTAAAGAGAGGATCACAAGATAACATTTAAATAAAAGATTACATTTATTCCAAAATAGCATATTCAAACAAACTAATCGCAACTAACATATTTACACAAATTAAACCTACATATTATTCTTAAATGTCAGGAGTTGTAATTAATTATTGTAATGCTAATGAGAACAAGTATGTGTTTATTGTTTTAAAAAATAAAGCTTACCTAAAATTATACTATGTATACTATATCATCCTACCTAAGGTTTTGCTAAACAAACCAATGCTCAAAGGTTGTCATAACATTACACACTCAATTTTAAACGAACAAAAAATTTTCAACGGATTACTAATTTAAACTAATCAAACAGTTCCAATAAAAAAATATATTGAAACAAATAGAATAAGAATTTGAAATGAAATAAACACTAAACATTCACAGTTATCTAACAATTCCAAAACTAAAATTAAATGCATGGGATTTTTGCACTTTCCCCTTATTTTTATATTGAATGATTTGTAATTTCACAAAGATATTCATAACATAATTATGTCAATTCTCAGTTCAACTAGTGAGCAGAAAATAAAACCTCAGATTGAGCAGATAAAATCCTAGATTATTTTAATATAAGCACCCCCCAAAAAATCTTAAGATTGACATATTCAAACAAACTAATTTCAAATAACATATTTACACAAACTAAACCGATATATTGTTCTTAAATGTCAAGAATTGTAATTAATTACTGTAATGGTAATGAGAACAAGTATGTCTTGATTTTTTCAAAAATAAATTTTACCTAAGGTTATACTTATGTTGTCTATATTATGTCAAACCGAGGTTACTTAAGGTTGTACTAAACAAATGAATGCTCAAAGGTTTTGATAACATTACAAACTCAATTTTTAACGAACAATTCGATTTTTAACGGACTCACTAATTTAGACTAATTCAATAGTTTCGATAAAAAATATATAGTTTATTTTACGATTTTAATTGAAATAAATAGCACAAAATTTGCAAACAAAGAAAAAAGGGGGGTTACCATCATCAAACTAATCAAAAAAATAAGTTCAGCATAACAATCGGATGAACTACAAAATCCACCAAATACCTTGATTCAGGAGCTTTGTTCGACATGGTGGAATTAAAATCTTCGTGAAGATTATTGTGGAACTAAAATCTTCTGATTTCGTTTTGTTTGTCGTGTAAATGTTAACCAAAAATAAAATCAGATAAACACTAGAATTATTTTTTTAATAAAATCAAGCATTACCTGATTGAAATATGGTCAGATAAGATGGTCAAGCAGGTAAGGAGGTTTCGGGTTTTAGTTGGTGGCCTTGGAAGGTGAGGATATCATCGGAGTTTGTTTATGTGTTTAGAGGACCAAAGGTGGGATGTGCTGGAGTCTATGTCAGGAAGAAGCTTGGGGTTTCATGCCATGGGTTTGTCGGAGTGGCGTCAGGTTCAGGCGAGGTCAGAGGTATAAGGGGGTCGAGTTTCGTGGGTTTATGCCCGCCGGAGTTTGGATTGGGGATGGCCATTTATGGATTTAGGCGAGGTCGGGTTTATGCCAACCAAAGTTTTGAGGTAGAAAGGAGATCGGGGGAGAGGGGAGAGAAAAGATTTTTGGGTGTTTTTTAGGGTTTTTTTAAGCGAGAATTTTAGGCTATTTTTTAGGGTAGAAATAAAATTTCAACTGAAAAAAAGAGGGAGAAAAATTGTGTTTCTTTTTTAAATTAAGTCAAAATACATATTGCAACATGCATATGATGAAGCTGAAAGTGTACCCCATTTCACGACATGAAACCTATGTCATAAAACGTGAGTGATATTTTTGCGACATACAACACATGTCGCCGAAAGTAGGGAACCAAATTCGCGACATCAATCAGATGTCGCTGAATATAAATGACATTTAGGGGGAATGTTAATAGGGAGCCCAGGAAAATAACAACTTTTCGCGACACAAAAACTATATATGTCGCCAAAAGTATACCTTTTGGCGAAACAAAAATAGTGATGTCGTCGAAAGATGTCGCGAATTCTATTTTTTCTTATAGTGATAGGCGAACTAATCAGAACGTCCTAGGGATAGTTCCTATTCGTCTTTACTCGTAATATTGGATCTTTATCATCATTAAAGGGGGAGATTTGGGCTATAAAAATGGGATTATACCTAGCTTTTCATGCGGGAATAAAATGTATTGAAATAGAAACCAACTACCAAACTGCATTCTATGTGATTACCAAAACCTCAGCCCTAGTCCAAGTTCACGTGGACTTGACCCGCGCCATACATGAAGCCCTACCCAGGTTCCACCATCTCACTTTCATCCTCTATTTTCGAGAAGCCAACACTTGTGCCGATGCTCTTGGTGCTATGTTTGTTCAAAGTTCAGTTTGTTTTACTATTTTCTCGTCTGTACCTGAGTTGTAATTATTTTTTTAAACTTTGATTAGAGTTATGTTATGTCTATTAGGTCTGCAGCTCGGAACATCACTTGTCAAATACCCTCGTTTTAAATATATTTTGGTATTGGGAAAAAGATAGAATACTAGTTTTGGACCCGCCACAATTTCACCTAAAAAGTTTCCAAAAAAAGTAATAGTAATATTTTTTAGCTCCTATTAAGTTCGTGCAGTGTCTCTTTTTGTCAAATTGACTAAAAAATTAATTTAACAATAAAATAAACATTTTTACTAAGCACAAAAATAATAATAAATAACTACGATTCTTTGATATTTTTAATACTATTTTGTATTATTTGAACAATATTATCTTTGATGTAATCAACAACCCAAAATTACACGACAGAAAGAAGTCTTAACAGTGGTTGTTAATTAAATGTATTCCTTAAAATCATACTTTTTTTATAAATGGATTATTAATACAGGACCGAAGGACTATGTTGTGTTTTGATCATATTTTTTACACGAAGTCATAACGTGTTCAAATCAGAATTATAGTGTGTGTTAGGTGTCTGTTTTAAATGGATCCTATATGTTCCACTTAAAAATTATGATTTTTTATGGTGCCACAATCGATATTTTTTGTGTTTAAAACTCATGTTTTAACATTTACACATAACACTATTGAAATAATAATTTAGGGGTGTTTGAAGTACGGTAAAACCATACCGTACTATTTTGTACTAAAAATTAGTGGTAATGGTTTACATTTTTTATTTACCGAAATCGAAACTGCCGAAACTGAAATTATCAATTTTTTTGTAGTTGGTTTTTGTTTTAGTTTTAACATTTTAAAAATCGATTTACCGACATACCGTACCAAAATGAAATGAAAAAATTAATGTACCGAAAATACCAAAATGATATTATCGAACAAACCAAATTGAAAATACCAAATTAAATCAAACAAGTATACCCAATGGCTAAAGCTAAACTCAACCACACTTATTTTATCAGTTCTTTGTTTTTCTTTATGTAGTCAACCTTTTAGTCACCCTTGCATTAATACAAGAATTTACAGCCCATGGATCATTTACAACACAATTTATAATAAGAATAGGGTTAGTGATTCATATTAAATACCACAACTTATGAATCTCCCTCATCTTAGAAAACAACACCCTTTCCTCTCTCATCCCTCATAGAACCCCTCAACCTGGCTCTCTCTTTCAACCCATCATCCCGAATTCATGCACACCTCAGCTCATCTTATCGAAAATATGTTGGCAATATGCTAATATTCATATTTTCCAGTAATATATTGGCGATATGTTAAAATTCACAGAACCCCTCAACTCCTCTCTCTGATTTATTTTGTAGGTTTCAAATAATTTTTCTTTCATAATATGTTGATATTCATATTTTTTTTGTAGATAAAGAAGTGGGGAGTGTAAGAAACAAAGGATATGAAACAATTTCATTTCAGTTTGTTATTTATTATGATGACTCGGGTGTTGATACCAAAATTTATCCTGCTACGTGGACCAATAATGTAAGAACACGTGTCCTCCAACTGGGCATTAACCCAAGTCAGCAAGGACGAGTCATCGACCAACTGAAGGAATGCCAACCAACAGTTTAAAGAAGCTTGACCAACACTAATAAGACCGACCAATGATGAAAGTAAATCGTCAACAGTTGTATACATTAATAATATACAGATGTAAATGTCTGTATTATAAAGACATTCCATCCTTTAGTATTCCAACTCCTGTACACCCTCAAAGGGCTATAAATACATTGTGAAACCTACATCCAAGGGATAGAAAAAAATGAGACAAGAGGCAATTGAGAAAGCCCAAGGAAATACAAAATAATGGATGTGGGATCTTTCTTATTGCCGAACCGCTTTAATTTTTTTGTCTCTTTTATTCATATTTATCTGTGATCAATTAATTATGACAGTCTAGTTCATTGCATCAATAGATTGGCATTGTCTGTGGGAATGTATTTCTAATAATTCCCATTCATTTAAACACCCAAATGGCTGATATTCCTGAATCAAGTCTCAGGAACGATGGCATTCCACCTATCCCTTCTTCCTCACCAATGATAAATGAATTAACTGGAATTTTGGACAGTCTTGCAAGGGGCTAAGAAGCTACGCAGAACACCATCAGGAAACTTGCACAAAATCTTCAAGCAGGAGCACCTATTTGTATGCCCGTGGACATATGCCAATGCCACAACCAAGAGTTGGTAGGCGAAGTCAGTCAAGAACTACATGGGATACATCCTATCATCCAGGATGTAATTCATTATCTAGTGCATCAGAATCTTTCAATACACAGTCCTACTCTCCACAAAAGCTAAGCGCCTTATAAAGGCTAAGCCTTTCTTTGATCATTTAAGACCCATGGGGA
This sequence comes from Sambucus nigra, assembly GCA_949130495.1. Lineage (NCBI taxonomy): Eukaryota > Viridiplantae > Streptophyta > Magnoliopsida > Dipsacales > Adoxaceae > Sambucus > Sambucus nigra. The sequence continues at coordinate 59,058,717 of OX422219.1, forward strand.
ACATAAATGTTCCTAGGGTAATGTCAGGAAAAACTCGACGACCATGTTATCTAAGGGAAGGATCTGCCCAGTCTAGATCAAAAGTCTGACGTAAACCTCGGGCCGAGCAACAATCCTAAGAGGAGAGTTCGATAAACAACAAAACAGCAATGCATAGGTCTGACGCTGGTGACAATGATTGGAAAGGTTCTTTCCATAGATTCTAGGATAGGCTAAGAGATATGGATAAGGCCAAAAACCCACTACAAATAAGATTTGTAAAAGGATCTCCCATTGTTTAATCAATAATGGATTTACCCACTCCATCAAAGTTCAAAGCTCCAGTAGTTACACCCACATACGATGGAAAAACTGATCCAGTCCTCCATATAGAATAATACCAAGCAAAAACTGATATTTATATAGTTCCCGATGAAATGAGGTGTAGAACATTCTCTAGAACAATTACTGGATTTGCCCAAATCTGGTACAATAGCCTTCCTTAGGGACAGATTTCCATCTTTCACCAGTTAGTCGAGATATTTATTAGCAACTTTTATTTTGGAGCCAAGCCTGTAAAAAAGGTAGCGCATTTGCTTAATGTATGACAGAAGGAAGGAGAGAACATCAGGGAATACATCACTCATTTAAATAACGAGAAGCTGAAGATCATGGATTATGAAGAAAAAACTAATATAACAGCCCTTATGAGTGGATTGATCCTTGAGAAACTCTATTGTACACTTTCTAAAGATACCCCAAAGACCATGGAAGAATTGATGGCCAAAGAAACCAAAATCATGAATCTTGAGGAAGCAATGGAAGCTAATAGGAGCTCGGGAGTAAAAATTGAGGGAAAAAATGATAAGAAGGACCATAAAGATTCCAAGGAGCACAGGGACTCAAAACAAAAAGGGATTATAGAAAAGCATAAAAATTATCACAACTACACTCCACTAACCATGTAAATTCATCATGTCTTGGAGGAGATCAAACACAACAAAGATGTGCGTTGGCCAGATAAGTTAAAAAGTTCCCTTACCAAGAGGGACAAAACTAAATACTACGAGTTCTATAGACACTATGGTCATAAGACAAATCATTGCATTGCTCTTCTTTGAGATTGAAACTCTCATCTAAAGAGGAAATTGAATTAGTTTCTTAATCGATAAAATAATGAAGGATCTCGTCACATATCAAAATCCCCTTGCTAACCTAGAGAGGAGAAGAAGAGGGCTCATGAAGATGATCCCAACTTCCCTAAAAAGTTATGACAACTAGAGCGCGAGGTATTCACACTCAGTTTTGGTTCTTTTGATTACCAAATGATTACAAGTGGAGATGCAGGAGGTGGAGATCATAGAGTAGAGCAATAAGCTTACCTCAATGAGACTCAAGCTTGCTCGTACATACAGAGGATTGATCTTTTTAAGGAAGATAAAGCAAGGAAGGTTAATAAAAACAAGCTGGTAATAAACTTTTCTAAAAATTATCTATCAAGAGTAACGTACCCCTATGATGATCCTCTGGTAATTAAAATCAGAAAGGAAGATATCATTGTCTCTAGAGTGTTAGTAAATAATAGTCGCTCGATAGATATCATGTTCTATCCTTATTTCAACGGCTTAAACTTTAAGCTCAACCACTTAGAACCCTATCATTGACCACTAATAGATTTTGCAAGTGAGAAAGTTTTTCCTTTAGGAGCCATTAAGATGCAAGTTATGATTGGTACATGGCCATCCGGCCGAATAGAGAAAATCCATTTCTTTATAATGGATAAAAATGTCCATTCAGTGTGCAATATAATTATGGGAAGAGTTGGGTTGAAGAAGTTTAAGGTAGTGCCTTCTACTGTTCATCAATGCTTGAAGTTCTTGATAAAATTTTGTGTAGGAGTCGTAAAAGGTGATAAAAAAGTAGCTCAGGAATGCTACTATTCATCTACCGAGCAGGAAGAGCTTAAAGAAACAAAGAGGAAAATCACCACGTACTAAGTGGATATCTCTAAACCTGAAGAATATCCAAATGTTGAAACCTTAGATCCAAGGGAGGTGACATATCCGGTAAAGGGTCAAATTGTGGAGATCATAGAAAGAATTGTATTAGATGATAACAAACTAGAGTGCACAATTAAAGTTGGAACAACACTGGATCATGTTCTTAAACAGGAACTAGTGAGTTTCCTTAGACAGAGGAAACATGTGTTCGCCTGGAGTCATGAAGATATGCCAAGGATTGATCCTAATTTTATTTTTCATGAGCTTAATGTCAATAAAGAAATAAAGCTAGTGAAGAAAAGACGAAGAGTATTCAGCCCCGAGAAGAACCAAGACATACAGGAAGAAGTTGAAAATCTTCAGAAAGCAACCTTCATTGATGAGGTGAAATATCTAGATCGATTGGCCAATGTAGTTATGGTCAAGAAGAAAAATAATAAGTGGAGGATGTGCGTAGATTTCATAGATCTTAACAAAGCATGCCCAAAGGATCACTTTCCTTTGCCCCGAATAGATCAACTTGTGGATGATACCTCAGGACATGAGTTGCTCAGTTTTATACATGCTTACTCTGGCTACAATTAGATCAAGATGAAGCCTAGGAGAGCACCTCTTTTATTACTCCCCGAGGAACGTACTATTATAATTTTATACCTTTTGGTTTAAAAAATATAGGTGCCACATATCAAAGGCTGGTGAACATGGTCTTTGAGGAGCAAATAGGCAAAGACATGGAAGATATCCTTACAAAGAGAAAAAAAAGCGTTTGACCATATCACTAATCTCATCCAGACTTTTGATCAACTTGAGAAGCACTAGATGAGATTAAACTCGACCAAGTGCGTCTTCGAAGTACAAGAAGGAATGCTCCTTAGTTATATAGTAAATTAGAGGGGAACTGAAAGAAACCCATATAAGATCGAGGCATTACTTGAGATGAAATATCCCACTTGCAAGAAAGATGTGCAAAGGTTAACTGGGTGAGTAGCATCTCTGAATAGGTTTGTGTCCCGAGCTACAGATAGGTGCCTACCATTTTTCAAAATACTCAGAAAGAGTTTTGAATGGAATGAAGAATGTGAGAAATCATTTCTGGATTTGAAAAAGTATTTGAGGTCCCCACCACTGCTTTCCTGACAAATTACAGGGGAAAAATTATATATGTACTGAATCAGCCGTGAGCTCTGTTTTGATCAAAGTGGAAAATTGAGTTTAAAAGCCGGTTTACTACACTAGTAAATCTTTTCGAGGAGAAAAAACCAGGTACCCTCACCTATAAAAGTTGGTACTTGCATTGATTGAAGCATTCAGATGCATTAAGCCATATTTTCAAGACCATACAATAGTAGTATACATTGATATGCCACTAAGGCAGGCTTTACACAAGCCATAGAATCCTAGCAGATTAATGTATTGGGAAGTGGAATTTGGGGAGTATGACATTATTTATAAACCAAGGTCTTATCTAAAAGTCCAAGCAGTGGAGGATTTCATAGTTGAATTCACTTACTCTAAGGTACCTGAGCAACAAAGCTAGCAATCCTAGCAAGGATCAGGAGAAAATGAAGTTATAGACAATCAAGCCCCTGAGGAACTTTTACCAGGAGGGGCCATTGTCGACCTACCAGATTCCTCTATAAGAACAAAGGAGATGTTAAAGAAGGGTGTGGAAGAATGGAGAAAAATATTCCACTTTGGAATTTGACAGACCAATCATTTGCCGACGATCTCCCAATGTGGAACTTTTACCTTGATGGATCATCTTGTGCAATCGATAGTGGAACATGTATCATACTTAACACTACTAATAATATTGATATTGAAAAGGACCTATGATTTCAATTCCAATCCACAAATAATGATGCAGAATAGGAAGCTCTCATTATGGGATTAAGTCTAGCCCAATCACTAAATGTCGAGCAAGTTGTGGCACATAGTGATTCCCAGTTGGTAGTAAATCAAATCTTAAGTTTGTATGTAACTAAAGGAGAATTGACAATCAGATACTTGTACAAAGAAATAAAGGTAATATAAAAATTACCAATTGTTCGAATAAATAGAATTCCAAGGGTGGAAAATGCCCGATCAGATGTTCTTGCTCGGCTAGCTTCAGCAACAAGAGTTGAACTTCGATGAACTATTCCTATTGACATTTTAGCCAACAAGAGTATAAATAACGATTTGATGGTCAATTTTATTACTGTAGATATGGGGCCATCTTGGATGGATCCCATTAGAGTATATATTGAAGAAGTAACCTTGCCAGTAAATATGGTTGAAGTAAAAAAATTGAAGTATAAAGCAGTTAGATATGTGCTAAATGAATTTTATATAGGAGACGATTGACAGTCAATTTGCAATGCTACATTCACCCGTTCAAATTTCTAGACGTAATTCAAGAAGTACATGAAGGATCTTATGGAGCCCACATTGGAGGAAGAACACTTTTGCAGTGAATAAGTGCACAAGGATACTACTAGCTAATTATGCGAGCAGATTGTGAAGATTTTGCTAAAAAGTGTGACAAATGCAAAAGGTATTCTAGCATTCACAACACTCCACAAGTTGCTCTCACCCCCATCACTTCACCTTAGCCATATGCCATGTGGGGAATAGACTTGGTCGGGCCACTGCCAATCACCTGAGAAAGATTCAAGTACTTGGTTGTTGTAGCGGATTACTTTACAAAGTGGGTTGAAGCAGAGCCACTGATTGACATGCCTTATGAGAAGGTTTACCAATTCATTTGAAAGAACATCATTTGCAGATATGACATGCCTTATGCCTTCATCACTGACAATGGAACACAGTTTAACAATGAATAATTCGCAGCTTATTGTGCTCAATCTAACATCCAAAAATTACATTTTGTGCCAGGACAACCTCAGAGTAATGGGCAAATTGAAGTTACCAATAGAACTCTGCTGAATGGTTTAAAGAAAAGGCTTGATGATGCATAGGTAAACTTAATCAATGAGCAACATTCTCTTTTATGGGTGTACCTAACAACTCTGAGGACTGCAACTGGAGATTCCCCATACATGCTAGCATTGGGGACTGAAGCAGTCATGCTTGCTGTCGAGTCTTCCATCCCATAGATTTTTAAATTTTAACTCTCCTATGAGTGATCTAATGTGAAGGTTGGATTTGGATATGCTAGAAGAAGTGCAAGAAGACACTACTCTGAGAAATGCAGCTTACCAGCAGCGAACAACTCAGTTTTACAATAAAAGGATGAAGCCTGCCAATTTAAAGGAGGGAGATTATGTGCTAAATAAGGTTCTCCAGAAAAATAATAAGATTAAAACCAACTATCATGGGCATTATTGTATTTTTTCAATCATCCGACTTGTAACTTACAGGATTGAGACTTTGGAGGGGGGAAAATTTAAGAATCCATGGCACTCTGAGCATCTGAGAAAATATTACCAGTAGTATAATCAACTGTACTCATTTCAATATCAATTTCTAGTATCAATAAAATTATCTTTCCTCCAATTTCTATTTTTTCAAATTTTTTGGGAGTACTAGTGCTATGCACTACTGATATACTATATACTATATACTATATACTTGATCTTAAATAATCTAAAAGTTGTCAGAAAACTTCAAATTGTTGCTCAGTGTTCATGTAAAAAACTAGATTCGATCTAATTAATTAATCAGAGATAAATATGAGTAAAGAAATAAGACAAAAGATTTTTAAAGTGGTTCAGCCTTAATGAAATGGCCTATGTCCACTATCTTATATTACTGAGTGTCTTGACTCAATCCCAATTTTGTTTGCTTATGGTAGCGTACCTTACCATGAGGGTATTGCAATGTATTTATAGCCTTTGGGTTGTTAGTGTGAATAGATAATACGCCGTTATTAAATAGGCGTATACATCTGTATATGGTAAGGAATAATCATTGAATCTGTCTTGGTCGTTTAATCTTCCCAACAAGTTGCTCGGTATGCTGAGTAGCTCGGTATGTTGAGTAGCTCGGTAATCTAAGTAGCTGGGTACATGTGCTTATGCCATACTGGATGACACATGTCTTTACATAATTGGTCCATGTCAGCTGACTAATTTTTGTATCAATAGAAGCCCCCAATGTTTTACAATTTAGGTTGGATGTGAGAGTGTTGAACATTATACCCAAAATACGCTCGGGAACATTTCTCATGTCTTGTTTGATTATAAACCTTCAACACTCATAAATTTTTTGACTTAGCATAATAATTTTGAGCGCGAAATGGCAAACTTATAAATATTTCAATTTTTTGGTGAACGCTTGGGTACTTGAGTTTTTTCCCTTGATTAGCCGTCGAAAATGCAATCATCGTCATTTATGATCATTACTCTTCCCATTTTCCAAAGAAGCGTATTTAAAGGTAGTAAAATCAGATTGTCTTATACGTTTTTCCATCTAGATTCCCAAACTCTTTGTTTTATCTCTTTTCTTCTTACGATCGTTCTTCCTATGATCTGCCTTAGCTAATTTCTTAATTTTCTGTAGGAATTTCTCCCTTCCTTCTTCTTTCCTTTCTTTAGTCATCACGGTTTTCCATATCGAGTCATTAGATAAGTTTAGGGACGATTTTGAAATTCCTTATTGGGTTGTTTTAGAAGAACCCCCTTGCCCTTCTGATTTATTTTCTTTAGCTGAGGAACACTGGTTTCCCTCTATTTTTGTAGCAGAATGTCGTTTTTCTTTCCCGCCTAATCCCCTATGTTTCGAATTCTGCCAATATTTCGATATTATACCTACAAAAGTAGTTCCAAATACATGGAGGGTAGTTAATGGTGTAGATAGGATGAATCAAATTCATGGAACTCATCTTTGGATTCCTGAAATTATGTTTTGTTATAAATGGGTTACCAGCGACACCATTTTTTATTTAAAAACTAGGTTTGTTAATAAAACTTTAGTGGTCAATCTCCCTGATTCTAATAGGGATTATTTTGAACACGGGTTTGTGATGAAGAATTGGTAACACCCCCCACTAAAGGGGAAAGACGTGTACCCAGGTCCCAGATGTCCACTTTATGGCAATGTGATAAGTTGTTTTTCTTTTCAAACTAGTTCTATTTTTTTTTATAAAATATGTCGCTGACTTTTATTATTTATTATTTTTTTGTTTTGTAGTTGATAGTAAAAGAAAACCCTCATAAGAGAGTGATATCAATATAAAAGATTTGAAATTTATCTGGGGTTTGCATCAATCAGTTGCTGGAGAGCACGTGAGATCTGCTTCCTATTTGCTGAGATATAAGAACATCACTTACTCTTTTATTGCTCGGCCTCTTTCTCCTCCTTTGGTAATTGACCTTGAGAAAGCTCTAGCATCTTCTTCAATTGTTGAAGAATCTTCCTCTGATTTGGGTACTTCTATTGCTGACCTGATGATGAAGAAGAGGAGAATGCCTGATCTCTTTTCCAAGTTTATTCCTGGCACTGATGGGGAAAAAAGAGCAAAGAAAATGTCCCAACTGAAGGGACTAAGAAAAATGATGTTGCTCTATCTGGGGGAGATGTTGTAGCTACCAAGGAGATCATCAAGAAGCCCCCTGTTACTCCAAAAGAGGCAGCACCTTTGATTGAAGGGGTTGTTGTTGTTCGAGAAGAGACAACATCTTTGATTGACGAGACATCACCTTTGATTGAAAAGGCTGCTCCTTTGAAAAGATTAAAAAGGGGTCTTGTTGAGAAGACCATTGATGCTGTTGTTCAACCTACTAGGGTTGAAATTCCTTCTTTGAGGGCTAGTTATCCATCACTCATTTCTCCTAGCTTGGCTAAGAAATTGATCAAGTCTGGAACTCCTCCTAATTGCCGATCTGTTGAGACTTCCACTCCTCGAGGGTCACTGACTTGGCATCCGAACACCTTCCATCAGTAAGTGTCATTATACCTGTCATTTCCATTTTTCATGCAATATTCATATTCTTATTTAATTTTCTCTTCTTTTTGTAGTTGTTGGTGTATTTCAATAATATTCTGGAGAAAGACGAAGGTATTAAAGCTACTTACTCCTCCAGTGAAGTAGAATAATCCCTTGCCGGGTTATCAGAATCTTTGGAGTATTCCCGACAGAAGTATAAGGATGACATAGCTGCCTAAGAGAATAAAATTAATGCTGCTGAGACATCTTAACAACAAGATGTGGATGCCGCAAAGGAGGCTCATTTAGCTCGACAGAGATCTGTAGATGCTGTACAAGAGACTGATCTAGCTAGACAATAAGCTATAAATTCTTCCAAGGAGGTAGAGGAGAAATTAAAGGTGGTCGTTTCCAGCAAGGAGGAAACTGAGGGAAAGCTTAAAGAGGTTGGACGACATAAGAAAGAGCTTGAACAAAAAATTAAATCTGTTGAAGATCAACTTAGAAAGAGAGAGAAAAGTTTCTATGAAGAAGTCCTTTAGCTCTAGCGGGGACAAAGGGTGGAACAAAGCTGTAAATGATGCCTCTACTCAAATAAAGTATGCAAGTTTGAAGTTCTTTAGGGATGGATGGGTTGCAGCATTTAAGGAGCTGAACGTTGCTCAGGACTCTGAACTATTTCAGAGACATTTTCACTTCCCTCCTCCTGCTCTTGAAGAAGAAGAAGAAGAAGAAGAAGAAAAAGATGAAACGACGTCTGATGAGTCTTCTTTGATGATGGTAGAACTAAATCTTGCTGCGACTATCCCTCAATTATTCGAGAAAGTTTAGCAGACAATAACTTCTACCGAGCGACATCGGCTGCCCATCGAGCAACCAATCCCTTCTTCAAAATCTGCTGAGGATGTTGTAGGGAATAAGGAAAAGGTGTAATGTTGTTCAATAATTTTTTTACCTTCCTCTGTTTTCCCTTTGTTTTGTAATTTTGATTGTACTCTCCTTAATTATGATCAATAAAATAGACGTGTTACTTATTTTGAACTTCTCCTTTACTGTTCAATATAGTTGTGTTGTTATTGCTCTATTTTTACTTTTCTCTGCTAGTTTATTGCCAGGATGGAACTGTTGTCAGCTCATGATACATAGTTGATGAAGAAGTGTACAAATTACTTCAAAGCTGGTCGTGCAGATTTCAGTGAAGCATAAATTATTGATATTCTTGGATCTGAAGCCTCTAACTAAGCAATTGAGGCCTACCAGTATTTAGAATGTCTACTTGATCGGGCTATATCAAATAATGTAGCTTACTACGAAATGATTGAAGATCTTCAAGGAATAATTGAAGAACTTGAACTTCAACACAAGGAAACCACTACTCTTCTATTTAAAGGTTATGAGAGGAAGTACCAATAGTTGAGCGTTGATCGGGGTTATGACAAAATTATATCAAACCATAATAAGAGAGAGCGTGTGTTATAGCTTGAAGTTGAGGAACATAGAAACATTGCTAAGATGCTGGAGGAAGAAAATATTACTTTAAGAAAAGAACTGAGATAGCTAAACTCTGCTTCTTCCTCCATAGCTATGGTCCTAGTTAATGATGAAGGCGTTTACTTTTTGGATACTGAGAATACCTCATTAAGAGAAGAATTATAAGCTTTGAAAAGTGTCAGACTTATATTAACTTCACGGGGTAGAATAATTGCTGGTCGGAGTAGCATCGAAGAGACTAGAACTCAACATGCTATAAAAATCAAGCTGCTCAACTGAAGGCAAAAAATCAAGCTCTGGCTGAGATGTCCCAAAAAATTTAAACTCTTACTGAGAAACTTTCCACCCAGAGTTCTGCGTTGCATAATAAGGAAATTTTGGTGAAGAGGCTTTATCAGCATGTTGAACGATTAACTTATTAATTTCACAAGCATCCCATAGAGTCCGGGATGGGGGGATACAATGAATCTTGGTATCATCTTGATGCCAGGTTGAAGCAATCAAATAATGAGGGATACAAACAAGGGTGGTTGAATACTCTAACTGTGATGAAGGTGGAGCAAGGAACCGAGCTATGTGATTGATATGATCTTGGATTACTTGATCTACTAGTACCTCCTTTTAAACTAGATATCAGCTGGATTCCACTTAACTTTATTACTCAATCTTTAATTTCTAAATATCTTCGTGATTACAGTCTCCATGAAGAATTTGAGATATCCAGACCTCCTCATTTGCAAGACTGACCAAGTTAAAGCAACACAAGAATGCTTCAGAACCTGAACTTTATCGATTATTCTTTTACCTTAGATGATCCTCCATCTGGAATGGATCCCGATCCTAATTCTGAAGGAAAGAAACTAGTAGAATAGGCTATTTGTATTTCGTTAGTAATTATTACTCAAGAAAAATCATCTCTTTGTAATTTTATTTCCTTGGAGATAAAACAATCGCATGATATTTATTTTATCAATCTTTATTTACTATGGTAATGTTGTTCTTTACTTTTCAGTCATTGAGTATATATATTTAGATGTATAATTTACCCTTTTTTGATTTGATTGCCTAGACAATGGAACTTTTGCCCCATATATTTGTCTAGTTGTAGTGACTTATCAACGATAAGTTCCTAAGCAATGGAGTTTTATCCCATGTTCTTGCTTAGTTGTGACAATCATCTAAGTTAATAATTGCCCTGGTGCCTAGGCAATGGATATTCTACCCATCTTCTTGCCTAGTTTACATGCCTCTTGGGTCACCCATAATCAAGCATACCTTACCTTGCTTGATTGTTTTAACAACATTGTTGGTGTTTATAGTGATGCCGACCAACGTTTAGTTGATATTTGTTGATGTCGACCAACTTTGTTGGTGATTGCTGATGCTGACCAACTTTGTTGGTAATTGCTGATGCCGACCAACTTTGTTGGTAAAAAAAATTATGTTTTTTGTTGTTGCAAGGTAGTGTGTGGCACTAGTACTCCGAAAAAAATGAATGGGGAAATTATCATTTTCATTCATACTGAAATAATGTGTACATGGGTATTTACATTACTGGTAGTATTTGCGCAGGTGCTCTGCGTTCCAGGCATTTTTGAATTCTTCCCCTTCAAGAGTTTCTATTCTGTTAGTGTCAGGTTGAATAACAGTTGTGACATGATAGGGACCATGCCAATTGGCCTCCAACTTATTGATCTTCTGAATGACCTTCTTGATCACGTAATCACCTTCCTTGAGATCGTATTTCTTGACCCTTTTATTATTGAACATAGCAGCTCATTGCTGATAAGAGACATTTCGCATTACTGCGCCTTCTCTAACTTCCTCAAGCATGTCCAAGTCCAAACGTCTCATCAAATCACTTACTGGAGAATTGAAGTTCAGTACTCTATGAGTAGGTAACCCTAGTTTAGCAGGTATCACTACTTCACTCCCAAAAGCCAACATGTAAGGGGATTCCCCAGTTACTGTTCGGGTAGTTAATCGATAAGACCACAATATTGAATGAATTTCGTTAATCCAATTCCCTTTAGCATCATCCAATCGCTTCTTCATACCATTCAGTAGAGTTCTATTTGTCACCTCGGTTTGCCCATTACTTTGAGGATGCCCTGGAGCACAATGGATCTTTCGAATGTTGGATTGTTGACAGTTTGCTGCAAATTCATCATTGTCGAATTGGGTACCATGATCGGTGATAAAAGCACGTGGCAGACCATATCTACAAATTATACTCTTTCGGATGAATTGATAAACCCTTTTGTAAGCCATATCAATAAGAGGTTCAGCTTCCTCCCATTTTGTTAAATAATCAAAAACTACCACCAGATATTTGAATCATCCTTTAGTGGTTGGAAGAGGCCCAACTAGGTCTATTACCCACATCGCGAATGTTCAAGGTGAAGTGATCGGTGTTATTAGCATCTGAGGAGTTCTTCGTATAGTAGAAAATCGCTGACATTTGTCATATTTTTTAGCATAAGCTGTATAATCGACGTGTATTGCTGGCCAGTAATACCCTTGCGTATTTATTCTCCATAAAATTATTCTTCATGCTACGTGAGCTTCACAGGATCCTTCACGAATTTCATCTATCAGGTCTTTAACTTCTTCTCGGTGAACACACCTTTGCAAACCGGCTATCAAGCCTCTCCTGTACAGAACTCCATTGTTCAAAACATATTAGGCATCCTTATACTTTAATCTCTTAGCTACAAGTAGGTTGGTTGGTAAAGTGCCTTCTTTAATATAAGCCCTGATGGGGTCCTTACAGGGTGGTCCCATATCCATGGCGATAAAATTCACCATCAAGTCTTCATCAATACTTCTACTTGCAAGTACTTTAATGGGGATTATTTTTCGTAGCTCAGTACGCATAGCTGAGGCTAACCGAGCAAGTGCATAGGCCCTTGCATTCTCCAATCTTGGTATTCTGATCACTTGAACAACCGCCAAACTAGATACAATCTTTATAGCTTTAGCTAAATACCTTAACATGAACTCCCCTTATGCTGCATAAAGACTTTGTATCTGTTTTACCACTAGTTATGAATCAATGAACACTACAACTTGCTCGGCATTCAATGATTTAGCTAAGTTAAGGCCTACAATCATATCTTTATACTCAGTTTTATTATTGGAATCTTGGAATTAGAAATGCAGAGCATATTCAATGTCTATCCCATCTGGACTGTTGAGAATAATTCTGGCTCCGTAACCTGTTACACACGAGGATCCATCGACATATAAATTCCGTATAGGGGTATTATCATTAAACGCATGGTCTACCAAAATCCCTTGATGAAATATCTTGTCCTTCCTTTCCTTATACTTCTTCTTCAGCTCTTGCAATTTACCAGAAGATTCTGGTTGATCAGTGGCCATCCCTTTTGGAAATTTTGCTGCTGTGAGTATCTTGGGGATATTTTCAATTGATCACCCAACATCCTAGAGTTTCTTTGCATTATCCCCCTGTTGATCGGAGACATCTGGGTAGGTAAATTCAACAATGAAATCTGCCACTTCTTGTCCTTTGAGAGAGGATCTTGGCTCATAGACAAATTCTTACTACCCTAATTCCACTGCCCAATACATCAATCTTCCAGACTTTTTGGCTTATATAAAGCCTGTCTAAGTGGCATGTCAGTATATACCACTATTGTATGGGCTTGAAAATATGGTTTCATCCTCCCGATCGCTTTAATCAACGCTAATGGTAACTTCTCCAGTTTTGGATACCTGATTTTTGCTCCCCTGAATGCCTTGCTCGTATAATAAACTGGTTTTTGCACTCCAACTTATATTCTTATCAAAGCCAAACTGACTTCACTTTCTGAAACAACTAAGTATAAGTATAATTTTTCTCCCATTACTGGCCTAGATAATAAATGAGGTGTCCCTAAGTATTTCTTCAACTCTAAGAATGCCTTCTCACATTCATCGTTCCACTCAAAGGTCTTTCTAAGAACCTTTAAGAATGGAAGACATCTATAAGTTGCTTGGGAGATAAATCGATTGAGAGATGCAACACGCCCCGTAAGGCTCTACACTTCCTTCTTGGTGGTCGGAGACTATAACTCCAACAAGGCTTTCATCTTTTAGGTATTTACTTCAATACCTTTTTGATTCACAATGTACCGATGGAACATGCCTTTTTGTACTTCAAAAATGCACCTGGTCGGGTTCAACTTCATCTGGTACTTTTCCAACTGATCAAATGTTTGGCTCAAATCAGCTATATGCTCTACAATTTTCTTGCTATTAGTTAACATGTCATCGACATACACTTCCATATTTTGGCCAATTTTCTTCGTAAAGACCTTGTTCATCAGGACCTAATATGTACCAAATTCATTTTTAAGACCAAAAGGCATAACATTGTAACAATATGTTCCTCGTGGGGTAATGAAAGAGGTACTTTCCATGTCTTCTGGATTCATTTTGAGTTGATGATAGCCAGAATAAGCATCCCTGAAGCTCAGCAAATGGTGCCCCGAAGTTGCATCTACCAGCTGATCTATCCTCAGTAGGGGGAAATGATATTTTGGACAAGATTTATTCAAGTCTGTGAAGTCCACACACATTCTCCATTTATTATTTTTCTTCTTGACCATCATAACATTAGCCAACAATTCAGGATATTTCACGTCTTCGATGAAAGATTCTTTTTATAGCTTTTCCACTTCCTCTTGAATAGCCTGATTCTTATCCGGACTGAAAACTCTTCTTCTTTGCTTTGCTAGTTTGATATCCTTGTTAACATTGAGTTCGTGACATAAGAAAGTTGGGTCTATCCCCGACATATCCTCATGGCTCCAAGCAAACACTTGTTTTTTATGTTTAAAAAATGCCACCGGGTCTTTCTTCAATTCTGGATCAAGTGAAGCACCAATCTGAGTTGTTCTTTATGGTTACTCCTCATTCAGAATAACGCTTTTTATTTCCTCCATGACCTGGCTTTAAACAAGTTCTGTTTTATCTCTTGGGTCTAAGGTTTCAATTTCAGACTCATCAGATTCATGTACTTGATAAGTGGTAGTTTTCTTCCTAGCATTCCCCAATTCTTCTTGCTCGGCAGATGAGTAGTAGCATTCCCGAGCTACTTTTTGATCCCCTTTCATAATTCCAACCCCAGAGTTGGTTGGGAACTTTAAACACTGATGTACAGTGGATGGAACTGCTTTAAATTTTTTTAAACCTACTCTCCCCATGATTATATTATAGGATGACTGGTCCTTTTTATCCATCACGAAGAAACGTACCTTTTTTTATCTGCAAGCTGGCCAAGTACCAATTAACATGTCTAACTTGATCGTTCCAAGTGGAAAAACTTTTTCTCTAGAAAACCCGATGAGGGTCCTGTGATACGTCTCCAACTGACCAATTTTCAAGTTTAAACTATTAAAACAAGGGTAGAACATGATGTTTTGCCGAGATACCTTTATCCACTAGAACTCTTGAAATGATTACATCCTTTATCCTCATTTTTATCACTAGAGGATCATTATGAGGACACAAAATAACTTCCCAGTCATTTTTAGAAAAACCAATGACCACCTTATCTTTATTAACCTTTCTCGGGCGATCTTCTTCTGCCAGATTTATTCATTGTATATAGGAACAAACTTAAGCTTCAGTGAGGTAATATTTCCTTTTAGCGGTATGATCACCCCCTCCTACGTCTCCACCTATAATCATGTTACAATTGAATGGACCAAAACGAATTAAAAATACCTCACGCTCAGTCTGTCTAATCATTGTTGGGAGATCGGGGTCATCTTCAGGGTCATATGCATGGTCCCTTTTCTTATTGTCTCTTGGTCGGGAAGGAGATTTGGACCTCTGCCGAGTTCTGTTGTTGGTCCTCCCACCATTTTAGCGATCAATATACCTGTTCAGTTTTCCTCGTCTAATGAGTGCCTCTATCCCATTTTGGAGAGCTACACACTCCTTGGTCGTGTGACTATGATATTTATAAAACTCGTAATACTTAAATTTATCCCTTCTTTATGGGGCTGATCTCAGTTTGTCTGGACAATTCAGTTCCTCTTTGTTCTTGATTTCCTCTAGAACGTGGTTTACATCCACTTTTAAGTGAGTATAATTTATATATTTCCTCAAGTGTTCCAACGTTTCCTTACCTTTCGAGTGCTTGCTCCCACCGTTATGCTTGTGATCTTTCCTCTCCGACTTGCCTTCAGCTTTATTTTCTGCCTTTGCCTCAGCATTCATCTTTACATCCATAGCTTCCTCTGCATTCATAATTTTTGATGCTTTAGCCATCAATTCATCCACGGATTTAGGGGGATACTTAGCCTATGTGTAGTACAACTTGTTTGGCAAAAGGACACTCATGAAAGTTGTAATAGTTATCTTCTCCTCATAGTTTATGACCTCTAGTTTTTCATTGTTAAAACTGGTGATATAGTCCCTGGTACTTTCTCTTGCTTTTTATCTAACACTCAACAGATGTGATACCCTTTTAACTGGCTTTGCACTAAAATAGAAATTTCCTATAAAGAGCTCTGCTAGTTAATGGAAGGTCGTAATCTTCTCCCGATGAAGGTTGTTGTACCTTATCTGAGCAGACCCAGTAATAGTTCCTGAGAATGCTCTATATTTCATTTCATCTGGGACTACATAGATATCTGCTGCAGCTTGGTACTGCTCTATGTGGAGAACAGGATCGGTTTTTCCATCATATTTAGGTGTGACAACATGAGCTTTGAACTTTGATTGTGTGGGAAAATCCACGATTGCTTGTACAAATAGAGATACTTTGATAAAGGTTCATTTGAGAGGATTTTTGGCCTTAGCCATTTCCCCTAACCTATCTTCTAATATTTGAATAAATCATTTCCATGCATCATTTCGAGCCTCTGATTTGTTTATGTTTACACGAGAAACAAATCATGTAGACTTCTCCTCTTGGGATCTTTCTATACGAGTTGCAGGCCTAGGATTGGGATGTGATTGGGATAAGCCTTACCTTAAATTATTTGGTCATTGAGAATTTATCGATGCAATCTGAGCAGGATTTCATTTCCTCCTCGAGCCCAAACAATCGAAGGGTGAAACTCTGCTCAACCTTTATAGGGCGGTTGTTCATTCTGGAGTTCGAGTGACATTTTCTTGAGAATCCAGAATTCTTATAGGAGAAGTCAGACCAGGGTGATATGAAGGATCACTTGAATTCCCAGTATAATGGAGTTCAGTATGTCTGGATCATGAAGGGGGTGGACGCATGCTCCTGTGAATGCTTCGTTGGCCTGACTGGGCAGACGCTCCATGTTGAATAGTCTGAATGAACTATCGCATGGTTTCCTACATAGTTGTTTGTCTCCTAGTGAAATTTTTTAGGATCCCTGTGATATCGTTTGCATTTGGAGGAGCAGAAGGGTTAGGAGGATTCCCTTCATTATTCTTACTGCTGGATTCTGGGATATAATCCATGTATGATGAGTTTTTAGTGCAAAACTTTATATATAGTCGTTCCCACAGACGGAGCCAATCTGTTGATGTAAAAAACTAGATTCAATATAATTAATTAATAACAGATAAATACGAGTAAAGAAATAAGACAAAAGATTTTTAAAGTGGTTCAACCTGAATGAAATAGCCTACGTCAACTATCTTGTATTATTGGGTGTCTTGTCTCAATCTCAATTTTATTTGCTTATAGTAGCTTACCCTGCCATGAGGGCATTATAATGTATTTATAGCCTTTGGGCTATTAGTGTGAATAGATAATACGCCATTATTAAATAGGCGTTTACATCTATACAGAGTAAGGAATAATCATTGAATCTATCTTGGTCGTTTAATCTTCCCAATAATTTGCTCGGTATGCTGAGTAGATCGGTACGCTGAGTAGCTCGGTACATGTCCGTACGTCATACTGGATGATACGTGTCTTTACATAATTGGTCCATGTCAGCTGACTAATTTTTGTATCAACACCCGGCATAAGCAATAAGTTGCTCAGAATAAGCAAAACTTCATCGGCATATGCAATAAGTTGCTTATCAAACAAGTTATTACAACCCCAAGATGGTCAAGAAATATAAGGATAAAACAAGATATTTATCCTATTGGGAAAAGTGCAGGAAGAATGTTATCAAGATTCCTCAAGAGGAATGTATGCATATATTCCATATAGGCCTAGTGACACCACTAGTAACTAATTTAGAAGACCAAAGCATTTTGGTGTGTTAGTGAAAACATTGGAGACACATGGGTAACTAGATCCAAATTTAGATTTTAATCTAAGTGTGCTAGTAGAACCTATGTATTCATTGGTAATTGATACTAAATTTAGATTTTAATCTAAGTGTGTCAATAGAACTAATGAAAAAGAAGAACTCATTCAGATCCAGAAAACAACCACATTCAGAGATCAACAAGATAAGCTAATTGTTGATACAAAAATTTATCAATTGATGTGGATCATTTATACGAAGACACCAATCATCCACCATGGCATAAGTTAAAATACCCATCTACTCAGTGTGCCAAGATACTCAGCGTGACGAACTACCAGGCATATCGAGCTACTTACTGGGAGTGCCAAATAACCAGACATATTCAGTGCTTAATGTATTACAGCCATTCCTTATTACGTCCAGATGTAAATGTCTATTCGATAAAGGAAAACCATCTATTCACATTGACAGCCAAAAGTCTATAAATATATTTTAAAACACTCATGACAGGGCAAGAATAAAAAATCAAGAATAATCGAAACCAAGACAAGATACCCAGTAATACACATTAGTGGATGTATGCCCTTTCCTTAGGGCTGGACCACTTTAAAAATATCTTGCATTATTTCTTTACTCATCTTTATTTGTGATTAATAAATTAGATCAAAATTAGTTTTTTACATCAACAGATTGGCGGCATCTGTGGGGACGTCTATATGTAGCGTTTTTCATTATAAATCATCATTAAATGGCTGAAATTCCATAATCCATCCATAGGAATAATTAGGGGAATCCACCCCAATCCTTCTTCACCTGCAAATGCAAACTATTCAATAGGAATCTTATCTAGCTTAGACGGGGGATAAGAGGCTATGAAAGAAATGATGTGATAATTGGCTTAGACCTTTCAAAATGGAGTATCTGCCCAAACAGGACAAAGAAGCATGCCTCATCAACCTTCACGTCTAGTTGGTTCACGATATTGGCATACTGAAGTCAATGATTCCAAGAATTCAAGAGATCCATTTTATCCCCCCGGGAAAACATCCTTTGTGAGAACTTCGGATTCCTCGAAAGACATCACTCTAACTCTAGAGAGACCAAGTGCTCTGGAAAGGTTGATCATAGCCTCTCCCTTCGACCATTTGGGCCCCAGGGGGAATATAAATCTTCCTCGATTAGCGTCGAGAAATTCTCAATGACCAAATAATTTAAGTTAAGGCCCAGCCTAATCAATCCAGACCCGAGACCTGTAGCTCAAAAAGAAAGATCCTAAGAGGAAAATTATGCACGATCTATTGCTCGGGAAAATACTAAATCTGGGGTTGGAAATGATGCATATAAATGAATTATTCAGAGGATGGAAGACATGTTAGGAGAGATATCCAAGGCCAAGAACCCTCTCCAAAGAACCTGTATTAAAGGATCTCCATTTGTATAGGCGATTGTGGATTCTCCCACATGAGTAAAGTTTAATGTTTTTGTGGTTACACCGAAGTACGATGGGAAAACAGATCCTATTCTTCACATTGAGAAGTACTAAGCTACGACAGATATTTATGAGGTCATAGATGAAATGAGGTATATGGCATTTTTAGGGAACGTTATCGGATATTCTCAGATATGGTGCAATAACCTTCCTTGGGAGAAGATTGCAACCTTCCACTAACTGGCAGAGCCCTTCATATGTAATTTTTATTTTGGTGCAAATCTAGTTAAAAGGGTAGCATATCTGTTAAGCGTTAGGCAGAAAGCAGGTAAAAGTACAAGAGATTACATCACTCATTTCAACAATGAGAAACTGGAGGTCATAGACTATGAAGAGAAGACAACCATCACATCCCTCATGAGTGGTCTTTTGCCATACAAGTTGTATTACACCTTAGATAAGGATCCCCCCAAATCCATGGCTGAATGGATGGAAAAAGAAGCCAAAATCATTAATACTGAGGAGGCTATGGTTGCGACGAAGAATGCTGAGGTAAAGGTCGAAGCTAAAGCTAAAGGTAAGTCGGAGAAGAGAGATCACAAGAATAATGGTGGGAGCAAGGAGTCAAAGGTCAAGGAAATATTAGATCATTTGAGGAAGTATTTAAACTATAGTCCCTTGAAAGTGGATATAAATCATGTTCTGCGGGAAATCAAGAACAACGAGGAGTTGAATTGGCCAGAAAAGCTAAAGATAGCCCTTGAGAGGAGGGATAAATCCAAATATTGCGAGTTCCATAAAGATCACGGTCATATGACCAAGCAATGTATAGCTCTCCAAAACGAGATCGAGGAACTCATCAGACGAGATAAGATCAATAAGTATGTGGATCGTGAGAATGGTGGGAAGACCAACAATAGAGCTCGACAGATATCCAAATATCCTTATCGACTAAGAGAAGATAAGAAAAGAGACCGTAAATATGACCCTGAAGATGATCCCGATCTCCCAAGAAGGATAAGACATCCTGAGCATAAGGTATTTTTGATTCACTTCGGTTCATTTGATTGTAACATGATTATAGGTGGAGACGTAGGAGGACGTGATCATACCGATGAAAGGAAAGCTTACCTCAATGAGGCTCAATATTGTTCCTATATACAACGAGTAAACTTGGCTGAAGAAGATCGCCCAAGGAAGGTAAACAAACATAAGCTGGTCATTTTCTTTTCTAAAACGATTTGAAAGGAGTCTTATACCCTCATGATGATCCCTTGGTGATCAAAATGAGAATGAATGACATAATCATTTGAAGAGTTTTAGGGGATAATGGAATCTCGATAGATATCATATTTTACCCTTATTTTGATAATTTAATTTGAAACTCAGTCAGTTGGAGCCTTATCACAGGCCCCTTATCGGGTTTTCTGGGGAAAAAGTTTTTCCACTTAGAACGATCAAGATAGACATGTTAATTGGTACCTGGCCAGTTAGCATAACAGAGAAGGTGTATTTATTCATAATGGATAAGAATATCCATCCATCCTATAATATAATCATGGTAAGAGTGGTGCATAAAATATTTGATGCAGTTCCCTCCACAGTATATCAGTGTCAAAAGTTCCCGACCAAGGAGTTGGGGCTGTAAAATGAGATCAAAAAGTATCTCAAGAATTCTAATACTCCTCTATCGAACAAGAAAATTTGGAGGATGCTAGGAAAAAAACAACCACTTATCAAGTGGAAGAATTTGATGAGTCTGAATTTGAAACTTTAGACCCAATAGATGAAATAAAGATCGTTAAAGGCCAAGTCATGGAGGCAACATAAAGTATTATTCTGGATGACGAGCACCCAGAAAGAACAACTCAGGTCAGTGCTTCTCTCGATCTAGTACTGAAGCAAGAGCTGGTAGCATTTTTGAAGTAAATAAAATAGGTATTTATGTGGAGTCACAAGGATATTTCGGGGATAGACCCAAGTTTCTTATGCCACGAGCTCAATTTCAATAAGGAGATCAAACCAGTGAATTAAAGGATAAGAGCTTTTAGTCCGACGAAAAGCCAGGATATCCAAGAAGAGGTGGAAAAGATACAGAAGGCTTAGTTTATTGAGGATGTAAAATATCCTGATTGGTTGGCTAACGTTGTGATGGTCAAGAAGAGTAACAATAAGTGGAGGATGTGCATGGATTTCACAAATATGAATAAAGCATGCCCGAAATATCATTTTCCTTTGCCTAGAATAAATCAATTGGTGGACGCAACTTCAGTACATGAGCTGCTGAGCTTTATGTATGCTTACTCCAGATACAATCAAATTAAAATTAAGCCAAAAGATAAGGAAAGTATCTCTTTCATTACCCCTCGAGGAACATATTATTATAATGTTATGCCTTTTGGTCTTAAAAATGCAGGGGATACATATTAGAGGCTGGTAAATAAGGTATTTGCAGAGCAGATTGGCAAAAATATGGAAGTATATGTCAACGACATGTTGAATAAAAATAAGAAAGATACCGACCATGTAACTAATTTGAGCCAAACATTTGATCAACTGGAGAGGTACCAGATGAAATGAAACCCGGCCAAGTGCATTTTTGGCATAAGGGAAGGCATGATCCTCGGATACATCGTGAATCAAAGAGGTATTGAAGCAAATCTGAAAAAAATAAAGGCATTACTGGACTTATAATCTTCAACCACCAAGAAAGAAGTGTCGAGCCTTACGGGGCATGTTGCAAGTCTCAATAGATTTGTCTCCCGAGAAACTCATAGATGTCTTCCATTCTTTAATGTGCTTAGAAAGACCTTTGAATGGAACAAGGAATGCGAGAAGGCATTTTTGGAATTGAAGAGGTACTTGGGGAGACCTCCTTTATTATCCGGACCGGTGACATGAGATAAATTATATTTGTTCCTGGCTATTTTAGAATGCGCAGTCAGTTCTTCCTTGATCAGAGTCGAGAATGGAGTACAGAAGTCGGTCTATTATACTAGCAAAGCATTTCGGAGAGCAAAAATAAGATACCCCAAATTGGAGAAGCTAGCGTTGGCATTAATTGGGGAAAGAAGGTGAATGAAACATTATTTTTAAGCCCACAATATTGTGATGTATACTAATATGACACTTAGACAAACTTTACATAAGCCAGAAAAGTCTAGAAAATTAATGTACTAGGCAGTGGAATTAGGGGAGTATGACATTGTTTATGAGCCAAGGTCTTCTTTTAAACGCCAGGAAGTGGTATATTTCATTGCTGAATTAACTTACCTAGATGTCCCTGATCAACAAAGGGCCAAGGTAGAGAAACTCAAGGAGGCCAGAAAGTCTACTAAAAAATAACCCCGATCAACTCCCAAGAACAAAATTGCCAAAATAGATGGCAACTGATCAACAAGAATCCTCTAGTAAAGTAAAAGAGTTGAAAAAGAAGTATGAAGAGATGAAGGACAAGATATTCCATCAAGAGATTCTGTCAAACCAAGGGTTTGATGATAATATTCCTATATGGAATTTATATGTTAATAGTTCTTCATGTACAATAGGTTGCGGAGATGGAATTATTCTGAACAGTCCAGAATGGATAGTTATTGAATATGCTTTGTGTTTCCAATAATGAAGCTGAGTATGAAGCCATGATTGTGCACCTCAACTTATCTAAATCATTGAATGTAGAGAAAGTTGTGGTATTTAGTGATTTGCAATTAGTCGTAAATCAAATGCTAAGTCTTTATGTAGCAAAAAGGGAGTTCATGTTAAGATACTTAGCCAAGGCTTTAGAGATTGTAGGTAATTTGGCAGCTATTCAGGTGGTTAGTATTCCTAGATTGGAGAATGAAAAAGCAGATGCACTTGCTCAGTTAGCTTCATCTACTCGCATCGAGCTACGAAGAACAATACCCATTGAGGTACTTGCTAGCAAAAGTATTAATGAAGATATAATGGATAATGTTATAGCATTGGATATGGAACCATCATGGATGGATCCCATTAGAGCTTAAATTGAAGAAGGAATCCTACCAGCCAACCCACTTGCAGCCAAAAGGCTGAAGTACAAGGTTGCTAAATATATTTTGAATAATGGTGTTCTGTAGAGGAGAGGTTTGATAGCTGGTTTACAAAGGGGTATTCACCCAACAGAAGTTAAAGATATAATAGAGTAAATTCATGAATGATCTTGTGGGGCTCACGTAAAAGGAAGAACTCTACTATAGAGAATGAGTAAGCACGGGTATTATTTGCCAATAATGTGCACTGATTATACGACTTATGCTAAAAAAATATAACAAGTTTCAGAGATTTTCTACTATACGAAGAACTCCTCAGGCGCTGCTAACACCAATCACTTCACCTTGGCCATTTTTTATGTGGGGAATAGACTTAGTCGGGCCTCTTCCAAGTACACGAGGAAGATTTGGATATTTAATTATAACTATTGATTACTTCATGAAGTGGGTGGAATCCGAACCTCTCATTGATATGGCCTATGAAAGGGTTTATCAATTTATTTGGAAGAACATCATTTATCGATATGGTCTGCCCCATGCCTTTATCACAGATTACGGTACCCAGTTCGACAATGATGAGTTTACAGCATATTATCTTCAGTCCAACATTCAAAAAGTCCATTCGGCCCCAGGTTATCCCCAAAGTAATGGGCAAATAGAGATGATGAATAGAACTCTACTGAATGGGTTGAAGAAGAGATTAGCTAATGTAAATGGGAATTGGATTAAAGAGTTACAGTCAGTGATGTGGGCTTACCAAACAACTTCCCGAACAACAATTGGAGAGACACCATACATGCTAGCTTTTGGAAGTGAAGCAGTGATACCTACTGAATTGGGATTACGTACTCATATGGTAGTCCACTTTAAATCTCGAGTAAGTGATTTGATGAGAATATTAGAATTGGACATGCTAGAGGAAGTCGGGGAAGATGCCGCAATCAGAAATGCAGCCTACCAGCAAAGGACTGCCATATTCTATAATAAGAGGGTAAACAAATATGATCTAAAAGAGGGTGATTACGAGCTCAAGAGGGTGATTACGAGCTCAAGAGGGTAATTCAAAAGCACAAAAAGTTGGAGGCTAATTGGCATGGACCATATCGCATCACATCAGTTGTCTGTCCTGGCACTAACAGGATAGAAACTCTAGAAGGGGAAGAATTCAATAATAAAGAGCACCCGAGAAAGTACATCCAGTGATGTAATAGTCAATGTATTCACTCCTTTCTCTATGAATGAAAAAGATGATTTCCCAAATTCGTTTCTTGATTTTTTTAACGGAGTACTAGTGCTACACACTACACTTAACAGAAACATTTGAAAATCAAAACCGATTAAATATTGGTCGGCAACAGCAACCACCAACTAAATGTTGGTCGGTATTAGCAATCGCCAGCTAAATGTTGGTCAGCATCAACAAAGACACCAACAATGTTGGGTAAAACAATAGGACAAGGCAAGTCCTACTTGACTCAAACATGGGTGACCCAAGAGGAATCTAAACTGGGCAATAAGTTGGGCAAAATATCCACTACCTAGGAACTAAGGCGATTATTTATCTATACGTCTAGATAAGGTTATTACAACTAATCAGGAACATGGGATAAACATTCCATTGGTTAGGCACTTATGGGTGATAAAAAAATCACTATAACTAGACAAACACATGGGGCAAAAGTTCTATTGTCTTGGCAATCAAATCAAAAAGGGTAATTGTCCATTCAAATATATATATTCAACGACTAATTAGATAAGTGACCCGTTATTGTTATTAGTAAAATACTAGTATTATTGATCTAATTTTACGAACACAGATTGACAAAATAAACATCATGTAATTATTTTATTTCCATGAAAATAAAATTAAGAGAAGATGATTTTTCTTCATTTACAATAACAATTACTAACAAAATATAAATAGCCTATTCTATTGGTTTCTTTCCTTCAGATTTTGATACAGGATCCATTCCAACTGGAGGGTCATCTAAAGCATGAGAGGAATTGATAAAATTCAACTCCTGAAGTATTATGGTGTTACTGGAACTTGGTCGGTCTAGTAAATGAGGAGGTCGGGATATCTCAAATTCTTTATGAAGACTATAATCACCTAAGTACTTGGAAATCAAATACTGAGGAATGGAGCCAACTAGAATCTAATTAACATCTAGATGGAAAGGTGGTTTTGGCAGATCAAGTTGCCCAGGGTCATACCAATCGCACAGTTCAGTTCCTTGATCAACTTTCATTACAGTTAAAGCATTTATCCATCCCTATGTGTACCCTTCATTATTTGATCGCTTCAATCTGGCATCAAGATGATATAAAGCCTCATTGTATCCCTCTATCCAGAACTCTCTAGGATGCTTGTGAAACTGATAAGTTATCCGTTCAACATGTTGGTGTAGTTTTATCATCACACTTTATTTATTCTGCAACGAAGAAATCTGAGTGGATAGTTGTTCTGTAAGAGTTTGAATCTTTTCGAACATCTCTACTAGAGCTTGATTTTTCACCTTCAATTGAGAAGCTTGATTTTCTAAGACTTGCTGAGTTCTAGTCTCTTTAATACTACTTTGACCTGCTTTTGTTCTACCCCGAGAAGTGGATGCAGGTCTAATTCTTTTTAAGGATTCTAACTCTTCTCTTAATGAAGTATTTTCAGTCTCCAAAAAGGAAATACCATCATCATTAACCTGGACTATAGCTCTAGAAGAAGAAGCAGATTTTAATTGTCTCAATTCTTCTCTCAAAATGTTATCTTCCTCCTCCAGCGGTTTGGCGATGGTTCTGTTCTCTATAATTTCAAATTTTAGAGCACTTTATCTTTTATTATGGGCAGAAATGAATCTATCATATCCCCGATCAATGATCAACTGTTGGTATTTCTTCTTATAACTTTCATGTAGAAGGGAACTACCTTCTTTGTGCTGAGCTTGGAGCTCCTCAATCATTTCATAGTAGGCCACATTATTTTCCTTAACTCGATTAAGAAGAAAATTAAAGTATTGATAAGCCGATTTTGTTTGTTCTGAGGCATCATCACCTAATATTTCAATTATTTCTTCCTCGAATATATTCATGTGACCATCTTTGAATAACTCAATACACTTTCTCAGCAGTTCGGTATCATGGGAAGACAAGAATTCCATCCTAGGAACAAACTAGAGAACAAAAGTAAATACAGATCAACAACATAAATAATGAATAGTAGAAGAAGAACTCCATATAAGCAAAGAGTCAATTTTATTGATCAAAATGAAGTGAAGTACATTCAAAGATACAAAACAAAAGAAAAATTGCAGAATAACTTTACACCTTCTCCTTCTCCCCCGCCAACTTCTCAGCTAATTTTGAAGAAGGAATTGGTCACTGAAGTTTCTCAAAAGAAAGTTGATGTTATTCAAAGGAAGACACTTTCTGCTGGGCTTGCTCGAAGGACTGATGGATAATAGCAGCAAGTGTTTTCTCCCCCACCATCAAAGAAGATTCATCAGATCTAACTTCATCTTCATCTTGCACTTTAATAGTAGGAGGTTCATGGACATGTTTCTGAAATAATTAAGAGTCATTAGTATTGTTTAACTCTTTCAGAGATGTGACCCATCCAGCTCTAAAGAATTTAAACCTGCATACTCAATTTGAGCAGAAGTGGCAGCTAAGGCTTTGTTCCAGCCTTTGTCCCAGCCAGAGATAAAAAAAACTCTTCACAACAGATTTTATCTTTGTCCTCTTTAAGGAAAGCTTCTCATTATGTTGGGCAGAAAGAATTTCAGCAGACTTTACTCTCTGCTCAAGATCTTTCTTACGCTGTTCAGCCTCTTCAAGCTTTCTCTCATTTTTCTCCTTACTGGAAATGGCAGCCTTCAACTTCTCCTCTAACTCTTCTGCAGCATCAACATATGATTTCTTAGCCTTTTCATCATCCTTCATTTTATTTTCCCATGAGTTCTTATAAACCTCATACTTTTATTGGAATCCTCCAAAGATTTTGATAACCCAGTAAGGGCCTCTTGTACTTCATTAGAAGAGGAAGCAACTTTGATAGCTTCATCTTTTTCCCAGATATTATTGAAATACACCAAAAATTGAAAGACAAAGAGAAACTCAAGTTAGTATATGAAAATTGAAAGAATTGAAATGTCAAGGTAGAATAACACTTACCGATGCAAGGTGTTGGGAAGCCAAATCAGATACTTTTCCCCGAGGAGTAGAGGTCTCAACAGCTCTATGATTCGAGAGAGTTCCAGACCAGATCAATTCCCTGGCCAAACAAGGAGTAATGAATGCTGGAGGACCATCCCTCAAGGAAGGTAATTCAACCTTGGCAGGTTGAGTAGAAGCATCAATGGCCCTTTCAGCAGGACCCTTTCTTAGTCTTCTCAAAGGTGTAGCCTATTCAATAGAAAGTGATTCCTCTTTTTGAACATCAGGGGAGGTTCTTGGTAACCTCTTTAATAGATGTAGTTCCCCCCCCCCCCCCCTCCCCAGATGGAGCAACATCGTTTTTCTTAATCCCTTTAGTTGAGACATCTTATTTGTTCCTTTTTTCCCCTTCAACACTAGGGACAATCTTAGCAAAAAGATCAGGAACATTCCTCTTTTTCATCATTAGATCAGTAAGGGGGGTACCAAAATCAGAGGAAGATTCTTCGACAACTGAAGGAGATCCTAGACTTTTCTCAAGATCAATCACCAAAGTAGGTGGAACAACAGGCTGAGCAATAAAGGAGGAAATAGTGTTCTTTTATTCCAACAAATAGGAAGCAAATCTCACGTGCTCCCCAGCAATTTATTGTAGAAGACCCCTGATAAACTTCAACTCTTTTATATTAATATCACTCTCTTTTGGGAGTTTTCTTTTCCTGTCAACTGTAAAATTAAAATTGTAAAAAGCAAAAGTCACTGAAACATTTTATCAAACAAAAACAAAGCTAATTTAAAAATAAAGAACAACTTATCCCATTGCCATAAGGGGGGAAATCTAGGACCGTGGTAGACATCATCACCATTTAATGGAGGGTGTTGCCAATTTTTTATCACTACCCCATGATCAAAATAACCCCTATTAGAATTAGGGAGATTGACCACCAAGGATCTGTTAACATACCGAGTTTTAAATAAAAAGTAGTGTCGCTGGTGACCCATTTATAACAAAAAATAATTTCAAGAATCCCTAGGTGGGTTTCATGTATTTGATTTATTCTATGTAAACCATTAACTACCCTGCATGTATTTGGAACTACTCTTGCAGGTACAATAACAAAGTATTGGGAAAATTCCAAACACAGGGTATTAGGTGGGAAAGAAAAACCACATTCAGACACAAAAATGGAGGGAAACTAGTGTCCATCCTCTAAAGAAAATAAATCACAAGGATAAACGGGTTCTTCCAAATCAACCCAGGAAGGAATCGCAAAATTGGTTTTAAACTTATCCAATGACTCAATAGAATAAACCATGGTGACTAAAGCAAAGAAATAAGGAAGGAAGAAATTCTTACTGAAGATTAAGGAATTAGCTAAGACAGATGACATAAAGAATGTTCGTAAGGAGAAAAATGAGAAAATAAGGACTTTGGAAACAAAGATGGCAAAAGGTAGAAGACAATCAGATTTTACCATCTTTATATAAGCCGCCGCAGAAAATGAGAAAATTAATATTTAAAAGTGACGACGATTGCGTTCTCGACGGCTAATCAAAGGAAAAATATGCATATACCCAAGTGGTCATCAGAATTCAAAATATTTACAAATTTGACATTTCCCACTCAAAACTGTTACACAAAGTGGAAATTTTTTAAGAGTATTGAAGGTCTGTAAATTAACCAAGACATGGAAAATATGTCCGATCAACTTTTTGGGTAAAATATTCCACACTCTCAGATCAAGCTTCGACCGTGAAACATTACGGGCTTCTGTTGATACAAACATTAGTCAGTTGACGTGGACCAATTATACGAAGACACGCATCATCCACCATGGCATAAGTTCAAATAATGAGCAACTCAGCGTGACGAGCTACAAGGTGATCGAGCGGAAAAAGTGTGTTCGTGTGAGGACACAATCGTTGTGTGTTTCGCCGCCGCGATGAAAAAACCTAAACTAAAACTACACTTGACAAGCAAGGACAACGGTAAGTCGGGTATTGTAAGAAATCCACAGGGAGTGATTGAATTTTAGATTTTAATTGTTTAATTACATGAGGAATAAAAGTGTAAAATAAATAAATGAAAAGGTGATGGTTGGGAATGGTGACAAAGAAAAAGAATAAGTTACGCTACACAAAAGTAAAGCGAGGATCGGGATCGCATTCTACCCAACGGATCGAAACAACTACTAATTAGAGTTAAGGCTCGAAATCATTTAATCGAGCATAATCAATTAAGCATAAACATCACACAATAAGGAATTAACCCAAAGTTGCGAGATTAAACATTTAATGAAAAATGGTCACGCGCGAATTAAATTCGGATTATCACTATAAACACTAACGTTGTGTGACAAAGAAAGTTAAACGCATAATAATCCAACTTTAATACGCGAGGTTTCAATTAAATGCAATTTTACACGAAACCCTAACTTTCGAGGTCCGAGGCTCGTTAATGGTGGAACACAATCCCGACCCTATTTATCTACGGACAAATCATGGAAATAAACTAAGTTACGCTAATATTACACTATAAAAGCAATAAATAACAATAAATAAAATTATCTAGGCATGGAAAATGGAAAGAAAGCAAGAAAAACAACTAAAATAACTATATTAAGGAAGAAAAGGTTAAGGTACAACTTACAAAATAAAGAGTACAACCATCCAAAGCTAGAGGGATAGGGTTTAGCTCCCAATTATAAAAGCCCTAAATCTAGCCAAAAAATGAAAGTATCTAAGATCCTTTCTTCAAAATGAAGAGATAAGGGTTAAATACAAAATATCCCATGGCAAAATTGTAAATAAAAAGGAAAATTGCCAAATATCTGATCGGCCAAATCGATCTGGCCTGGAGCCGAATCGATTTGGCCCCCGAGATATTGGCTGCTGGTCCAAGCCGAATCAATTTGGAAATTTCCAAATCGACTTGGCTAGGGGGGCGAATCGATTTGGCCTGGAGCCGAATCGATTTGGCTTCCTAGTTTTGGTTTCTTTGGAATCCTCTTCCGCTAAAAGTCTCATAACTTCTTCGTTCGGACTCAGAATCACGTACCGTTTGCGTCCACGCGAAGCTTGTTCAGAGGGATAAAACTTCCATGAAGACATTGGGACAATTTCCCAAATTATGAATTGACTAAAATGCCCTTACGCGTGCGGATTTGTACGAAACTTCACCGGAATGCATCCAACTTCATACTTAGCACCTGTAATCCCTACAAAAGCCCAAATATACCTCATATAGCATGCTAACATATAAAATGGAGGTTTTCTAATTATTGACCATAAGTATAGGGATTAAGATACCCAAGGGGGCTAATAAGGCATAGGTTAACGGGTGAAATACGCAATATTTGCGTCGTATCACACCCCCTACCTTACACATTGCTAGTCCCTAGCAATGAAATAAGAAACAACAAGAACTACAAGTAAACCAAAAGAAGGATACAAGTGCAAAATGGGATGAAACTACAATAAAAAGATAAGGCCACTTTCGCGGGCGAACGATTGCATTTAGCATATGCAATAAGCCATTAAACCCCTAGGTTACCCTAGTGGACGAGGGTCATCTCGTGAGGGTTTTCAGGGATGGTACCCACAAACATCACATGGTTTCCTCAAAATATGCCCAACCCAACATGCGAAAAACTCAATAATAACGAAAAAGATTTCAAACATGTTATGAGCATATTGAATGAATTCAAGCTAAAGTCCGTTGTTATTAACTGGTTGAATGCACTTCATAGAATTGAAACTTTAAAAGTGGGAGGGGGAGAGCATATGCAAAAGTGTGATTTGGCAAAAAACTTAAATAAACCGGATAAACATAAAGCAAGCATATTCAATCCTCACGGGCATTACGCTCATAAAATGAATTCACTATGAAAAGGGAGGTAATACACGGGACATGCGGGCATAAAGAGTAAATGTAAATAGAAACTAGGTCGCGCACATGTCAAAGATGAAGAACACTATATAGGAAATGAAAAACTTGTAATCTAAATGAAAGGATACCGCACACTAAAAGAGGCGAAATGCATTCACAGATTATCAAAACTATTATGACTTTTAAATTACATCAACCTAAGATCACATAGGACTTTAATAGGGTTGTAATGTAGGTTTGGCTAGGGTATGAAATGAAGGAATGTATGCACGGATGCAAAGTGTTCGGGATGAAAACTCGGGATAATCGGAAAATGCGAGCAATAACAAAATTGGAAAACGAGTTCCAAACAAGCATTAGATATAACATCGGGGAGAGTAATCAAAGCTTATTGAACACTATACACAACATATACAACTTTCTCTTTCTTTTCTTTTATTCTTTTTTTTTTTTCTTTTTGCTTTCTTTTTTTCTTCACTTTTTTCACATCACTTTTCTTTACTTTTTAAACTCTCATATGCTTAAATTGCAACCACACTACAATAACATCATTCAATCCCAAGTATCTTTCCAAACAAAGGTATGTAAGGTAATATGTATGGTGTATAACTCCAATTTGGAGTTGGTTATGGAATTTTGGGTAATGAAATGAAAGGATACTATTTAGGCTCAAAGGGGTTGACTAGAGAAAATATAAAAGGTGATGTCAAGGTCAATATGGGTGATATAAGAAAGATGGCCTATGATCATTTCACAAAGTTTACGTAATTCTCGAGTCAAAATAATATATGAAAATCATCATCAAGTAACACATTTCAAGTATGAACTCAATTAATGAACGGTCAAATGAAAGATAAGTGAGATTACCAACGAATTCAACGTTTTCAATGGGAAAAGGATAGTGTATAACACTCACAAACGATGAAAGGTACAAAGCTTACTCGGTGTAAGTATATACAATGAAACAAAAGATTACCGAGTTATAAAAATCTTAAACCAAATCAATATAACAAGGAAAGTGCATATGCTCATGGGATAAAGTTTAATTCATGAAGTTATTCACAATATCAATGATTTAAGGACTAAAGTCTAATAACTTCTAAAATCGAGAACATTCATTATTGAGTTGTCTATTGGATCGGGCAATTATTGAAATTTATCACTGGAAACAAGGAAAAATGCCCAACAAAGGAGAAAATAGAAAGAAAATATTTTTGAAATTTTTTAATTTTTAATAAAAAGCATGCTTAATAACTAAATGTGAGCAAATCCATGGACAAGACAAAGAAATGGATAAAATATCCTACACCCCCTAACTTAAATGTTGCATTGTCCTCAATGCGCATTAAGAACACAACACAAAGAGAGGAAAAGAACGATATTACCCAAAATTGGAGCGATATCCATAAGCGCAAGTCCAATGAAATCTACAAAACAAGTTAGTACCGAGTATAGCAAAAACAAATAAAAAAAAGTTAACTAATTACACTAGACTAAATAAAAAGGGAAGAAAAAAAAGGAAAGAAAGAAAATTAAAAAGCTAACTATTTACAACCTACTTTTTAGGCTTCACACTAACTATACACTAGAAGTCTAAATAGTTGAGGGTCCACCCAAAAAGGGATTTGACTTTGAAAGATCAACGGTGAACCCTCCAAAGCGAACATGCCTCCCGGAAAATAATAATTCCGTTTTAAAAACAGAAGGCATGTGGGTGGTGAAAAAAGTGAACCATCGCCAATTAGAAATTTTGGGCGGACAATGGGGGATTTGGATAATAAGGGGGAAAAGACTACATTAGTCTCAGAAAAATCAAAATCACATCCCCAAGATTCTTCAATTGGAAGGGGAGGTGGGGAAAGTGCAAGTGAAAAGCCCATGAGATGAAGCATCTCAAAATAACATTCTCGTTCAAGAATAAGGTCAAAGTCCTCAAGACTTTCAACCGATTCTTGTGATAAATTTAATTGTTCGGGAATAGTAGGGATCAAAGGAAAGGAAGGACCAACAACCTCAATACAATCGGAAGAATTAATAAGAGGTTTAAAATCGAAAGTGCTAAATCTTGGCTCACTCTCAATTATTTCTTCAACAAAAAGGGGTGGAGATGAAACGCAAGTTTCAACCTCAACCCGATTTTGTGAAGAAATAATCTCATCGATCAAGGCATCAATTTCTAGAAACCAAGCTTGAGAACTTTCAGATTGGTCATTAATTTCCTTTATCATTAACTCATAGTCAAACGAACAAGAAGACATTACATCTTCCTACGCGGATTGCTCATAGCTAACGGATTCCCCGCATTCCAAATTACCCTCACAAAGCGACGAGGGATTACCTACATACGCTTGAATTTTACGCTCAATGCGCTCATCTTCAAGAATTTGTAGGCATTCTCTCATTATTTTGGGAGTATAACTTGGAAAACAATTCTCATAACAATTAAGGTTATTAAAAGCGTAATAGCGAGACATTTCAAAATAAGATAATCAACAAAAGCGACAAGCACCGAGATTTCAATTTCTCGAAACAATCTAGCACAAGTCAAAAAGAAAGGGGAAAATAAAGAATACAAATATGAATGAAAGAAATACTACGAAATAATAAAACAATTACAATCTAAAACACACTACCCAGCAACGACGCCATTTTTGATTGAGCAGAAAAAGTGTCTTTGTGTGAGGACACAATCGTTGTGTGTTTTGCCGCCGCGATGCAAAAACCTAAACTACAACTACACTTGACAAGCAAGCACAGTGGTAAGCCGGGTATCCTAAGAAATCCACAGGGAGTGATTGAATTTTAGATTTTAATTGTTTAATTACTTCAGGAATAAAAGTGTAAAATAAATAAATGAAAAGGTGATGGTTGGGAATGGTGACAAAGAAAAAGAATAAGTTATGCTACACAAAAGTAAAGCGAGGATCGGGATCGCATTCTACCCCACGGATCGAAACAACTACTAATTAGAGTTAAGGCTCGAAAGCGTTTAATCGAGCATAATCAATTAAGCATAAACATTACAC
Source organism: Sambucus nigra (assembly GCA_949130495.1). NCBI lineage: Eukaryota > Viridiplantae > Streptophyta > Magnoliopsida > Dipsacales > Adoxaceae > Sambucus > Sambucus nigra. Next base: position 59,092,757 of record OX422219.1, read on the forward strand.
AATAAGGAATTTAACCCAAAGTTGCGAGATTAAACATTTAATGAAAAATGGTCACGCGCGAATTAAATTCGGATTATCACTATAAACACTAACGTTGTGTGACAAAGAAAGTTAAACGCATAATAATCCAACTTTAATACGCGAGGTTTCAATTAAATGCAATTTTACACGAAACCCTAACTTTCGAGGTCCGAGGCTCGTTAATGGTGGAACACAATCCCGACCCTATTTATCTATGGACAAATCATGGAAATAAACTAAGTTACGCTAATATTACACTATAAAAGCAATAAATAACAATAAATAAAATTATCTAGGAATGGAAAATGGAAAGAAAGCAAGAAAAACAACTAAAATAACTATATTAAGGAAGAAAAGGTTAAGGTACAACTTACAAAATAAAGAGTACAACCATCCAAAGCAAGAGGGATAGGGTTTAGCTCCCAATTATAAAAGCCCTAAATCTAGCCAAAAAATGAAAGTATCTAAGATCCTTTCTTCAAAATGAAGAGATAAGGGTTAAATACAAAATATCCCATGGCAAAATTGTAAATAAAAAGGAAAATTGCCAAATATCTGATCGGCCAAATCGATCTGGCCTGGAGCCGAATCGATTTGGCCCCCGAGATATTGGCTGCTGGTCCAAGCCGAATCAATTTGGAAATTTCCAAATCGACTTGGCTAGGGGGGCGAATCGATTTTTCCTGGAGCCGAATCGATTTGGCTTCCTAGTTTTGGTTTCTTTGGAATCCTCTTCCGCTAAAAGTCTTATAACTTCTTCGTTCGGACTCAGAATCACGTACCGTTTGCGTCCACGCGAAGCTTGTTCAGAGGGATAAAACTTCCATGAAGACATTGGGACAATTTCCCAAATTATGAATTGACTAAAATGCCCTTACGCGTGCGGATTTGTACGAAACTTCACCGGAATGCATCCAACTTCATACTTAGCACCTGTAATCCCTACAAAAGCCCAAATATACCTCATATAGCATGCTAACATATAAAATGGAGGTTTTCTAATTATTGACCATAAGTATAGGGATTAAGATACCCAAGGGGGCTAATAAGGCATAGGTTAACGGGTGAAATACGCAATATTTGCGTCGTATCACACCCCCTAACTTACACATTGCTAGTCCCTAGCAATGAAATAAGAAACAACAAGAACTACAAGTAAACCAAAAGAAGGATACAAGTGCAAAATGGGATGAAACTGCAATAAAAAGATAAGGCCACTTTCGCGGGCGAACGATTGCATTTAGCATATGCAATAAGCCATTAAACCCCTAGGTTACCCTAGTGGACGAGGGTCATCTCGTGAGGGTTTTCAGGGATGGTACCCACAAACATCACATGGTTTCCTCAAAATATGCCCAACCCAACATGCGACAAACTCAATAATAACGAAAAAGATTTCAAACATGTTATTAGCATATTGAATGAATTCAAGCTAAAGTCCGTTGTTATTAACAGGTTGAATGCACTTCATAGAATTGAAACTTTAAAAGTGGGAGGGGAGAGCATATGCAAAAGTGTGATTTGGCAAAAAACTCAAATAAACCGGATAAACATAAAGCAAGCATATTCAATCCTCACGGGCATTACGCTCATAAAATGAATTCACTATGAAAAGGGAGGTAATACACGGGACATGCGGGCATAAAGAGTAAATGTAAATGGAAACTAGGTCGCGCACATGTCAAAGATGAAGAACACTATATAGGAAATGAAAAACTTGTAATCTAAATGAAAGGATACCGCACACTAAAAGAGGCGAAATGCATTTTCACAGATTATCAAAACTATTATGACTTTTAAATTACATCAACCTAAGATCACATAGGACTTTAATAGGGTTGTAATGTAGGTTTGGCTAGGGTATGTAATGAAGGAATGTATGCACGGATGCAAAGTGTTCGGGATGAAAACTCGGGGTAATCGGAAAATGCGAGCAATATCAAAATTGGAAAACGAGTTCCAAACAAGCATTAGATATAACATCGGGGAGAGTAATCAAAGCTTATTGAACACTATACACAACATATACAACTTTCTCTTTCTTTTCTTTTATTCTTTTTTTTTTTGCTTTTTGCTTTCTTTTTTTCTTCACTTTTTTCACATCACTTTTCTTTACTTTTTAAACTCTCATATGCTTAAATTGCAACCACACTACAATAACATCATTCAATCCCAAGTATCATTCCAAACAAAGGTATGTAAGGTAATATGTATGGTGTATAACTCCAATTTGGAGTTGGTTATGGAATTTTGGGTAATGAAATGAAAGGATACTATTTAGGCTCAAAGGGGTTGACTAGAGAAAATATAAAAGGTGATGTCAAGGTCAATATGGGCGATATAAGAAAGATGGCCTATGATCATTTCACAAAGTTTACGTAATTCTCGAGTCAAAATAATATATGAAAATCATCATCAAGTAACACATTTCAAGTATGAACTCAATTAATGAACGGTCAAATGAAAGATAAGTGAGATTACCAACGAATTCAACGTTTTCAATGGGAAAAGGATAGTGTATAACACTCACAAACGATGAAAGGTACAAAGCTTACTCGGTGTAAGTATATACAATGAAACAAAAGATTACCGAGTTATAAAAATCTTAAACCAAATCAATATAACAAGGAAAGTGCATATGCTCATGGGATAAAGTTTAATTCATGAAGTTATTCACAATATCAATGATTTAAGGACTAAAGTCTAATAACTTCTAAAATCGAGAACATTCATTATTGAGTTGTCTATTGGATCGGGCAATTATTGAAATTTATCACTGGAAACAAGGAAAAATGCCCAACAAAGGAGAAAATAGAAAGAAAATATTTTTGAAATTTTTTAATTTTTAATAAAAAGCATGCTTAATAACTAAATGTGAGCAAATCCATGGACAAGACAAAGAAATGGATAAAATATCCTACACCCCCTAACTTAAATGTTGCATTGTCCTCAATGCGCATTAAGAACACAACACAAAGAGAGGAAAAGAACGATATTACCCAAAATTGGAGCGATATCCATAAGCACAAGTCCAATGAAATCTACAAAACAAGTTAGTACCGAGTATAGCAAAAACAAATAAAAAAAAGTTAACTAATTACACTAGACTAAATAAAAAGGGAAGAAAAAAAAGCAAAGAAAGAAAATTAAAAAGCTAACTATTTACAAACTACTATTTAGGCTTCACACTAACTATACACTAGAAGTCTAAATAGTTGAGGGTCCACCCAAAAAGGGATTTGACTTTGAAAGATCAACGGTGAACCCTCCAAAGCGAACATGCCTCCCGGAAAATAATAATTCCGTTTGAAAAACGTAAGGCATGTGGGTGGTGAAAAAAGTGAACCATCGCCAATTAGAAATTTTGGGCGTACAATGGGGGATTTGGATAATAAGGGGGAAAAGACTACATTAGTCTCAGAAAAATCAAAATCACATCCCCAAGATTCTTCAATTGGAAGGGGAGGTGGGGCAAGTGCAAGTGAAAAGCCCATGAGATGAAGCATCTCAAAATAACATTCTCGTTCAAGAATAAGGTCAAAGTCCTCAAGACTTTCAACCGATTCTTGTGATAAATTTAATTGTTCGGGAATAGTAGGGATCAAAGGAAAGGAAGGACCAACAACCTCAATACAATCGGAAGAATTAATAAGATGTTTAAAATCGAAAGTGCTAAAGCTTGGCTCACTCTCAATTATTTCTTCAACAAAAAGGGGTGGAGATGAAACGCAAGTTTCAACCTCAACCCGATTTTGTGAAGAAATAATCTCATCGATCAAGGCATCAGTTTCTAGAAACCAAGCTTGAGAACTTTCAGATTGGTCATTAATTTCCTTTATCATTAACTCATAGTCAAACGAACAAGAAGACATTACATCTTCCTACGTGGATTGCTCATAGCTAACAGATTCCCCGCATTCCAAATTACCCTCACAAAGCGACGAGGGATTGCCTACATACGCTTGAATTTCACGCTCACTGCGCTCATCTTCAAGAATTTGTAGGCATTCTCTCATTGTTTTGGGAGTATAACTTGGAAAACAATTCTCATAACAATTAAGGTTATTAAAAGCGTAATAGCGAGACATTTCAAAATAAGCTATTTAACAAAAGCGACAAGCACCGAGATTTCAATTTCTCGAAACAATCTAGCACAAGTCAAAAAGAAAGGGGAAAATAAAGAATTCAAATATGAATGAAAGAAATACTACGAAATAATAAAACAATTACAATCTAAAACACACTACCCAGCAACGACGCCATTTTTGATTGAGCGGAAAAAGTGTGTTTGTGTGAGGACACAATCGTTGTGTGTTTTGCCGCTGCGATGCAAAAACCTAAACTACAACTACACTTGACAAGCAAGCACAGTGGTAAGTCGGGTATCCTAAGAAATCCACAGGGAGTGATTGAATTTTAGATTTTAATTGTTTAATTACTTCAGGAATAAAAGTGTAAAATAAATAAATGAAAAGGTGATGGTTGGGAATGGTGACAAAAAAAAAAGAATAAGTTATGCTACACAAAAGTAAAGCGAGGATCGGGATCGCATTCTACCCCACGGATCGAAACAACTACTAATTAGAGTTAAGGCTCGAAAGCGTTTAATCGAGCATAATCAATTAAGCATAAACATTACACAATAAGGAATATAACCCAAAAACGTGTGAGGACACAATCGTTGTGTGTTTCGCCGCCGCGATGCAAAAAACCTAAACTACAACTACACTTGACAAGCAAGTACAGTGGTAAGTCGGGTATCGTAAGAAATCTACAGGGGGTGATTAAATTTTAGATGTTAATTGTTTTAAAACTTCAAGAATAAAAATGCAAAAGATGATAGGTTGGAAATGGTGATAAAAGAAAAGAGAATTTAACGCTAAATTAAACGAAAGTGAGGATCGAGATCGCATACACACATTCACAGGCTAAACAACTACTAATTAGAATTCCGGATCCAAAGCTATTTAACCGAGCATTTTAATTAAGTATAAACTTCATACAATAAGGAATTTAACCCAAAGTTTCTTTAATAAACATTTAACTGAAAATGGTCACAAGCAGATTAAATTCGAATTGTCGCTATAAACACTAACGTTGCATGACAAAGAAAGTTAAACGCATAATAATTCGACTTTAATACACGCGGTTTCAATTAAATGCAATTTTACACGAAACCTAATTTTCGGTGCTCAAGGACCATTAATGGCGGAACACAACCCTGACCCTATTTATCTATGGACAAATCATGGAAATAAACTAATTTACACAAATATTTCACTATAAAAGCAATAAATAACAATAAATAAAATTATCTAGCCATGGAAAATGGAAAGAAAGCAAGGAAAACAACTAAAATAACTATATTAAGGAAGAAAAGGTTAAGGTACAACTTACAAAACAAAGAGTACAACCATCCAAAGCAAGAGGGATATGGTTTAGATCCCAATTATAAAAGCCCTAAATCTAGCCAAAAAATGAAAGTATCTAAGATCCTCTCATCAAAATGAAGAGATAAGGGTTAAATACAAAATATCCCATGGCAAAATTGTAAATAAAAAGGAAAATTGCCAAATATCTGATGGGCCGAATCGATTTGGCCAGGAGCCGAATCGATTTGGCCCCCGAGATATTGGCTACTGGTCCAAGAGGAATTGATTTTGAAATTTCTGAATCGATTTGGCCTGGATCCGAATCAATTTGGCCTCCTGGCTTTGGTTTCTTCGGAATCATCTTCCGCTAAAAGTCTCATAACTTCTTCGTTCGCACTCGGAATCGCGCACCGTTTGCGGCCACGCGAAGCTTGTTCAGAGGGATAAAACTTCCATGAAGACATTGGGACAATTTCCTAAATTGTGAATTGACTAAAATGACCTTACACGTGCGGATTTATACGAAACTCCACCGGAATGCATCAAACTTCATTCTTAGCACCCGTAATCCCTATAAAAACCCAAATGTACCTCATATAGCATGTTAACATATAAAATGGAGGTTTTATGATTATCAAGAATAAGTATAGGGATTAAGATACCCAAGGGGCTAATAAGGCATTGGTTAACGGGTGAAATACGAAATATTTGCGTCGTATCACCAGGCATACCGAGTAACTTACTAGGAATGCCAAATGACCAGATTCAATGCTTACTATATTAAAGTCATTCCTTATTATGTTCAGATGTAAATGTCTATTAGATAAATTCACACCATCGATTCACATTGACAGCCAAAAGGCTATATATACATTATAAAACCCTCATGGCAGGGTAAGTACAAAAAGCAAGAATAATCGAAATTAAGACAAAACACCCAGTAATATAAATCAGTGGGTGTAGGCCATTTCCTTAAGGCTGAACCACTTTAAAAGTCTCTTGTCTTATTTCTTTACTCATCTTTATCCGTGATTAATAAATTATATCAAATCTATTTTTTTACATCAACACTAATCACATGCTTTTTTTTATTCATTTGACTCATGATTACATAAATGTATTCACATAAGAAATACAAGATATTATTCTAAAGGGAGTTCCCCCTCAACTTTGGAAGCTGGATCCAAGCCAGCTAGAGGATCATCTAAAGTATAAGGAGAATTGATAAAATTAAAGTCTTGAAGCATTCTCTTATTGTTGCTGCTTGGCTAATCTAACAGAGGAGGAGGTTAGATGATTTCCATCTCGTCGTGCAACTCATATTCTCCCATATATTTTAAAATCAAGGCATGGGGAGTTGTGTTGGTAGGAATCTAGTTAACATCTAGTCTAAAAGGAGGATCTTCAAGGTCTAACAACCCGGGATCATACCATTTCTAAAAAGGACTATTTTCTCTAACCTTCAACATTATCAAAAAATTGGTTCAACCCAACTTATAGCCTTCATTCTAGGCTTGTTTAAACCTAACATTAAAATACCCCAAAGGTTTATTATACCCTACCATCTAGATCTCTCTAGGTTGCTTGTGAAACTGGAAGGTCAGCCTCTCAACTTGATGATGTAATTTTCCATCACTCCATCCTTAGCTTGCATTTGAGAGGACTGAGTGGTGAGTTTCTCGATTTGAGTTTGAAGCTTCCTGGACATCTCAATAAGGGCTTAGTTTTTAGCCTTAAACTAGGAAGCTTGGTTAGCAAGAGTTTATTGAGTTATAGCATCATTTGTAGTTCCTCGCCGAGGTCTATTTCTTTCTTGGTAAGAAGAGGCAGACTTAGTCTTTTTCAGTGCCTCCACTTCTTCAATCAATCTAGCATTTTTATCTTCCAAGAAAGAATGGCATTCGTTGCTAGTAGCAATAGCAGTAGAAGAAAACTTCAAAGCATTTAACTCATCTCTTAAATTGTTATTCTCCTCCTCCAGAAGTTTGGCAATGACTCTGGCTATCTCTACTTCATGGTTGAGCATAAATTCTTATCTTCGAAAATAAGAAGCAAATTTCTCCAACTTCTGTTTAAAGCCGCGGCCTTCACTCAAAGCCTTGTACTTCTTCTCATAGTTATCTTGCAAAAGAGACTTCGAATCCTTATGCTCCTTTTGTATCTCTTCAATCAATTCGTAGTAGGCAACATTTTTAGCCACTCCCCAATCAAGAAGAAATTTCAGATGAAGATAGGCTTCCTTGGCTTTCTCAGACACACCTTCCCCAAGAAACTTCAATAGATCTTCCTCGGTGAGATGTAAATGACCTATTTGCAAAAGTTCATTGCATCTATAGAGTAGCTTGGAGTCATTAGAGGAGAAGTATTCCAGTTTATCCATGAACTATTAAAAGAAAGAAAAATATTTAATTAACAACAGAATATAAATAATGGAGAAAATATATGAAAAGGAGGAAGAAAATTTCTTTTCTTTGATAAGTTGTTAATTACAAATACACCATCAAAAAGAAAGGAAAAATTTTAAGTGCTGAAGAAAAAATAAACAAAAGTTGCTCAGTAAGATCTACACCTTCTTCATGTTTGGCGTAGGTTCAGTAGAAGTGTATTCCGGAGCAGGTAGAGGTGGATGGCTATCAGATGAAGGAGCAGAAGACTCGACATCCTAGTGTTGATTGGAAGAATCCAACACCAATAGGGATTCACTTGAACCCCCATCATCTACAATCTCCTCATCCATCTTGAGTGGTGCCGACCTTCACCAAGGCTACCGACCAACCACATATGGCCTTGTCCTAGCCCTTATTGAAGTTAGTTTCCCTTGCCTTCTCTATTTTGGCCTTCTTAGCAACAAACAGGGCCTTCTGAACATCAAATTCCTGCTGCAGTTTGTTGATCTTAGCTTTCTCAGCATCAAGGTCTTTTTGCAGACCAGTAACTTTGCCTCGAGCAGCCACAATATTATCTTCAGCATCTTTTATTTTTTCCTCCCACTTCTTCTTCTCATTTTCCAGTGCTTGTTGGGAATCAAGCACTATATTATTCAACTCATCAAAAGCCTCTTCAACCTCTTGTGAAAAAGAACGCAAATCATCATCCTTTACCAGCACGTTGTTGAAGTCAACAAGAAACTACAAAAAGAAAAAATAAGGTGAGTTAAGAAAAAATATCAAATAAAGAGATAGGGAAGGAAAACAAAAGCAGAGCTTGGCATTGGTCAACCCTTTCATAACTCCTTGATCGGGGTAATGCAGTTGCAGCACCCCTATGGTCTAGAAAAGTAGCAAACTTAATTAGTTGTCTGGCCAAACTAGGGCCAAGTACCACTGGTAAACCAGAAACATATAAATCAACCAACTCTCATGCTTGGTCTTGACTGAAGACACTTATTTCATCCTAGAAGGGGTCCTCTTCTCAACCTCTTGAGCTGAATTTCATCAGATTCTTCAGCGGGAAGGTTTTTCCTAACATTCCCCTTATTAGATGCGGGCATTTTCACAACATCCTCCTTGTTAGATGGAGGCTTCTTCCCATCATCTTATTTATTTTTGGCTCCATCAACAACTTGTTTGGAGGAGCCAGTAGCAACCATGTCACCCAAGATATTGGGAAACTTCCTCTTTGCCATAGCAACAGCAAAAGCTAGGTCTGAATCTAAAAAAGAAGAAATAGCAGGAAGTTCACCACTAACAGATACGGTGATAGAGGATATGGAGATGGGGTCTTGGTCAAGGTCAACTAAAAGAGAAGGTGAAGCTACAATTGGGCGATCAACAAAGGAGGTGATGGTATTTCTATACTGCAATAATTATAAAGTTGATCTAGTATGCTCTTGTCCAACTTTCTGATGAATGCCCCAAAAGAAATTCAAGTCCCTGAGGTTGACGTCACTCTTCTTGGGACACTTTATCTTTCGATCAAACTACAAATAAAAGTCAACAAAATATACATCAATATTAGTAATTAACATATTATACAAAGAAGTACAAGAAAATAAATGCAACTTATCCCATTTCCACTTGGTGGGCACCTAGGCCCCTGGTACTCAGCATTCCCACTCAAAGGAGCTTGTTACAAATTTTGAACAAATTCTTGATGTTCAAAGTAATCTTAATTGGAGTCAGCAAGGTTAACTACTAATGCTTTGTTCACAGCCCTAGTTTCTAAATCGAAAGTGGTATCACTGGTTACCCTCTTATAACAGAACTTAATTTCTGGGATGACTAGATGAGTCCCATGGAGTTAGTTTAATCTATATACTCCATCAACTACCCTCCAGGTATTGGGGGCTACTATAGCTGGGACGATGTCAAAATACTGGAAAATTTCAAGATAAAATGGATTAAGGGTAAAAGTAAACCCACATTCAGCAATAAAAATTGAAGGAAACCAGTGACCCTTAGATAATGAAAAAAGATCAATGGGCAAAGTGAAATGTTCTAATTCTACCTATGAAGTAATATTCCATTCATTTTTGAATTCACTAAGAGAAGTAATAGGATAAACGATGATTGATGAAGAACAAAAATATTCTTACAAAACTTAAGGATTCAGTAAGAACTAAAAGAGAAAAGAAAAATATTCTTGCAGAACTTAAGGATTCAGTAAGAACTGAAGAATAAAGATCTATCACACAAGAGAGAGAAAAAGCTTGAAGATAAAACAATAGGAAAGAACTCAGAAAGTTTGAGGTAATAAATGATCGTGGATCTGCCCACCTTTATAGGTTGCCTTGAAAATTATAAAGATAATGATTAAAAGAAGACGTCGATTGAACTGTTTGTGGCAAAAGACAGAAAATACATATTTACCCATAAATGATCGCTAAAGTTGCAGATAATTAGAAAAATGCCATCCACATTATGCGCCAATAGTGAATATCATTAAATTTACATCTATGGGAGGTTTGTAACCGACCAAGTCTCAAACTTATTACTCGAGCAACTTTAAGAGATAAATGTTCCATACTCTTGTAAAAACCACAACCATGAAACATTGGGGGTTTCTGTTGATACCGAAAATTATCCTGCTACATGAACCAATCATGTATGAACACGTGTCATCCAGTTGGGGATTAACCCAAGTCAGCAAGGAAGAGTCATCGACCACTAAAGGAATGACGACCAACAGGTTAAAGAAGCCCGACCAACGATGACAGAAAATCGTCAATAGTTGTATACATCAACACTGTACAGATGTAAATGAATTTATTATAAAGTTATTACATCCTTTATTATTCCAACTCTTGTACACCCTCAAAGGGCTATAAATACATTGTAAACCCTACATCCAAGGGACAGGAAAAAATGAGACAAGAGGCAATTGAACAAGCCCCAGGTAATACACAACAGTGGACGTAGTCTCTTTCTTATAGCCGAACCACTTTAAAATTTCTTTGTCTCTTTTCTTCATATTTATATGTGATCAATTAATTAGGACAATCTAGTTTTTTTCATCAACACCAGTTTAATATTTATTCGAGTTATTTGGACAATAGTGTAACTTAAATTATAATTTTTAATCTTTCTTTTGGAGTTTAGTTTTCATACATAGTTATGGAGATGACATAATTATATAGGTTATTTTGTGTTTATTTACATATGCATATAAACCAATTTAGGTAAGTGGTACAAAAAATTACCATTATGTACCGAGTAGTACCAAATTTACCGTAACGAGAAATTTACTAAAATCTACCATATTTTCAAGAAACCGATTTTACCAATGTACTACACGATTTGGTTTTGGTCTATGGGATAGTGTACCGGATGGTAAAACTGGTAATTTTGATATGACGATTTCAAAGTTGGTATGATATTGGTATCCTCTATTACCGACCAAATCGATCAGAAACTAGTCCTAGGATATTTAATGAGTAATGCTATAAATACCATGTTTTTACATCGAATTTGCGTCTCAAGTGCATTAAAATATCGTACATATACTAGACGTATAAAACTTTAATGCACTTAGTATACAAAACATTGTGTAAGTATTTGGTACACGTTATTTTCCATATTTAATACTTTTATCTATTATAACTGTTTTTCAAGGAAGTTAAGATTTTGTTCTAAATTTTACTGTTGAAATGATTAAACTGTGCCTTTGCATTGACTGTTTTAAAATCGTAGATTATGAAGCTTAAGGACAACAAGCATGTTGTTGGATGCCACTATATATGCGGTTTCTAGGAACGCCATATATATATTATTGTAAAGCTTATGGGTGTAGTTGCTTTTACCCAGAAGACATATAAATCCTAGATGAAAGTATTTAATTGCCCCCCTCTCCCAAAAAAACAATTATCTGCCATTGCTTTTTAATTATTTATTGAGCCCTTAATATTTAATAACTAATAAGATTAGTCGGGGATTCATTATTACTTAAAATGTTAAAATATTTTTTCTCCTTATTATGCCTTCAAACGAAACTTTTACTATTAGACATTTAAACTTTAACAAAATTATATTAAACATTTAATATGTAACGGATTTTAATGTAAACTTCTAATAGTTAGTATTGTACAATTAACATTTGTTAAATGCTATAAAATAACATTTTATTGACTGAAGTAAAATTTCACGAGTTAAATATCTAAATTCACATATTTCATATCTATCTATCTATATATATATATATATATATATATATATATATATATATATATATAGTGGAATGCCCCTGCCTGAAGGCACGATGAAAAATTTGAAAGCACGTAATTACAAAACGATAAAAAGTTTCAAAGTTCGTAAATGCAAAACAAAAAAAATACCGTTCCCAACAAAACAAAGTGTAATTTGAAAACAATTATCCATAATATCCTTTGTTTATAGAACTATTCACCCTGCTTAACAAATAACAAATAGTCCAACAACATTCAAATAGTCTAAATTCATCTAACAAATTTACATATAATATGAAATATACAATATTCATCAATCAAATTCAGATTGTGTCTAAAAAAAACAGAGTCTCGAATTTTAAAAAAAATTGGGCATAGTCTTATTTGTTTATTGGACTATCCACCCTAATTAAGGGATAACAACAAATACAACAATATAAAAAAATCCCAAATTCTTCTAACAAAAGTTTCAATGAAACAAATTTCTTAAAAAAATAAATATATATCAAGTGAGGTCGTTCCACATGTTCCACTACAATGATTTTTCGTCCTTTTCAAAATGAGACTTGATACAAAACAAAAAATATAGTTAGTCAATTGAAATAGTTAGTCAAATATTAAATAAGCAAAGCTAATTATTAATTACATAGCAAATACACCGTGTCTCTAAATGTTGGAACCAAATGCTAAAAATTACCATCTATCTTCTATATAGGTAATAAATGTTGGGAAAGATTAGCATACTATGGGATTAACACGAATCTAGTAAATTATCTGAAATTTTAGTTCAATCATAGTAGTGTTGTTGCCAGCAAGTAATGTCACGAATTAGAGTAATTGTTACGGTATGCAAATGCCTAGGAAGTCTTGAAAGAGAAGAAGTTATAGATCCAATGAAGAATGATTTGAAAGGAAATTAACATAGCATATTACTTAACAAATAATGTGAAAAACTACTCAGATACCTATAAATGGTTGCAACAGTACTATATTTTTTGTTTGAGAGACAATCAATGTTCTTTGATATATCAGAAAAAATGAACACAAATTTCGTAAGATATATTTTGACGAATCATTTTCTTACGGGGAACAAAAATAAATTAAGGGGGATAAAAATACTACACAGATTTATAATTAAAAAATCAAATTAGTTAGTTTTTTATTTCCACTCCCCCCACATTTTGTAAGTGGATCATTTAATACAGTTTGAATCACTTTATATACTGAATCAGTGATAACCTTTGAAGTTTGAAGTTTAATTGATGAGCAACGTTATCCTCTGCAATAATAGCAACTTTAAAAAAGATGCACTAAATATTTAGCATATACTTAAAAATGAATCCAACCCCATTTCAACGCCTCTTACACTTGCTCCGAGTACAAAGTACTCACATAATTAAACATGAATCCAACCCCATTTCAACACCTCTTACAGTTACTCCTGATATAAATTTCCCACAGACTTTCATAGTTCATATCGAGATACACAGAAGCACTGATGAAAATGAATAAAAAAATAGAGTAAATATCACCTCAACATTGTAGAAAGACCATCCACGGGATTCTCTATTCCAATATCAGAAAACCTGAAAAGAAAAATTAAAATCTTCAAAAACTTAGAGAACCCATGCTAGTCCTATAATGAAAAATAAAATAGTAAGATAATAAACATTAAAGGATGAAGTGGAAATTCGAGTGCAACCACCTTATCTAGAGTTTGAAAATTAAAATTCAGAGAGATAAATATGAGATATGAAGTTTAGAGTGGGTGAATGCACCTTCTCTGATACAATTATATTTTTTCCAACAACTTCGTTAATTTCGGATTAAGTTTTTTCTTGAATATCAGGGTGTAAAATCATTCAAGCAAGAGTACACTCTAGGAGGATAGCCACTGTCTATCAAGCGCCAAGACAGCATCAGGACTCTATAACCTCTGTAAGGCCCAATGTCTTAATAAATCAGAATCATCAGCATCGAGAACAACCCTTATTCATAATCTTGTTGATAATTAACTTATTACTGAGAGATTACATTCTTCTCTCTGAAAGTACCTGATCTTATTTGTTCAGTGGATAACTAAGTTCTTGGTGGTCCTCATATTTCTTCTAATTGTCCTATATATTGTACCTACTGGCACAGTTGTCTTGGGCTTGTACATGATAATCACATAGTTGTTTGCTCTTCCAACATTTCTCATTTTGTACTTGTATCCTATTTTGGATTGGTGGGTGACGGTAATCATTTTTATTGAGATGCAATTTCTCTAACTTTTGCTTGAAATATCTAGAAATTTCATCCAAATGGATCTTGTGTTGAAGCATTTTGATGTTGCAATAGAGGAGTATGGAATTCATCATCTATGTAAAAGAAGTAAAGAATGTGCAGATCCTATACTGATCCTTATATGAGAATATTAATATATCAATTTAGATGAGAACAGTTTGAAGCAAATACATATGTATCGATTATATGCAAAACGAAATTCACATGCAAAAACCAAAAGCATATGCATATCCTATACTGATCCTTAAGTGGCCTAAAATCAAACGCATATGTAGAAACCAAACGGTTCCTGTATATATAAGATAATAAAGAACCAACAAATAATTATAACTCAATAACATATATATTGATCATATGCAGAAACCAAACGCATATGCAGAAAACCAAATGCATATGAAGATCCTATACTGATCCTTAAGTGGCATAAACCAAACGCATATGCAAACATGTTAAGTAGGGTTGCTATACATGTTAAATATGGTTTCTATGCCACAGCAAGCTAATACCACGGTCCCATGTTTCATAAAAAAACAAAGATAAAGATGAAGTTTAACCAACTATTGGGTCTGAAGACATACAGCTACCTTCAGTCTGAGATGTACGGCTTGAGACATCAACTATCGAGGTTTGATCCAAGCATTCGTTCCCATTTGGTAGGACCTCTACTCTTCTACACATGTCTAGAATTTAGTCCCAGCATTCGCTCCCAAGAACACCGAGTGTATTAGTCCAAACCTAAGAAGTAAAAACACATAAATTCATATTTCTTTAAAAACTCTGTAAACAGTTCAATTAGCCAATATGTATTAAATTTTGGATTCTTACTTTTGACATATGAAAGTTCTAATTCCAAATGATAAGTGTGTTTTTCTACAATGTGTCTTGATAACTTTGCCAATAATAACTATTTTCTTCTTTCTACATAAACTATCCACTTGATTTATATAAAAAATAAGAATTTCCCTATATCTCAAATAATCCTCCTTTGACATGTCGGTAAGAAGGCTTGCGTATGTACTTGTGACGATCGATGATATGGGATAATCATTTATAGGGATAATTAAGTCATCAATTCTTTGGAATCTAAGTTCAATCGAATTCGTGTTCTAAGCAAGTTGAAGGTATTGTACCATCTCCGATTCCATGTACCCAATATATGATTTTTTATGAGTCTTGCAAGCACTCCACTATCGTAATGGTCAATAGAGCTGGTTAATAGAAAGGAGAAATGGTCAATAGAGATGGTCAACAGAAATGGTCATAATATATAAAAGGTATCGAAAATCCACACATGCACACCCAATAAGAGTGAAAACAAACACGAATGAATGGAAGTTGAATTGCAGGGGAACCTACACTTGAAATACAATAAAAAATTAAGGAAAAAATAAGTAAAACACACCAAAAGCTGAATTGCAGGGGAACCCAAAAAATTTATGTAATCTAAAACCATGAAAGGAAGTTGATGTTAACACGCATAAACATGCATAAAGAGGGAAAAGGACTGCATAAAGAGATCATCAATTCATCATAAAGAGTAAAAAACATGCATAAAGAGGGGAAAAAAGAACTCGTTTCAAACCCAATTCTTCCTCAATTACAGGCTGCTATAAACGATTATACTTTATTTATAAAACGAACTATAATAGATCTTAAACAATATTACAATATTGACTAAATCTACTGGAAATGAAATAATACAAACAATAATAAAATGAGCCATAATTAAGAAGAAATTTACTTTTTCCCCTTGCTTGATTTTGCATTCTTCTGTTGTGTGATTTAACTTACATAATTGAAACTTTAAGTCAGCAATTTCTTGATAAAAGTTTATACATAACTGAAACTTTAATAGATTGATCAGTTGATTTAAATCGGCTAAAATGAGAAACCATAGCAAATTTATCCCAAATTAATAATAATAAGAGACCATGTGATTTGATCTCATCTTAGAAAAATAGGATAGTGATTGCCTTACAACATAGTTATAAAAACAAATCAAATTTTCATAATAAGAAAACACAATCGGCAAGTTAGAATCCAAACATCGCTTATGTGGCCATGTTACTTCATATATATATGCATACAATGTATGAGATTCCCAACGACATTCTATTATTTCCTTTTCATACCCTTTCTCCTAACTACTTCCTTTCCTTTTATTCATCCCAGTAACATTGTCTTCTACACATTTATTTGGTTTGAGGCACATTCATTCTCCATTCAGCAATAAATGCACTCGCCATCTTATTCGTGATCAAAGTGGTACCCGTAGAAGAAATATATGAGAGGACCAGCTGACAGGAGAAGCATATCATTAACGCCTTTTGATGATAGAGTTAGTACATATCTCATATGAAAAGCACATAAACAAAAGCTTAGCTAACTATTCTGTTTGCCTAGGTGGGTATAGAACTTGTTGATGGCTTTTCAAGACATGGAACCAAAGTATGTGTATTCTAAAAATTTAGGATGTAATTCACAAAGAGATTCTGCCAAGTGGATAAACGAAACACTCTAGATTCGATGAATAAATGAATCACTCTAGAGTTGATGAATCAAACACATTTAAAGAATGAGTTAAATAGTTTATCTTTAGCTAATTGTGGCAGCAATGCAACACACAAAGTTAGAACACTAAACCATCCGCTATTCCATCTTGATATACTTATGGTATGCTTGAGCAATTACTGATTAACATTATGGGATGACATATTAACATTATTCTTGAGCAAAAGTTTGTTAAAATTGTAGCCAACTGTATAAGTTAATATGGTATCCAACTGTGTGGTTCCTGATGGCAAGTGGTTTGATGAATAGTAAATATAACTATGTTTAAAACCGATAAATATTAGCAGGAAGACCTTTCATACCTCTATTTTCCTCGCAACAACAACATTTAATGGCAGGCCACCATCTATCATTTCACAAAGGTGGTCTAATGCGACAATGCATAAATCCTACCATGGATGCAACACTGCACAAAAACAAACAATCAAATAATTGATAACGTAATTTGTATGTCTTAAAGACATTTGTATGCTTAAAAAAATCATGTGCGAAGAGTCATTTTCATATTAACATTAAAGGATACGAATGGGTCAGCATACCTGAAAATACGACAACTGAAATTCTTAAGCATCACCCACAATAATAATAAAAATGAAGAAGTTAAAACACTTGTGAGATAAAAGACATGATTGAGCCATTTTAAAAGTATGCCATCGTTCTTTACAATGCATTAAACCAAAAGTCGCAAACTAACTTTTGTCAATTTGCACTTACAAAAATACATACAGATTATGAAAGGTAAAAGAAAGGCCTAGAAAACTACACAAAAGTGGGAGCAAAAAGTTTACAAAAGTGATATAGCTGGGCAACAAAAAATGAATATCCCATTGAAAGGCTATCACATCGCATTCCTGGGATACATTCTCTGAATCACTCTACGAAATGTCCTTGTATCGAGCTCGATGTATTTAAAATGAAGATTGGGGTTGTGCATAACAATCTAGAAGAAACATTAATAGTTAGAGAAAAGTGCCGTAAATAAATACGGTGTGTGATATTGAAATAAACATTATTCGCAAGTTTCCAAGTAATCCTTAATTAATAAGAGTATATTTTTAAACAAAATAAAATCCCCCCCTAAACATGCACCTACGTGTGTGCGTGTGTGAAACAATCAATAAATAAAGCATGTGACAGAATATATTAGGAAAAATCCCTGCAGGGCAAAACCATATTATTTTCACTATAATTTGTAAAGAACGGTTACACGGATTATAATGAAAATAAGTGTGACATACGAAAATACCCGCGGGTGTCGGTTCCGATGTCGCCGGCTGGAATCTCCCGCAAGAATTACAGATGGGCAGCAATGAAGAAGGGATTGGATTCTCCACAAAATACTCCAAAATGAGTAAGAATAATTCCTTGAAGGTTTATAAAATCTGCACTTGTAAATGGGAGTGCAAGTGTGCATTTAAAGAGGCATAAAGCCTTAAAATGATAAAAAGTTTAAAGGCTTAAAATGATGAAGTCTATAAAGAGGGACCTTTTAGGCTGGTTGGTTTGGGAATAAAGTTGAAAAAAAATTCTTTGAATCACTTGAGTATAAAGGGACATAAAGAGATTTGCGTCACTTTCCATAAGATTTTTTTAGGAATTTTCTCCATATTCAAAGGGCCATAACTTCTTCACCGTATCTCAGATTGAGGTGTCGTTTCTTCCAGTATCTTTCTGGAGTCGATATCTTCAACTTTCCAGTTGACCATTCCTCCAAATGGTGGATGTAAAATTACCAAAATGCCCTTGAAATTTCATATCGTGCATTTCTTCATTGTTTTGACTTCTCTTTCATACCACTTGCATAAAGTGCCTAAAATCGTGGAACGTGAAGTCGTTGAGGCAGAAGTGGGACACATGATGGAGACGTTGAAGGCTTAACTCCCAGAATTCGTATTGAGTCCGTCATGTGATATCGTGAAGAGATGTGCCAAAATTAGCGGCGTACGACATACACAACTGTAAGATATTGGACATGAAAAATATGTCCTTACAGTTAGTATTAATTAAAGAAAGCAAATGAAATGAAGAAGCGGTATATAGATGACATATAGACGATCTACCTTGTTGTGGGAACCCAATTTAAATAATCTACGGGAATTTATCCACTTTTAATACCTGGCCATCGGCTCCCAATCCTAATAAAGGTTATAAAATGGTTAGAGGTTGATATAGAATCGTAACATGTATATATAAATATATTGTGCATAAAAAATTAACGACATACATCTCATTCGCATTTATAGGAGTACTTCCGGGTACACAATATTTGTCGTGAAAAGCAAACCATCATCGGGAAGGAGGATGTTGATTCGATTAGCACTTGTTCATCGGGATAACGCTACATATAACTGCCCATGACTGAAAACCGGTGTGCGCAAGTCAATTCCCAAAAACGTTATAGATTGACCTTGCGATTTGTTAATTGCCATGGCAAATGCGAGTCGAATTAGAAATTGACGTCTTGTCATTTTAATAGGCATATTCACGGACAAAGGAGTTAAAGATACTCTTGGAATAAAGACTAAATTACCACACTTATCCCCAGTTAGAATTTGGGCCTTAATGGCATGCTCTCTAAGCTTCGTAATGACCAAACATGTGTCGTTGCAAAGACCATCTTTAGACGCAATATTTCTCAGCAACATAATTCGACACCCTACTTTTAGGTCCAACTTAAATAAGGGTAAACCAGAAGGATTAAGAGAGTTCAAAAACTCGTTCGGGTATTGATTATGTTCATCTGAACCCGATTCATCATTACATAATTTGTTGGCACCGAAATACGTTTTTTTATCACCTGGGAAAATATTTAAGGCTAAATTATTTATAGCACTGACATAATCATTCCGCACAGAAAGAATTGCCCATTCAGTAAAGAACCTTGGAGTAAAAATACCATCCACATTCAACAATGGATACACTTTGGCAATTAAATCTTTAGCATCATTACACTTTTGTATGGTCGAAGGTAACGTTACATTTTCAAGTGGGTTAGACCCAATCTAATGAAATGGGGGAAAGGTTAAACTAATATAGTAGGTATAATGATGAATATTGAACATATTAATAAAATAGAAGGTGATACGTGATTCAAGAATGTTGAAAACTGCATAGTTTCAGGCTCCAACTGATTGAGTCGCATGTTTAGATTTAAGGTCAAAATATGGACGTGTTTCTAATGCGCAGACCACCTCAGTTATGCAGCTACAATTTCCTCACGAACTCCTCTCGGGATAACAAGTAAGATTTGTCTGGAATCGCCACCTAAAAAAAAGGTATTCCACCGAAAGGCTTTTTAACATTACAGATATCTTGAAGAGTCCGATCAACAGCCTCCACATAAATGCCTATGTTGAATTGGGACTTCATCCCATATGATAAGTTTAGCTGATTTAAATAGCTCAGCATGGATTAACTGCTTTGTAAATCCACAATTGGAGTTTTCAAGAATATCTAATGGAATGCAGAAGGTTGAATGTGCAGTTCGACCACCAACCAACAATAAAGAAGCAATCCCTGAAGATGCGACAATAATAATTGTATGACCCGAACTACGACAGAAAGTTCCAATTTCATTATACAAAAATGTTTTTCCAGTTCCAGCACCCCCATTCAAGAAAAAAGTAGTTCCTCTATTTTTGAGAACGGATGAAGTTATTGCCGTGAAAGCCAAACTTTACCCCCTCGTTAAGGTGGGTAACATAAAGTTGTGCATCACCTTGCTCTGCTAATGATTGTAATTTTTTATGTTCCCACACTAACCTATTCCCACCCATAGTACTCCAATTTGAAGTTGGTAGAGGCATTAGAGGAAAGTCAGATAAAGTCTTACCAGACTCTTGAAGCACCTCATTTAGAAGAAACAAACCATAATCTTGAACTTGGACCTCCGTTAGGTTTGGAATAACAAAGAGTGTACGCAACTTATGGATTAGATCATCACATATGTGAATGGAAAATTGATTCCATAATAAATAAGGGTGCAGATGGGATCATTGTGTAAGTATAACACCAAAAAGGCGTCTAAGTTGATATCCAGTTCGAATGATTGATGCCACTTGTAAACATTGAACCCATTCATTATCATCTACGAGCAGTCCCCTCGCTACACATGCATATATAAAAGTATCGTGCACAACATTTTTGACTGTGCGTAAGCACTCAAAGGATGTAGGTCCTTTGACAACAGTCGAAAGCAATCGCAAATAAAATCCTTAACCAGAATTAGGGCTAGCAAAGTACATTCTACCAATAGCAAAATCGCGTGTTTTCCTCGGAGTCCAGAGTTTTGTTATATTATTATAAACATAATGTTACGAAAACTTTTGGTAGGTATAAGCACGAGCAGAAACATTCGATGCGCAGAAAGTAAAAAATCCAGTTAACGAACTCATTTGAACCCTAGCCCTATCAGCAATCTACTTGGATATTCCTCTAGATTGAACACAACATGATGCATCCCATGTAAATGTAAATCTAATCGCATAACAGGTGGTTTTTCCTGATGCACGTGATTACCAAAAATTCGCCAGGTCGCATCGGGGGGGCCGATGTACCTTACATATAAATATTATTGGATTTCATCAGCAGCTCCCAAGACCATAGTCCTGCGATCATGGCCTTTGCAAATGTACTTGTTAATATATTTAATGCATCTTAAACCGGCACTAACCTCAACATTGATGTGACAATTGAATAGCTGAGACAAATACTAATTATAAGGCACAACATCGTTGTTCCGTACCTTTTTCCCACTAAAAGTAGTATATTCCCTACCATCATCACGACGACGATAGATTGGATGTCCGTTACTGTCCATTGAAGTGGCATCTGCAAATGCTCGTGGATATTTCTTTGGGCATCTACCATTTTCCATGCAAGGATAATTAGGATTCAATGAACCGTAGGGACCATGAACCATACAACTAAGAATGGTTTGGAAAATCATTGGATCATTGATGGGGTCTGGAAACTCTGCACAAATGATGTTATCTACCTAGGCACACATTTTAATCTTGCTTTGGCTATCAAGGAAAAAAAGAGCGTGCATATGGGGTAAACCCGTCTTTTGGAATTCGATCGTAAAAATGTGGGCAACTTTCTTACCAAAAACATTTTTGTCCTTGATCTGCTTCATTAATGCTTTTATCTTTAATTTAAATAAACGTGCGACCAAGTCGAGACGATTGAACACATTCTGACCCGGTATTAGTTCCTTAATGATTTCAGGACATTTAGGATAGACACTCATTGTGAGAAAAATATATGGGTGTTGATGGAATCGTGTTATGGACATCGAATCTTGGTAGATCTTAAACATATTCCATGCACTACGAGTGGAGGAAGAGGGACAAATCATTCATCTACCAATTTGCAATGGTTCAACACCCTCAGATATACAATCTGTAAGATCTTTGTATAATTCAACACAAAGGGTGTTCTGATTAAGTTTGAAATAAGTTAAGCGATTTTATTTTGTAGAAGCTCAGGTATCCACAATGAACTCCTGAAAAAGTTTACCTCCACTCAAAAGTATATCTTATTCAGTACCGTGTTGAAACAAAGGATATCTGTAATCATGCAACTCAGTAAGTCGATTATCTTGATCAACATTATTTACTACATCCCATAGCTTCATTTCAAACTCCCATCCAAGCTTACCGCTAAGGTATAGAATTAGATAATGCAAAGGAAGGTATGTTAGTTGACATTCACTAATTTACATCAATTGATTTCCTCCATGTAAACAAACAACAATATATCTCATTACAGAGGAATTTTGGCATCGCCAGGAAAAAGGACAACAATCTCATCAGTCAACAACAAATTATACCTTCTACGATCTGCTGTAGTATTGTAATAAAGGTATGCTGGAAAGTTTTTGCCCGCTCGAGAGGATTCTTCTAATATTGCAAATTCCTGACGATATTTGTATATAAACGGATTATTCGCTTCCATGGAACCTTGAATTATTCGAAAGATATCATTACGTAAATGTGGATTTCTATGTTCCCTAATTTGCAATGCCACATCTGGATCATATATGTATAATTCTGCATATACAGCTTCTTCTTCAAGCCCTGGTTCAAGCAATAAGGCCCCGGTATGATGACGTAGCTCACCATGAATGGTGAAAGATGTGGGACCCCTACCCGTGATAACTCTATCATCCATTTGGACACCTAGACTCGTAAATGTATTAGCAACATTATATTAGCTAATATGATTCTGAAAAGTCTTGCATTCGAACATCTTTGCCGTCAAATAAATGTTTAATTTCCGATGGGGGTTCAATGAGACTTTAGAAACAAACTTGTCCCTGTTTGCAACACTTTCCAAATAGGGGGCGCACTTTCGATGTGCCGGATAAGCTTTCATCAATCCAATGTAAAGTGTGACAATATGGGCACGGAACAGTCATAGGGCTAAGAAAATGTCTACTAAAGTCAACATATGATTCTCGATTTGTACTCGTACTTGATACATTTATGACACCTGATAGAGTGGATCTAAGTATAAAATGAAAAGAATGTGTTAAGGAATATAAAGTATGTCATTATATAAATTCCAAATAATAAAAGATACATAAAATATTTACCTAAGTTGGTTATCTTCAGTTGGGGGGAGACGTTCAATACTATCTGTATCAGTGGTAGGTGGATTTTAAATAGTTTTAGATGGTTCACAGGGGACACCATGATTAATAAATATTTTGAGTTCAATTTGGTTGAAATCTTGACAGAGGTTGCGAGGTAAAACTTTTGGGGGCATATAAATTTGAACAACTGGCACTTGTAAACTATCAATCAAAGGGCTAAGTCTTTGTAAAGGAAACTCCAATTGATCAGGGGTTATCAGTTATATAAAATTCTCGGTTATTGTTGAAGGGAGTTCAACCCTTGCATCAGTAGAGAAAGATTGTGAAACCCTTGCTCGCTTGGGAAAATGTTCTATGCTTGCAAAGGTAGGTGGTGTTATTGACTTGCGAACATTAGGAGTCTGAGTAGATGATTGACTTCTTGGTCAAGCGTATGTTTGGTCAAGCGCATGTTTGGTCAAGCGCATGTTTTAAGTTTAAGATATTACACGGTGCCATATTTTCTACAGTTATGGTAGATTGTGGTGCAAAGTGATGGTGATTGATAGATGTAGGTTCAGGAGGCATAACATCACACGAAGATTGAAAGCGAGAAAGTCTTTCATGTTATCGGCATTGTCGTTGAGCGAGAACACGACTTGAGATTAAGTTATCAGATAATGATAAATCTTCAATAGATGGGAGAGATTGGGATGGCAAGCAAATTCCATTTGTAGTTGACAAAGGAATAAATGTTTCTCTTTCTCATTCCCGTCGCATTCGTTATTCCAGGGCACATTTTGAGATTAAGGGTACATAGGGTGCCTAAAGAAGATAAAAGATTATCACCACTTAACATGATAATAATGAAGGGGTTTTGAATAATGGTATTATATACTTACATTAGTAATAGAAAGTGGTAATAGTTTG
Organism: Sambucus nigra; assembly: GCA_949130495.1. Taxonomy (NCBI): domain Eukaryota; kingdom Viridiplantae; phylum Streptophyta; class Magnoliopsida; order Dipsacales; family Adoxaceae; genus Sambucus; species Sambucus nigra. Next base: position 59,117,133 of record OX422219.1, read on the forward strand.
GTATTTAAATCGTACGATGTATAGAAAGATGGTAACTTAAAGATGTAAATTATTCTGAATGGTGTACTTAACATTTATAGTCACCCTACATGGTAAATGCAAAATGTGACAATATAAGCAGAGGGAGAATTATAAAAACAAATAAAGTAATGTTAGCAACATACCACTCTAGAAGAGACATTCCCCTTACCCATCCAAGATGCCTATAGAAACAATTGAAGCATATAAAAAGAGATGAAAGGATTATAAGGTGCGATTTTTTTTAACTAAAAAAAAGAAAATTGTGGAAAGTTGCTGAGAAATATTTACCCTAATAGGCGCCACATTTGCTTTATGTTTCCCCTTGCCTTTGTCGTTTCCATTGTTATGCTGAGTATGCGGCTATGTAAATGAAATAACATCGACGGTATTAATGAAATGTGAATAAGAACTTGATTATAAGAATTGTGAAGCGGAAAAAACATATATAGATGATTAGTTACAACAACACACATAGAATCGAGTTGAACTTCATCACGTATAACAATATCGCCGGTATTTTTATACGGCATTTGAATCTATTTAATACGAAGGCAAAGTTAATAGTCATAATTAAAAGAAAGAGGGTATATTAAAGATAATAGATTAAGAAAAAATGAAGAACATGATAAAAAAAATAATGAGAACAAATAGAGTCATAACCATTGAAATGTTAAACATACCATTTGTGAAGATTCCTTCTCCTTCCCTTTCCCTTTATCCACATTTAGTGCCACGTTTTCTTTTCCAATCCCCTGGAATTAGGGAAAAAGGAAAAAAGAAAAATAAATTAACAATGAAGGAAATTTTTAATAAGTTAGAAGGCACTAAATGGTTGCATTATGTTACCACAAAATAAATAGCACTGATGCGGGATTCATCAGGGATAACAATATCAATATTGTTTATGCCCAGCCTTTGAATCTGAGTGCAAAGGCAATATTTAAAGTGAAAAGCAAAACATATAGTTGAGAAACAGAGGAATAGAATAGAGGGGGTAGTTGTTACAACATTTTGTACATCTTCATCAACCTTGAAGGAAAAAAAAGTAAAGAACGGAGTTAGTAAGTCGAAAAAAAGAAGTAAAGAACTATAAGTAATGTACTATGCCGAATACAGTAATGTCTTCAATGTGAAAAAATAAGTCAACTATCAACTACAAAACGAAAAAATGGATAAGTCAACTATCAACTACGATTGAAATAGTCATTGAACAGTTAAAATATATTTATTGAATATTAAAACAGTTATGCACATTGGATCACGGCTGTAAAAAAGGCTAGAGTCGTTGAACCAAAATGATCTCAAGTTTATTAATATTTCCTGCTATCGTGTGGCCTGATGACATTCTTAAATTGAAGAAAAAAACATGAAATTAAGCAACTGGAAACTAAAAACTAAAAAGAAGATTATTTGATACTAAAAAACTAAAAAATATGAAACTTGGCACTACTGAATATAAAACTAAATAACAATACATAAAATTAATAAACTAATAGACATAGCAACACATGAAATTTGGCACTGCTGAACATAATGAAAAGATGGATAAGTTAACTATCAACTACGATTGAAATAGTCATTGAACATATTGGAATGCAGGTATACACAATGTTAAAACAAATATGTTGAATATTAAAGAAGTTATACACATTGGATCATTGACACGGCTGTAAAAAAGGCTAGTGTCATTAAATCAAAATGATCCCAAGTTTATTTATATTTCCTGCTATCGTGTGGCCTGATGATGTTCTTGAATTGCAGCAAAAAACATGGAATTAATCTACTATCAACTAAAACCTAAAAAACAGAGTATTTCAAACAAAAACTAAAAAACATGAAACTTGGCACTATTGAATATAAAACTAAAAAACAATACATGATATTTGTAACACATCAAACTTCTAAGAATACTATACATAGACCTAAACCAAAATGATCCCAAGTTTATTTATATTTCCTGCTATTGTGTGGCCTGATGATGTTCTTGAAATGCAGCTAAGAACATGAAATTAAGCTACTGTAAACTAAAAACTAAAAAATAGAGTATTTCAAACAAAAACTAAAAAACATGAAAGTTGGCACTTCTGAACATAAAACTAAAAAAAATACATCAAATAAAAATACATCAAACTTCTAAGAATACTATACATAGAACCGATGACATAATAACAGATTGGATGTTTTATCAACCAATGACATAATAACATGTATAAACTAAAATTTATTTAATCATGATGTAAAAGTTGGGTTCCAAAATATACCCGCTCAAGTAAAGAAGAAAAACAAATATTTGACATATCCTATTAAAGAGTGCTACCAATAGCAACAAATAAATTGTCATTGGAGCATTTAGACAAACAAACAGGAGGCCACACAGAAATGTCACTGCAAAGAGAAGAAAAAAATAGGGCGAATGGGATTTACGGTAATTACGAATGGGATTTAGTTCTTTAGGCCACACACAAAAACGACCACAAAAATCCCAAACGAACGAAAAAAAAAATTAATGGATAGAGCTAGAGACGAATGGGATTTACCTCCACATTGTGGCAAGAGCGAGCTACCTCCACAATGTTGACAGAGCCAGAGCAGAGGCAGAGAAGAAATCGAGAGAGGGAGAGCTGAATGGCTTTAGTCATGGGATATTATAGGAACAGGTAGATATTGTGAGAGGTTGAGTGTAGATGTTGGGTAGGTATGGTGGTATGAGATTGACTGTACTACGGAGACTTGGCCCATCGTGAGGTGATTGAGGGGAAAGTATGTTTTTTTACAAAATTACCCATCAATTTGGAACAAAGTAACGGTGAGAATGGTAAAACCTCATCATCTTAGTCCAACAAAATGTGAGCCATTGGATTCAATTTTGCCCCATTCAATCCTAGCCTATGATTAAGTTGCCAACTTATTAAATAGTAACTAATATTATACTCCTTATTATATATTTATATATATATATATATATATATATATATATATATATATATATATATATATATATATATATATATATATATATATATATATATATACTCTCTATCTCTCCCTCTCTCCAAATGTTTTGAATGAACCAAAGTAGTCATCAAGATTATTGTAAAAATGGTGTGAGGAATACCATTTTCAAGGATGGAATGATTTTAAATACATGAACTCGTAATATTTAGGTCAAGCCATGGTATTCGAATCCATAATCCGCTGACATGGGTGTCGGATCCTAGTTTAGTATTTGACTAGTATGGAACCCACGCGATGCGCGGGAATTTTATAAAAAATCTATTAAAAATTTATTTAAATTAGTTTTAATAATATAAATAGGCAATAATTAATAGAATTTACAAATATGTCGTGCTTAATATTTTATGGTAAATATTCAATTAGTTGGTACTTGGTTACTTAACTAACATTGACAACAAATTATTGCTACATAATCTTAGATTCTTAAAAGCTCAAATTGAAGAAGTAAAGGGAGTCAAATAATTCTTAAAAAACTTTACAATAAAATCGCTGCAAATCTTTTTTCTTATAAAATAGGTACTACAAAGTTAAATTAACAAAATATCTTAAGAAAACTAAAAAGGACAATTTTTATACCAACAAAATCATATGTTAATCCTAAAATGAAATCTACATAAACATCCAAAAAAGAAATAGGCACAGTGGAACATTTCTCCTTATCTTGGCAGAATTTCTAAACTAATTAACTGTTTTGAATATTTATTGAAAATTGTCATACAAATTAATAATCGTATGCATCAACTCATACAAGATCATATTTTAATCCCGAAATCAAATCTACTTTTTTTATAATGTTTGTTAATTTGTTAAACTAATTAAGTGTATGCCATGATCTGTTTTGAATATTTATTGAAAATTAAAAACGCCGTGTAATACTGATTTAAATTAAATTTCGCAAATTTTCAAGTAACCCTTATTTAATTAGAGTCTACTTTTAAATCAAATAAACTCAGCCCCTAAACATCCATCTACGGTGCGTGTGTCAACCCATAAACAAATAAAGTATGCGAAACAAGCTTAAGGAAAAATCCCCGCAGGGCAAAACCTTTTATTTCACAATAATAAGTAAATCGCAACTTACACGGATTACAATGAAATACAGTGACACACGAATACTCGCAGGCGTCGGTAGGTGTCGTCAGCAATGAATCCACACGCAGCGAACGCACATGAACCTCAGTCCAATCAACAAAGGAAGAATCGCACTCCTCAATGACACGCAACCATAAAACTTTGTAGAGACTCCCTCAGCAATGACACGCAGCCCTCGGTTGCAAAGATCTCTCCACAAAGGTTTGAACAAACTAAAAAGTTGTGTTCTTGGGTTACCAAAAAGATTCACAAAGATTTGGCAATTGTGTGAATCAAAACATGAGTCTTGGGACTCAAAAATATGAAGATTAGAGTAATTTGGACTCTCAAAAACGTCTTCTAAAGTCTTGCAAAGCAACTCCCCCGAAGTTGGTATTTATAGGAAAAAAGATGAAGAGACCCATGTTCTTAAAACTCTAAAATTCTATCCAGCGTAAAAAAAACAGCATTCTTTAAGGAATTTTCTCCATCTTCAAAAGGTCATAACTCCTTCACCGTAGCTCGGATTGAGGTGCCGTTTTTTCCAGTATCTTCGTTACGGCGAGCTCTTCAACTTTACAGTTGACCAGACCTCCAGACTATGGCTATAAAGTTACAAAAATTCCCTTAAAGTCTCCTATCAAGCCTTGTTTCACTGTTTTGACTTCCCTAGCGTACCACTTGCATTAAGTCCCTAAAATCGTGGAACGTGAAGTCGTTGAGGCAGATGAGGGACACATGATGGAGATCATAAATGCTTGATTTCCGAAATTCGAATTGAGACCGTCGTGAGCGATCGTGTAGAGACGTGCTAAATGTAGCGGCGTACGACATACATAAATGTAACATGTTGGACATGAGAAAAATGTCCTTACAAATCTCCCCCTATGTCTATGCCGGTACATTGATAAAAAATCCGAATTATCAAATAACAAAATTGCTTATACAAATCTACCCTTCCATGAACCCAAAACTCGAAAGATACAAATGAATAAGTCTTCATCGTTGGTTCTTCAAATCTTCAGGAATATCAAATCTTTTCTCCTCGGGGTGTGCAATTCAGAGATAATCAATGTAGTACCTACACACATGAGAAAAAGAAAAAATATCAAGTGACGTATCGAGTTTGAAATGAGATAAACATAGATACAAATATATGATAAGCATAAGTCAAATATCAAAAACTCCCCCATAAAATGATAATTCTTTCTCCCCCTTTTTATGATGTCCCCAAATAGACAAATAAGAAGAATGAATCAAACAAGAAAAATCGGGGTGTCACGGTATATAAAAAATACACAAACTATTTTTTTTTTCAATTTTTTATACAAAAAATAGATACCATTTTGAAAAAAAATGTAAAACATGATACAAAAATCACACCATGGATTTAGACTTAAACAACCAAGTCATGGAAATGGAATGAATGGGTGTGAACACATTCGATAGGTAAATCAACTCAATCAATCATATGTGCACGATGCATATGTGTACTCCTAACGAATGATCATCAAAAGTATCCTTAGGTGTAAAAAATTTGTTGAATTTAGATGACATCGTCTTATACAAATCAACAAATCAAAGTTAAAGTGATTTCCACACCAATAACGTCCAAAACTATCTAGCGGATTTTCAAGAAATTCAAGGACGTGCAAACCTGTTTTAAATTCTCCAACCAAACTCCCTCATATATATTTTCTTTTATAGGTAATCTAAACTCTCAAACTTTGGAGAATTGGTGCAAAAGCCTAAATGGCCCATAATTTGGCATGAATATCTTTTTATTGCCTTTCAATTTTTTCGGGCTCTTTAAACCTCTTTGGACCCCGGATAATAAAATTCCTCCATTTTTTAGGTCCAATTTCACGGTGGCTTAGTATTCGCAAAGGCAAAATGAACCTTTCGCAACCCTTCCCCGTTTTCAAACAAAACACACAAACTCACAAAATGATTTTTATATGCACAATTTCCTTATCAAAATTTATCGCGCTTGGTTTGTTTTAAGGACAGGATTGAAGTGAAAATACCCAACCAACATGTGATATGACAAGCACAATAATCAAACAAATCCGTGCATGTGTGCAATAAAGTATAAAGTGAGTCAAACATGTAGGAAGTAACACTTAATTACATCTTAATGACTCCAAACATTATAAAGCACAAGGATGAATTGACCTATTATCGCAAAATACTATCAAATAGTCACATGTAAAATGGAATGATGTTGTGACTTGGTCATCCTAAGTCTTCATCCATAAACGGTGCAAACAAAGTACAAATTTTTTTTTGGATTTTTTAAAAATTTTATCAAAAATAAAATCTTTTTGTATTTTTCACAATTTTTCCTAAAAAAAATAAAACATACAAAAAGTACATGTCAACACACTAGCAAATATATAATATGAAACCTCAACTAGTGTATGACAAACATGAAAACACAATCATCTATATGATATGGCAAGAGAAGAGTCATGTGCAAGCAAACGAGAATCAACTTGTCTAAAATCTAGCGTATTCAAAAGTGATTTCCTAACCCAAATAGATGTGAAACATCGTATAGGGGATTTGGGAACAACGGGAACACTAGACATAAATTTCCTAGGAGATTTTTCAAGATCAAAATAAAAACGCCTAAGGTTACCTTTCTGACCACAATATGAACATGTGTAAACAGGTGGAAGGGCACCTATGGGTTGACCTTTTCTAACATCCTGAAAATTGGTTGACCCTCTAAAACAAATAATGGTTTTGGCTTTAGCATTAGAAGAATGAGAACAAGGTGAGCCATTACCATCACTATTAAACCTACTTGAGTCTGTCAAATCATTTTCTAATTTCAAAATTTTTTACTCAAGCAAAGAACTAGACTCTTCCAAATTAAGGGACGCCTTTTTCAAGTTTTCAATAATTTCTAAAAGCGTATCTCTCTCTCCCTCAATTAAAGAAAACTTTTTCCTAAGAGTCTTTTCACGTGCCACAAACTCATTGACTAAAATATTTTTCTCCTCTTTGGCACAAACACAAACCATCGAATTTTTAAGGTCCTCCAATTCTTTTTTAAAAAATAGAACCCTTTCATCACTCTCCTTCTTGGACAATTTTAAAGAAATAAAGTCATGGTACACGGAAAAAACTTTTTCACGATAAAAATCTCTTTGATTTTGAACCGTTTGCAAAAGATCCATCGCGGATTTAAAACGAGAATTTTCTTTTTAAATTTTTTTAATTCTTTTGCAAAGTTTCAAATTCAAACTTTTAAAATTTTCAGCATGGTCGTGAATTTTTTCCAAAATAGGCTCCTCATTAAATGGGCGTTCCATTGAAAAATTGCGATTTTTCACAAAACCGATTTAAAAAAAATCAATATCACACAAATTTTGCGGAAAATTGGAATACGCAATAAATTAGCGCAACCTGCTCTGACACCAATTTAAAAACGCCGTGTAATACTGATTTAAATTAAATTTCGCAAGTTTTCAAGTAACCCTTCTTTAATTAGAGTCTACTTTTAAATCAAATAAATTCAGCCCCTAAACATCCATCTACGGTGCGTGTGTCAACCCATAAACAAATAAAGTATGTGAAACAAGTTTAAGGAAAAATCCCCGCAGGGCAAAACCTTTTATTTCACTATAATAAGTAAATCGCAACTTACACGGATTACAATGAAATACAGTGACACACGAATACTCGCAGGCGTCGGCCGGTGTCGTCAGCAATGAATCCACACGCAACGAACCCACACGAACCTCAGTCCAATCAACAAAGGAAGAACCGCAGCACTCCTCAATTACACGCAGCCATAAAACTTTGTAGAGACTCTCTCAGCAATGACACGCAGCCCTCGGTTGCAATGATCTCTCCACAAAGTTTTCAACAAACTAAAAAGTTGTGTTCTTGGGTTACCAAAAAGATTCACAAAGGTTTGGCAATTGTGTGAATCAAAACATGAGTCTTGGGACTCAAAAATATGAAGACTAGAGTAATTTGGACTCTCAAAAATGTCTTCTAAAGTCTTGCAAAGCAACTCCACCGAAGTTGGTATTTATAGGAAAAAAGATGAAGAGACCCACGTTCTTAAAACTCTAAAATTCTATCCACCGTACAAAAAAAACAGCATTCTTTAAGGAATTTTCTCCATCTTCAAAAGGTCATAACTCCTTCACCGTAGCTCGGATTGAGGTGCCGTTTTTTCCAGTATCTTCGTTGCGGAGAGATCTTCAAATTTACAGTTGACTAGACCTACGGACTATGGCTGTAAAATTACGAAAATGCCCTTGAAGTCTCCTATCAAGTCTTGTTTCACTGTTTTGAGTTCCCTTACGTACTACTTGCATTAAGTCCCTAAAATTGTGGAACGTGAAGTCGTTGAGGCAAATGAGGGACACATGATGGAGATCATAAATGCTTGATTCCCGGAATTCGGATTGAGGCCATCGTGAGCGATCGTGTAGAGACGTGCTACATATAGCGGCGTACGACATACATAAATGTAACATGTTGGACATGAGAAAAATGTCCTTACAAAAATACAACAATTTTAAAAATAAATTAAGTAAAGAATTACCAATGTTGTTAATGTAATCATTTTTTCCGCTGAGTAAACTAAAAATATAAAATCATATATGCACGAGTAAATGAATCTTATGATCAATTCATAAACCTTTAATAAACTTCTTCAAATGCCAATTATAAAGATATAACCACATATATAAAGACTATCGACATCATCATAATATCCACATGCAAACACCAATCGATAAAAACCACCAATACGAACCTAAATCCACTTCCATAAAATAAACAACCAGTGGACTCCATCTTAACACCAACACACCTTACAACACTTCTCTAATCGTTACAAAAAGTATGGTTGTTTTCAAAACACGGTTTAAAATAAATCATGCGAATTAGAGTGATAGGGAAATCATACGTAAACTAATGAAAATAGGCATAACATGTACCCACTAAAAATTTCAAAAAATAACTCATACATATTACATTGTGTGGATCTGTTTCAGTTATGATTAATTCTTCGGTTTCTGGGACCATATTTTAGCAACCTCATTATGTACTCTGGAAAGAACCTTTAGGTGAAAATCTAATAAAGTCACTGCCCACAGAGGAGAGAGGATGTGGAGGCATCTTGGGAGGTGATTAAGAATTCAGAGAGGTGCGCACCAATTTCCGTGATACCTAGAGCCTTAGTTGTGTCTAGCATGTTTTTTTACATCCAGAAATCTATCAAACAGTTGGCTTTATTTCCTTGTTCCATAATTTTTTTATGAACAAACACTAGAGAAAATACTTCAATGTGTAAGAGAATGTTCTGAAGCCCCACTGCAATGGAAGCAGCTACCATGACAGCTGGACCTGTAAGGAATCTCACAATCATAGCAAAAGCTGCTACAAAATCCCCACATGCTATGAACCTCGACTTCCAAGACATGAACGGACATGTTAGTCTAACATAAATATATAATGAAAATTAAATCATTTCACCACCAACACCGTATATCTTTCAAATATACATGCCAGTTATTAGCATACTCTTTGAAACACCTTTCATCATCACCACAACTACCACATACAGTGCTTAAATAAATATCTCTTAGATGTGTTCCATGAACAACAATCAATGTGTGCTTGAGATTCGTAAAAAAGTCCCCTGGTTTTATTGTAAAAAAAGGTAACCTTGTTTCTTACTTTATTGTTTAGCTTTCTGAAAATAGATCTGATTCATTTAAAGTGCAAAAATATATATAACTGAATTGCTTTTGGCTCCCAGTTATCAAGTCTGTTGTTAAATTAACGTTCAAAATATTATAATATAAAAGGTTACGAATGAAGGCTTTTTTGTTCTTGGTTGACGTTTGTATGCTTATATTTATAGGGGAGCCAGGAACGAGGAATGAATGGGAGGGGAATGGAAAAAGGGTAGAGCTACTTCTTAAAAAATGAGTATGTCGTTTGGCGTTAAAAGGTTGATGAACGTTTGGTTGGTAAGTTTAATAACTATATTGAGTTTAAAAGGGGAGGTTAAAATGTATTAAATGATATTAAATCCTATAATACTATTGTATTAGAGGTATACTATAGATTCATGATATATATATACTAGGGTATGTCCGTATCTGAAGGCACGCTGATAATTTTGAAAAGCATAAAATTTTGAGTGGTACGATGACAAGTACCCTCGCCAAAACTACGGTTTGTCTCGAGTTTGAAACACGGGAGAAACCTCTTCATATATGGGGGTAAGCAAGCCGACATCCGCCTGTTCAAGATCCTGCAGTTAAGCGTATTTCCCTTTGACTGAAGGAACAAATAATTGTTTTCAAAATATTAAGTCATGTATGATTTAAGTTTAATGTTTTTATATAAAATAAATAATTATAAACAATTTTAAAAATTTGGACAGAATTTCATTTGTTTATAGGATTATCCGCCCTATATAAGAAAGAAGAAATAAGAAATACATCAACAAAAAAACTAATAGCTTGTAATTAAAATATAATATCATTGTCTATTTCGATATGTATAATTTCTGATTAATTTCACATTTTGCAAGGGCCAAACAACATTGTATAGAGTGCGTACAGCTAAAATAAATATTTTACAAATGAAATAAATAAGTTCTCAATATTAGCAACATACATTATCTTAATTTATAAAAAATACTTTTGAAGAAAAAAAGAGAAATGGAAGATGCTAGATCTACCGGTTTCCTATCTTCCATCCCACTAAGGATCTCATTATCATCGTCTTTAATATAATGGCACCAATGTCCATATAACGGGAGCTACTGTACAACGACACTTATGGTTAGTCTATCAGCTCCTCACGCACGAACTACAAACAATAATAACAATTATAATTATTATAGTAGTTATTAAATAATGATTATTGTATTGTTCACTGGAGGAGTGAGAACATACCTGAGTGAGAAGCATCCCTACCTTTTTGGGCACACTTTTGATAGACATTTGTCAATCTAAAAGTTTCCTCATCGCAGTTGCATTTTGCGGGGTTCCATAGCTGACCCGTCTACCTTAATTTTCAAACTGATCAATTGAAAACTGTCTAACCATACAACCTAAAGCTCCACCAGTCTCTGCAGCTAAACCACATGTACATGAATAGAAAAGTATATTTTCATAAACATGTAAACCAAAAATGACTTAATTTAGAACATTCGAGATGAGGATCAAATTATAATGCTAACAGCTCTGTGATGAAGACGAACTCCAGCTGGTACAAAATCGGCAGATTCTGGTTTAATAAATGTAGATATATGTTTCCCACTGGGAGTAGCCTCAGCCCCACGATCCCTGTTTAGAAGCTCAACTTCTCCATTGACTTGTCGTGCTTTAGCAGCAGCCAAGGTTGCAATTTAATGAAGAAACATAAATGAACGGTTGTGATTAGATTGCTCGAAGAAGACTTGAAATGAGTGCTTCTAAGTTCATATAGTGCATCATAGTTGGTAGCACATTATACCATAAAATAGGAAACTGTCAGACAAATGTAAATGAATTAAATTCTGGGACAGGCTACAACATAAGCACAAAATTTGATCAAAACTTAAACTCATACTCTACTCCAACTGTGTGTATAAATGGAGTTCATAAAATATTTAGAAGATGTGTTTGATCCATTCTTTCTCTAAAGTGTGATATAAAGCATGTAGCAATTATCATATCTGGTTTGTAGACTTTTTAAGACTCTGATACTTACCCAACAATGAGAAGAAAAACACTTCCCTATGTGGAGTCGAGTGAGTAAAATAGAAGAAGTGTCACAACTTTCAAAAGAGAGAACAGAACCGGGAAGCTGATAAATGTTATGTAAGTTCCAGCTTGATTCCATTTTAGTCGCGTGAATATTCAAATTGTAAAATACAATAAAGTGATTGAAATGTATAAGTAGTCATGTCATAGGAATTAGAGCGATGTGATCAAAGAGAGATTTAGTGTTTGTTTTATGCATTATAAACTTAAACCAAAATTATATCGAAAAATATAATAAATCGTACCCAAAAGTTTGTCTCAAAAGGAATGTGGAGGGTATATATTGTCATATGCACAGTTTGCAAAATTATGCACAAAAAATATCACCAAAGAATAGGAATCCAAACCCGAAAATTTTATCACATAGCTGTACAAATTGCATATGCATATTCTATTGTATATCTTCATTTTGGAGGCTTTTGCGACCAAATTATTGCAACTGTAAAGCTTGTTATAACAACTATACATCATGATATCGGGTGCATCCCTATCCTTTTCGTTGGATTATCTGGACGGTATATAATTGTCAAGTGGATCTGGAGATAAAACGGGAAACATTCAAAGAAGAAACACCATAAACACATTATATCATAAAAGAAGAAACTGTCCTACAATCGTAAATGAATTATATTCTGGGACAGGCTACAACATAAACACAAAATCTGATCAAAACTTGAACTCATACTCTACTCCATTTGTGCGTATAAATGGAGTTCATAACATATTTAGAAGGTATGTTTGCGCGATTCTTTCTCTGAAGTGTGGAATAAATCATGTAGCAGTTATCATATTTGATTTTTTGGCTTTTTAAGACTCTGATACTTACACATTAATGAGACGAAAAACACATCCCTATGTAGAGTCAAGTGAGTAAAATAGAAGAAGTGTCACAACTTTTAAAAGAGAGAACAAAACCGAGCAGCTTATAAATGTTATGTAAGTTCCAGCTTGATTCCTTCTTAGTCTCCTAAATATTCAAATTGTAAAATACAACAAAGTGATTGAAATTTATATGTAGTCATGTCATAGGAATTACGGCAATGTGATCAAAAAGAGAGTTGGTGTTAGTTTTATGCATTATAAACTTGAACAAAAATTATACCGAAAAACATAATAAATCATACCTAAAAGTTTATCTCAAAAGCAATATGAAATGTGGAGGTTATATATTGTCATATGCACAATTTGCAAAATTATGCACCAAAAATATCACCCAAGAATAGGAACCCAAACCCGTAAAGTTTCCAGCAATAGTTTGGCAAGACAACCTCCATGACTCGGGTTTTTTCTTTAGATATTGTAGTTCTGTGTTGGTTCTTTCATTCAGAAGATCCTTTCCGTCTACAACCTACGCAATGCAAGTTCCATAGCTTCCGCCACCTCCATAGTTCATCACATTTTCCATAAGCGACGTACAACTCAATCTTGTTATCCAACATGATGTTCCTTAAAACTCTCTCCACTATTTATTGTAGCTCCGTCCACTGGATACTTCCCATCCCCTCCTAGTTTTAGCCATTAAAATTTCATTCAGCTAATGTCTGCATATGTTAAGTTGAAATTGTTAGAAAATCATAACTTTGGCCTCAAGTAACCCAAACACAAACTTATTTTGTGCAACCATTGGTGTGAAGCATGTAAACAGGATCAAGAATCTATCAGGTTTATTGTTCTACAAATTTAAACTTAGTTTGCAGCTCGTGCCGGAAGCGATAATGTTTCACTTCAATAGCCTTTCACTTGCACGTTTCACAAATAAAAGAATATTATTTTTACGAATCTATAATAGCATGTTTATTAATTATATAATAGAATATTTTAAATACACGTATACTGGAATGCTCATGCCTACAATACTTCTTGTTACTTCAATGTTGTCGTTCGAACTTATTATATAGAAATTTAAATACACGAATGTACATAAAAAATGACATGTAAATTATACAACTTCTCAAACTGAAAGGTGAAAGAACCTGCCAAAATTTATATATAAAACATATAAAAAGTGTCTACCTATTTAATATATATAGTAACAATGTTTAAGAAGGGGGTGTTAATTTGGAAACCAATCGACCTAAACAGCAGAGTCCAGACAAGTAATATATAGACACGGGTAATATATAGAAACACCAGATATATAGCTATTTTACACCTATAAAATCCGTATATATCATATAAACAGATATATACCTATTTTACACTTGTAAAATCCATGTAAACAAGTATATACCCCGTTGCACACTTGTTTGTATTTGATTTGGGTTCCAAAAATACATATTTACCTGTTTGTATCTGATTTGGGTTTCCAAAACATGTATATACAATCTGGCATAACCCAAATCAAACATCAAAAAGCCCATAACAGACATACAAATAGACTCCCAAAAATCAGAAATCAAACCTGTAAAAATAAGACATACAAATAGACTCCAAAAAAAAAAAATTAGACATTCAAATACAAATACAAAGGTTTGAATTATTTTTTGGTTCGTAAAAGCAACTCTTTACAAACACAAATACAAAAGTTTGAATTTTTTCTGAAGAAATGAACTTAGAAAGTATATTTTATAATCTCATGTTGTGCCAAAAGAATGTCATGACCTATAAGATGACGAAGTTTCAACTAAATATAAAGTCTACTAAATAAATAAAACAAATCTCGTGTATTTTTTACCCCTATTCGTTGTTGATTTAACCATCCCACTGGTTGCAATAATCAAGTATCGATTGTGATGTGTTTTAACTTTGGCAGCTGAAATAAATGGAACATAGCACAAATCGAATTAGTTGAAACTTTAACAGACCCAAATTAGTGTGAAGGGGGGGAACTTTTATCCCAAAATTCACAAACCAAACATGAAAAGTGTTAGTCTAACAGTTTTAAATACAAACAGGAACTCTTTTGATCCTTTAAATATCACAACAGTAAATAAATATATATAAAATCAAAAGAATAAAACCCCACGTTTCAGTTTCAGAACCACAAACTAAAAAATTATTTCATACCCAAAACAAAACTAAAATCAAATTCCGTGTATAAATTGCATAAAAAATATAAATGTCAAAAAATAAAATAGAATCCAAATGAAAATTACTCTTAGTAGGCAGCATCGGGAGCGACAACGTGGGAGGCAATTAAAGGAAATCCACTCCAAGCCTTCTTCTCCGAAATGTTTCACAACAAAAAAGTTTTGCGGCACAACAATAAATTGACCCCTCTCAGACCCTGTAGTTGAAAACTGATTTTCCATGGTCTCCAATAACTTGGATGAAGCCAGTTCTGATGATATAGATCACGATGTGGTCATTTTGGTTCCAAAATGGTGACCTTATAGCATTCTATACACAACAACAATAATATTTATTAGTTGGAATAAAAACTTTATGTGTCGTTACCTTGTAGAGAACAACTCTCTCAGAACTGAGTTGCAGCGAGTTAAGGATTGGGAGCTTCGTGCTGTTGAGTTTTCAACCAAAAAACCAATTGACCACGAACAATGTAAACGTAAATCAAAATCACTAAGAAGAAAACATGTGATATAACAATTACAGATCTAATAAATTAAAGATTTAACAAAATATATAGATTTATAAATTAGGTTTCAGAAACCCTTATTTAAAGAAACCAAAAGGCAAAACCATGCTTACAAAAAAATTGATCGAAGACTCATATTAAGAGGGTAAAAAAGAAGAAAATATTTTGATACTCGCCTACTTAGACACTCTCATTAGATCGCTTCTCATTCCATCCCAAACAAACCAACAAAGGATTTGATGAAATAATTTCAAGATCAAAACATTAGTCAAATAGAGATAATGACATATCATATGGGTATGCAAGAGTTAGGTAGTGAATTACCACATCGTGAGCATGGAGAGAGCAGTGGATCTGGAGGGATATAATATTTCTTTGGAGAAAGAGTTTAAATGAGAAACTGGGTTGGGGTTGTCCGATGAGGGAGAGAGTTTTCTTAGTAACCGTGTGTGGGTAATTGTATAGGAATGGTAAAATACAATTGTGCCCTTGTGTTTGAATTTTGAATGGAAGGGGGAAGAAATTAGAGTGTGTTAAAAGAGGGAAAATCCAAATTTGTAAGGGGTAAAATAGCAAATGCAAAAAAAACTCAAATATATGACATCATAGTTGAAGCTTATGACATACATAAGTTTCCTACTTTATTATATATATAGGAAAATGATGTATGTACCGAAATTGGGTACCGAAAAATTACCGAATGTGCTTTAAGGATATTGCACTATGGCGTGGGTCCCGCCAGGGCACAACCCTTTAAAGCACAATTTCGGTAATTTTGGGGTAAATTTTCTATGTGTGTATCATTACTCATATATATATATATATATATAGGGAGAGGATCACAAGTGGACCTAAAACGTGAACTTTTTAATGGACCTTAACAAACAACACTTGTTAATTCATTAATTTTAATTCCTATAGTGTAATTGGTCCGTGCTAGTGGCAATGGACACGCGTGTGACCCGAGACCCCCTTACCCCTGAGAGGTGGGGTTGGGGGGAATTGTAAAAAAATATTCGATCGATATGCGTGTTTGCTGCCGCTGGCGCGTACCAATTACAACATAGAAATTAAAATTAATGGGTTGTTAGGTGTTTTTTATTAAGGTCCATTAAAAAGTTCATTTTTTAGGTCCACTTGGAATCCTCTTCCTATATATATATATATATATATAAGGGATGTGGATGGTTTTTATGGAGAAATAGAATCTTAGTTTGTTGGAAAACCTAATTTGTTTAGGTGTGTATCTCAACAAACACTTTCTCATAAAAACATTACATATAAGAGGAAAAAAGATAGGAGCCAAAGCCACCTCTCCCTCTCACGAAAACAATTAGCTCCCCCTCTCTTTTTACTAATATTCTAAAACTTCTTTCTCTCTCTTCATTCTCTTCATTCCATCACATTTGAGCCTAAGACTTGTGTTCGTGAATCTAAGCGAACAACTCTTATATCCATTCCTACGTTCTCAAGAAGATCAAGTCATATAAGGCACATGGTTGTTAGTAGACTTAACTTGGCGATCAATAAAATACTTGTCTCCATATAACAAACCCAAGATTTAAAAATCCATTCAATATTATGTTAATCAATAAGATCCGAATGTCATTAATTTTCAACGAGATAATTATTTACGATGGTACCAAAGTTATAGTGTTTGTTGATTCTCCAAAAATTCTTGTAGGTGTATTCATCTTGAAAACATCATTCATTGATACCAAAACCCATTTATAAATTTGATTTTAATGTGGATTTATTTAATCAATTTTCTATAATGTATCATACGTCGTATCTTAAAACTTTTACAAAAAAAATCGTTCAGTGGTTTCGGAGATAGTACAAACCCTATTTGTAATTAAGGTCCTACAGAATAGATTGTTCGAAAAGTTTAACCTCCATTTTAATTATTTTAAATGACATTAAATTTGGATATTTATACATATTGTAATTGCATGTAAAATAGGACTTCAAACCACATAATATACCCTTATTTTCTGCTTATAATGAATAACTTATTGTCTCTTAAATTTATCCTTATAAAAATAGGATTCTAGAAAAAGTTTCAAAATTAGATTTTTTCTAAATTAGATTTTTAATAATCCCAATTCTATTTTTCTAGAACGTTTTTCCTAAAACTTTTTCTTTGTTATAAGTAATTTAATTTCATATATGGTACGTAATTTTTGGATATGTATTGTGTGAGTTATGATCCTTCAAATATTTTCCCTTGAACATGCAAATCTGGAAATAAATTGCAAAAACCTTTTTTTCCCAATTTGACACATTTTTAATCCTTAATAATCCATTTTTGTGAATTATTTTTCGTATTCTTGTTATATGTTGCAAAGGAACTAATGTTTTGTATGGTGTGTATTTTTATTTGTATATTATGTGAGTTGTGATCTTTCAAACATTGTTCCCCGAACATGTGATTCTAGAAATCTGAGATTGGTAAATATGGACATTTCTATTTTCGTTGATTATGCTATAGTAAGCCTTATAGTGCATCATAAAATTTAGAATTTTTTTACTTATCCTTCACTATTTAAAGTCTTATTTGACTAAATCCCAACTTTGTTAACATGTTTGGTAACTAACATAGTATTAGACTTTTGCTCCCCCAACTTTGTTAATATCTCCAAAATAACCCCCATTTTGGGGGAGCAAAAGTCTAATACTATGTTAGTTACCAAACATGTTAAATTATAATATAATATTAACTTAGTTACCTCCTACAACTTAACAATCAAATAAAAACTCATTTAATAAAATTGTTTGACAAAAATAAGAATCTACATTTGTTCCGACCATAAAACTTTGTACTTAAAAATTCCTTCAACAATATTTTTCCCTGCCGTCATTCACTAATACATACACACACACACACACACACACACAAGGGTGTGCCGGCGCCTATGGCACGATTGTAAATTTTTTTATGGTATTTAGCATCTCCAACACACTATCGCAATGTGTATACAATGGGCCCCTGACAAATTGTTTGTTTTCAATTCTTGACACTAAACTCTTACGTCCATTTGATTGATAATGAATTGTTTTACATTAAAAATACTCTTTTAGTTCATTTTTTACATTAAAAATACTTATTCTTGAGTTCAAGTATATTTTACATATATAAATGTACATCATTTCGCGCATACACAAAAAAATTGTTTTTCTTGCCCCAAAGAATTAATTCTTTTGAAAAATGGCAAAGTAGACGCATATTTTACAACTTCACATAAAAATAAACTAAATTTAAATAGTTTTCCAACTTTGTGATAAGTCTTTATATATTTTAATCTAAAACTCCAGAAATATGAGGCACTAAAATGTTACATTTAATTACATATAAAGACTTACATTAACACCCTCATCATCTAATCCCAACATCAAGTCATCATCGTAGTTACATTTTGTATTGGATGCTTAACGCATAAAACACATTACACATACTTACAGCCCTCCACATATCATTTTTACAAACCTCTAGTAAGTCTTAAGCTCCTATCAGAGCAAACTATAACTCATCCAACTTAACAATTAAATAAACGAATTTAATGACATCTTAAACTTAACAATTAAAAATATGGGAAAAAACTATGCAAAAATTTAAAAACCAAACTAACACAACATACAAAACTTAGAAAAATTACAAAAACAAACTAAACTAGGGCCTGTTTGGTTTTTAACTATAATTCTTTTTTTTGTGTGTTTAAATACAATTCTGATAAAAATTTGCGTTTGGTAACATGTTTTTAAACATTGATTTATAATATTTACGTGTTATAATCAAGTTTTTCAAAAAATAGCAAAAGGGTGTTTTATAACTTCTGTTTTTTATTCTTCAACTCAGAATTATTTATTCTTAATATTTTATTGCATTTATTCCTTAATATATAACATACATACATAATACATTAATGTGTGTGTAATTCTTATAAATAAAAAATATATATGTCCATGTAAACAAAATTACGTCTATTTATATTATTATATTATATAATATACTAAGATTCATATATTAAATAATATTATCAACAGATACATGATACTTATATATAGTTTTATATATGTATTATTAATGAATGGAATGATATAAAATATACATATTGTACATATGTATTAAAAAATATTATCAATTCATGTATGTATATAATTTTATTGCGAATTATACATGCAATATCATTATATAAATGTATGTACATTTATGTATGTATGTATGTAAGTTTACATTTTTTATAGAAAACTCCACAACTTAGATTTGAATGTAACCATAAATACAATGCATATTGTAAAATTGTCTTCAGACATGCGTGTCAAGATAATATGTCTCACACGTTGAAGTTCTAAGGTTGGTGCCTCTTCAGCCACATTGCCCTGCTATGAATGCAAAAGTTTTCCACTTGCTTATTCGTTAATATAGGATTGGAGATAAAAATGTCTTGAAGACAATTTTGCCAAACTAGGGATGATGTCCACCTCGCGGCTGATGAATATCTACTAACTCCGTACAAACTCTATATTTTTCAGTGAAGCAGTTTTGAATATCTTGTGCAGGGATAGGGAGACCTTGAGAGAAGGTCGTGAAGAGAGAGCATTTTTCTAAATTAGCAAATGGGTCCCACTCTACCACCCGTGGGTTGATTTTTGATTGAAAATCGCCAACTTGGATGCCATATTATTTTATAGCATCAACATTAAAATGAACCTCATTTGTGGAATCTTCTTTAGTGTGGACTGGCAAAATCACATTTTCATTCTTAGCGTCCATGGTAATGAGAAATGAATTTGGGTTTCTTTTTTCTGTGGAGAAGATAATTGTGTGGAAAGACAATATGAAAATGTGGGTTTTTCCATACGTTTACATTTGTATTATGTATATGTATATGTACCTCTCTCTCGCTCTCTCTCTCTCTCTCTCTATATATATATATATATATATATATATATATATATATATATATATATATATATATATATATATATAAATACACACACACACACACACACACACATGCACACACACACTAGGGTATGCCTGTGCCTAAAGGCACGATGAAAATTTTCAAAAAGTAAATAAAACAAAAGTCTAAAGATACTTCTATCTCATTCATTCTCTGTGTGATTGCATTTGGCTATAAACAAATGTTACATATCAAACAAACCTAAATATTTTATCGACAGTATGCTAAAAATTATATATGCTACTGATAATTTTGAGATGCTCCTCACTATTATTTTAAAAAAATATTCCAGAGTAATAGTGGTATGGACATTTTACTTCATCATATATAAATATTATTTGTTTCTTGGTCCCAACTCTTAGACTTATCTCATCAAAGTAGCCTAAAACATTTATATATTAAGGCATATGATTGTAGTTTAATCAGAGTAGATACGACACTCAATTGGTCCTTCAATATAATTTCTTGGGCCTAAGAAGCTATTATGGAGAATGATGTCAATTCACCAGTCAAACTTAACATCACACATTTATATTTTGATTTAACACTGTTTTGATGAGATATCAACAATGGAGGAGTTAATGTTGACATTTTACTTCTAAATCGTTTAAATGGTTCAAGTGACCCCAAACCTATCTCAAAAGTTGGATTTTGCATACCCATAATAAGTTCAAAATGCCGACAATAGCACAAAATTTTAGGAGAAACAGTTGAGAACATAAATGGGCTAGATTTCACAAACTCATAAATTTCAAGCAGTTAACACATCCAATAAGATAAAAAATGCTGAAATATAAATTAAAAAATTAGAATACGAAATAAGTGGTAATATTTTATACCCACAAATTAAAATTCAATATTTTCTTAATCTAATATAAAACCGTGTTGGGAATATAATCAAATAAACTCCATAATAAGCTCAAAACTACTGAAAATGATGCAAAAATTTAAAAGAAACAAAATGAGAACATACCCAGAAATTAAATAAATGGATCTCTTGTTTTCACTCAGAAATTATACAGTGCTCTTAAACAAACAAAATGAGAGCTTACCCGGAAATAAAAAAATGTGGGTCTCTATTTTTTTCCACCACAAATTATATAAACCTCTTTTATGACATCTCGTATTCATATAAACACCTTACTATTGGTCCAACCATTCCTAGCTTCCATCCATATGAGAGCCACATGTCGTATTCACAATGAATACCCATGAAAAAAATTCATGAACACAATTATGAAAGATCTCAAACACCATACATTACTTTCTCTCTCACCATAACCCACCAAACCCATAACGCGTTCCCACAATTAGATTTATGAAAACCATCATGTTTTTTTTAAGACTCAGAACAGGTGTATGAAAAGAAGTTGTTTATATTTGTGTGGAGACTCCATGGAAACCACCATTTATGGTAGATCTGTACCTCCATAGACTCGAAAAACCGTCACCTCTACTCCATCGAAAATGAAAATGTTGTGGGATTGAAAACGTTGTAGATCTCAACTATGATATGCTTGTATATTTTAGGCTCAGAACTACCAGGAATGGTGGAGAAGAAATTGGAACCATCATATGCATGTGGAGAATAGAGCTTTGTGGGTTGGGTTGAATTTTTGGTTCAAACTCTTTCCCATACTTTGTGTGCAGAAGAAATGGGGATTAACATATGAGACTATGTAGTTCAAATTAAAGTAAAAGAGTGGAGAGAGAAATGGGAAGAAACACAGCTAGAATTATTGTCCAAAGTCTAAAGAATAACGAAACCTACAAAACTGAGTCGTCTTAGCGTTGAGACTATGTGGGACTATGTGAAAAAGTGTGTTGCTCTCTCATCATCGTCATAACCAAACGCATAACCTCCTTCTCTTTCTCAGCATTCCCAAGCCCATTTCAGCTCCACCTCTAAAACTTGAAGTATCTGTCAAAATCAAAATCAAAATTAAAACACATGAAACATGAATACAAAGAAATGTGTCTTTGCTTCTGGAGGAAGATTCGTTTTGAGTTTGAGGCTCGTCCACAACTTTTTCTAGGTATTCGTATTCATCGAAGTTCATTGATTTGTTCTCAAAGGTTATAAGAAGGTTGAGTGAGATATTGGGTCTAAGTACATTCAGAGAGATAAACAGAGAGTATACACGAGATTCAACATGTAAAAATCCATCAAAATCTGCGAAATAGAAAATGACTATAACAAAAGAGAGAAACTATCGTTAGTCCTGTAAAATCTTAATAAAAAAACGAATTTTCACAACCCTGTGACCATAGGGATAGTGATATTTTTGCATGGTGGTGGAGGAACAATCGTAGATTTGTGAGATAGAGAGAGGAGAGAAAGGGAGATAGAAATTGATCGTGGCGCAGTAGGGATATTTTGGGTGAGTGGAAGTAGAGTTCTTATGATAAGAGGCGAGAGTGAGCTTTTTTGGGTGATGCCCAATACTTTGGGCGGGATGATTAATCAGGAGACGGAGATGAGAAGCGTGTTTTGAGGTGTTTTACTCAAATGGCCTTGTGTTTGAATTAAAGGGAAAAAATAATTAACTAATGAGAAGAAAAAGAGGGGGAAATAAAAAATTGAGGGACAAAGTAGGTAGTGTAGAAAAACTCGTATAGATGACATCATCTTTTCATCTTATGACATACATAAGTTTTATATATACATAAGTTTTATATATATATATATATATTAAGTAAGTAGTTACATAATTACCAACCAAATAAAGAAAAAATATTTATTATAAAAACTGAACATACACATTCAAAAAAGCAAATAATCAAATAAATGCATTTAATGACATCTTAAGCTCAATAATTAAACATATAAGAAAAAAACTATACAAACATTTAAAACCAAACAAACATAACACACAAAACTTACCTTAATATGACATCTGATTTGATATATCATTTAACGTTGAGCAATTAAGAATGTATCCATTTCAAATTCACTATTAGTTATGTTAGATAAGTAATTACATAATTACTCACTAAATAAAGAAAAAAAAATTTATTATAAAAATTGAACATACACATTCAAAAACGTTCAACATGCTTGATGTACCTGGTACAAAAAGAAAAAATAAATGGTGAGTAAAGACTTTAGTGTTAAATATTACTTGTATTTACCATGTGATTGTTGTAGCCTAAAAATATTAGGTCATTTGACCCAATGAAGCAGTGACACCTGTCACTATTATTTCCACGTTGTCCACATAAGATAATACCTGGTCAGCTAGGATACCTTTTGGTCAGCTTTCCAACTGACCACACCCAAGAATGTTAACCATCAGTCACATGAAGAGACACACGTGGAGATCTCCAATAGTCATTGCATCCATGCACACAAATAACATACAACTATATATTATTGAACATGTGTAAATGCTTCAACATATAAAAGCATTCCACCTCTTGATATTCCACTGATAATAAATATGCCATCTCTGCCAGCTGAAGGGGAAAAGAGTTCAACTCTAAACTTGTATTCAAGATATTGGAATAAAACCCTACATACCATTACCCCATGGATGTAGGCTCCATTCATGAGATGAACCACAAAAAAATCATTAGTGTCTTTTGTTATATTTTCATTTTATACTATATTTCTGATTATAATGTTGGTAATTGAGAGCTAAGATAAATAATTCAAATTTAGACATCAACATATTGGCGTTATCTGTGGGAAACTTCAAGCCATTATTATTTTGTACCCCTTTTAAACCCCTTTTCCATACCTTTGGAATATGTCTGATATCCTAAAAAGTAGTTTGTCTAGAGGGAATGCTTTCAACCCTTCCACTCATACTGGTATAGGAGACCTATAAGGTATTCTACTCAACATTAACAGGGGATAAGAGGCGATGCAAGAAACTGTAAGGCAGCTTACCTAAACATTACAAACTAGATTTTTTGCTCCTCCATATTCTAGAAGGGAGATGTCACCTCCCCCTCCTATAAATGATAGGAACAAGTCCAGGTATACTAAATATTTACAATACCGATCCTACCATCTAGGATTAACTTCTTCAGTTAGATCTACTGACTATTATGGCGGTCTATCTCTCACTCCTGAATGGTTAAACGCCTTAGAAAGGTTTAGAAAAGCTTATGTTTTTTATCGTTTAGGACCCCGAGCAAACAGAGGCTGTCATAGATATCTTGCCCGATTTAGAGATCATCAAGAAGGATCTGTTAGATCCAGAGCTAGTCTATGAGGCTCCATGCGTGCCGAGCAGACTTCCCAGGAAGAGAGCTCATCCATTTGAAAGTTTCTTTTGAGCTTTATGGGTGGATAGTTGATAGGCTATTGTAATTATTTTACTTGAAACTTCTATATGGATTTGAATCTACGCTATGGTATACGTTATAATTTAATTTTATTATACACACACACATGCGCGCGCGCGCACACACATATCTATATAATTTGAGAGGAGGGTGTTTTACTATTCCAAAATATTAATGGTAGAGATCAAAATTTTTGGGGCGATCTAAGGGTCTCAGATTGTGCCATGTCATTATGAAATGGCAAAGATGGAGATAACCAAACCCTTTCTCTTATTGTCTCTCGTCTATTTCATTTCAGCAACCCAAATGAAACCTCTCTCACTCATTCCCCTTACTCCTTGCTCCCACCCCCTCTCCCCTCTGCCATCTCGTTTCCCCATTGCCTCCCTCTCCCTATAGCCTCCCTCACCTCCAACCTCTTTTCCACGCTGCCAATAGGTACAAATTAGGGCTTTTCCCCATTTTTGGTGGTTTTGAGTTATGCGTGTAGTTTCTATTTAGGTCTCAAATCAAAGGATTCAATGTTTTTTACAAAATTATTTCTATTTAGGTTTTTTGTTTAATCTTATTCAACTCTTTTAATGGTTTTGAACTCATCATCCATGTGTAATATGTTGCAGAGTTTGTAGATCTTGGAGATGGACTCACATAACTTTGATTCAAATCAGGTATACTATGTTTATTTTTAGTATTTACCGTATGATATGTGCTTTCAAACATTGTATTATGGTGGGGTTTATGATCTTTTCTCATTCATGGTTTCAACATCTACAACTTTGAATAAAGCATTTTTAGGGTTCATTTGTTGTTTATTTTTCACATCTGACATTTTTTGGTTCGATTTTTCTGGTATAGTAGACACTCTCTATCTATCCCTTTCTCGATTTTAACTGATATTGGCTTGTTTTCTTTTCATTTGTATGAATTCATTGTGTAACTTTTCTAGGTGTGTTACTTTTAATCGTATTAGAAATGATTGTTTGATGTAATAAAATTTTCTTTTAGTTTGTAATTTTAGTCGTATTTAGTTCATGAGAAAAGATTTTGTTTTCTTTTATATTTAATTCATATGGCTTTATTGAAGAGCAAGTCACAAACTATGTTAATGTATTTATATTAAGTTATTTTATCGTAAAATTGGTAAGCCATTTAGTATGCTCTGCCTCCTATTTGGAAGAGCAAGTCACATGAAATTGCCTACTGTTTTGAACTTATATATACTGAACATCTAAAGTGTGCAAGGTTAAAACAACCCTTGAGAGGGAACTATAAATGCAAGGGAGAAAAGGATGATGTTGGTAGCATTATTTCGTAAAGGTATGTCAATATTTATATTTGGAGTGATTATTGAATATCCTTTCTATTTATATGTTAGGATTGTTAACTTTTTGATATTTTTTGTCATATTTTCCCATCTTAGTCTACAATTTGTTATGTTTATGACATTAATAGTTTCCATATATGTCTTATGGATTGGCCTATTGTAGATATCAATAACAAGATATATGTTTTACTAGACACTCATAATACATTAGACTGAACAACTTTATTAACTGTCTGAATCATTCTATGTCATTGAAGTTGATGGAAAATTGGAAGAGACGTTGAGAGACAAGATGAAGGAGAGAAAACCAGGTTTTGCAATTTGAGTGCATTGTCAAGATGGTAAACCTACTTATTTTAAACTTAAAGAAGCACCGTTCCCGTGTGGCAGTCCTTCACGATAAAAAAATGTGGGTAAAATTAAGAAACAACATTACTATTTTTAAAAAATTGGAAAATAGAAAGTAGTTTTTCAGATATAGTAGGAACATGATAAAGTTCGTTGAAATTGAATTATTAGGAGGCATAGTAAAAAGAATAAGTAACAATACTGGCGATAGGAAGATTTTTATCGTTATTGACTCGAATTTGTTCAGGACCATCATACTCTGCTTGAAGATGAAGATTGTTTAAATCTTATGTAAGATAATGTGTAGACTGTAACTATCTGGTATCTATTTGTTGTCAATTAATGAGCTAGGGGCATCAATATAGGCTGGAGGCGGTGACGGTGATGGAGAATATTGGAACATTTGGTCAAAAAAATACTAACAAGTAAGGGAAACATGATTTTTCTGTCTAGATATTTGACACGGACCAGATCCATTATACACTATTTGAGGTTGACTTTGGGATCAAGTAATATACCTGAGCCATGGTTAAAAATTTAATTACTAGAATTAGGACAAGGCTTATTCAGATTGCGACCTTGTTTTGGCAACATGGTGCGCTGTTGAGAATAAAGAACAATAGGGATTGCTGGAGAAATACGGAATGAGCTTCAAGTATCATTTCAAATTCAAGTAAATAAGTAAATAAATTGTCCATTGTGATACCGATCGTATTGTAAGTGTGGTTATAATAACATCATATGCACTATTTAGACTACTATGAATGATCTGTTGAAGATTAAATTCATTAATGGTGTGTCCAGAAGAAGCAAGGTTGTCAACCAACTGCTTGACATGAAAAAAGTATTGTGCCAGTACACTTAAGATACTAATTAGAATGGTTCAATGTCGTCCCTAAACATGACAATGACAATGAAATTTTTATTGATTTAACTACATTTGTGGTAATTGTGTTCCATTGCCATAATTGTGTTCCATTATTTAACCAGCACCGAGTCACGTTCATTTTATGCACCGAGACAAAACACTAGATCTAAACAAATGAGAAAAATGAAAATTTCACACCATTTTTCTCTTAATGTAATTTTTTCAGTAGCATTTTGAATTTGGTCGAACTTTAAAGATCCATTAATTTTAAATAGTTATATTCAAAATGTATTACCCTCTTCTGTATCAACTGTGGCAGACTATATATTTAATAAGCGGCACCATTCATATTTGCTATGTTCAAACTGTGCTGAATCATTTTCACATTACTCAATAATAATAGCTAGCCGAATTCATTAACTATGCTACTTACCATTTTAATTTGAAAAATTAACCTTCAATATGTCTTCTATTACGTCCTTATCCATCGAATCCAAATAAAGGAGGGTTACATGTAAAAGATTACTAAGTTATTACAATGGCCAAATTATATTAATTTTCAATATATGGTGCAGTTGAGCAACAATGAGGCATTCTAGCACAATCACAATAGTGCTTCTCGCCACAAAACCAATGCCCCTGCCAGTGCCCTTCCTCCTCCACCCCTGCCAGCAGTGCCCCTCATCTCTCCCGTGTCTCTCCCTCGAGTTAGTGATTCGTAGCACCAAGCCAAGCCAAGCAGGTAACGTCTGATCCTTTTTTTTTATTTTTTTTAATTCAATATTCAAGCCTTTAACTTTATACACATGAGATCGCATTTGGCATTTAATATGTTGGGCACAAGAAAATTTGGTTCGAGTTCATGATGCACAAAATAAACATTGATTCTCTCTTTAATGATATGCCTCACAAACTATTTTCGAAGAAACACTTTTTAATTACAAACCTCTGGCAGGTTGGGCGCCACCATGCCAGTGGATTACCTCATAACTTTATGGATAATAAGGTTGTTGGGTAAGTTATTGGATTTAAATCCATTATGCCTATTCTTTGGGGACTCCAATGGCATTTTGAGGAAGTGTATCTTGAAGAAAACAACTTTATCTTCAACTTCAATATGAAAAAAGATTATCCCAAGATATTGGGTGATTCAAAATCAATATTGGACTGTTCGAAAGAAGACTACAAACTTGGAAGGTAGTAGACTACAAACTTGGAGGGTAGTAATCACCCCTACCCTTTGAGCTCTTTGCCATCCACGTCTGATTTAAGTTTTTTTATTTATATTTTAATTGATATTTAAATTGGGGTTTTAGTTATTTATTATTTGAGTAGAATAATTTTTTAGTTTCATTTTGTAGATCCTTAACCATCTTTACTTTTTCTTTTAATTTTGTAGATCTAAACTAACCATGTTTTATTTTTGTTATTTCCATGTTAACTATATGGTTCTCTAATTGGTTATGAACTTCAGATTTGTGGTATTCAACACATCTTAGGTATGCTGATATTAACTTTGTGGTATTCAATACATTGTTAGATCTAACTTTTTGGTGTCCACATTTTGTTGTTTTATTGATCTTTCCCTTCGATTTATCGTACAAGGAAAGAAATCAAGTATATATATATATATAATTTGCAATGAACACCCTGCAATTATTTTATAATTTGGAATCCATGTTTTGTTGTTTCACATGACAAATTTCTATGAACGCCCTACAATTATATATATCTTCTACTTATCCCCCATGCCTTTGACTCAATTCGTTGGAAGAACACCAATACATCAATCAATAAATAAAATTAGCATGTGATAAATGTGTCTTTAGTTAAATCGATGTTTTGCTCGTACGAGGTTTATGACGGATTATTAGTCTTACTTTTACGTACTATTAATTTTGTTATTGGAGTATTTTTTTTATTTCTTAAACAGGGCAGAGAGTCCTATCAACAAATGAAATGTCTAAATTTTTTTAAATTGTTTATAACTATGTGTGTTACAAAAAACAATTTGACTTAAAATATACACGATTTAATACTTTGGAAAATTTTATCCGTGCCTTCAAGCACGGACAATCCCCTAGAAATTATTTTTTTTGGAGCGATCTAAGGGTCGGAAGTTATGCCATGTCACCACTTATGCATTGTGACATATCACAATTAACCACATTTGATGGTAAAATGAAGAGGGGTGTGAAAGTTAGCTCCCACACACCCTATTAATTGCTGCCTTGAGCCACTCAATCTTTGTGCCTCGAGCCTCCAAATATCACCAACTAGGCAATAAATCAACGATTCAGATTACATTGTAACAAGTGGGGGAAAAACACACCTTGAACTCAAAAACATGCACGTCTCCTCACTCTCTCTGCAAACCTTATGTCCGATGCTTTCCTCAAACCCTACCATCTCCTCATTCTCTCTCTCTCACTAAACTTCCTCCCCCTCCTCCTCTCCGCCTCACACATCCTCTCATCTCTGCGCCTTCCCATGTGCCGAACCACAATCATTTAGACCTTTGTTGGAATAGTTTCTAGGTTTAAATCATGTTTTTTGGAGTTTTAATTTGAGATTTGGGTATTTAGGTTTTGAATAGTTGATATTTTTTCCATGATGAACTAACTATATCGTTGTATTACAGTTAGAGCTAAGATTTTTACACACGAAAGGTAATCATCTAAGATTTGGATTTCATATACAGTTATGAATCACCTTTTATTTTTATTCTTTATGGATTTAATTTACTATTGTGTATTTAAAGGTAATCAACCTTTATTTTTTTGTTGAAGTAACTATTCTCTTTTTTGTGTTGTGAATACCATGTGTGTAAATAACTATGTTTTAATATCACTAATGACTATAGTGGAATCATTATTGCAAATTCTAAGCTGAAGTGAGTTCATGTTTTAGTTTATTTCATATTTCTTGTTAATTAAATTTTTTAATTCTAATATTATAATTTTGTTTTAATATTTTAGTGGAATCGAATGGAGTTTCTAATTGTTTCTGATTCGAGTTTCTAATTTTTTTGTGAGTTCAATCTATCTGAGGTATACACTTTTGTTGCATGTGTGTGAATTTGTGTTCTCTATTTTAGTTGTCGTTATATTATTTTTTAGATGTATGAAGGCTCACTAACAAGTTATACACTTTCACATCTAAGGTATCTTGAAATGTTATGTTGTGTTGGTTGTGGTATATATGTTGTGTTGGTTTGATTGGATTATAGTTTGATCAAGGAAGGATTTATCATTTTTGTATACAAGAATTCTATCGTGATAATTACCCAGAGTATAGTAGTCTGCTAAACTTTAATTAGCAGATATCTGATGCAAAAACGTTGTCACTATTCATGACCGGATGGGCCCTCACCTTCAAGGATTCGAGACGGATGAGGTACCCGATTCTAACTCATTATCTTTATGTCATTACCAAATGCAATGAAGAAGTTAAAAATCACTGCCATCCTTCAAAACTATACTTGGATAAGTCATTATAGTTTTGGAACAAAACATTCCAAAACTATCACCCCATGGGAACCTCACCTGTTCATTAAGGCTTTGTATTTTGAACAGTTGTAAACCTCATTCAAGATTTGTAGTATGTTATTTAGATAATATAGTTTTCAAATAGTCGAAGTATGTTATTTAGATAGTTGTACATTTTTAGTATGTTTTGAACAATTGTACAGTTGCAGACAATATAGTTTTAAACAGTTGTAGTATTTTATTTAAACAGTTGCAAACCTCATTCTTTGAACAATTGTAGTATGTTATTTAGACAGTAGAGTTTTGAAACCCAACATTCAAGATTTTAAGGTCTGCATATCCAATGATGTTCATTCCACTATAATTTCTGAAAAATTACCTATTGATTTTTTTTGCCAAAAAACGCAAAGCTTTATGGAAAAAACGGTTGAATTAAATTTGTCAATCCTATATGCAGTTTGATAGAGCACACGACTCAAGAAAAATGAGGTGTATATTTCTCCGCATTTCACTTCTCACGCTACTTGGTCTATTCTATATCATTATCTCTCCATTGGTGAGAAAATTATCATCTCATAACCGCCACCATCTTCTCAACATTCAAGAAGCACTACAACCTTTTGTTTACATTTCATTCTTCCTTTAAGTGATAGGTGAAACCCACCCACCCAAAGTTGTACCAACTCTAAAATACGAACATGTTAATGCCATTATATGGATGCTAAAACATTTGTGAGCTCTTCTTGTACCCCTAAACCTGAGTGAATTTTTTTTTTCTGAGATATATTGTCAATGTCATTTTCAAATAATTTATATGTTTGTTTCCATTTTTTTCTTGATATGTTTCCATCCATGTTTATTGTTGTAATTCGATATTTTCAAGTGGGGTTTTCATAATGTTTTTTTGCAGATTTGGTAAGATTGCGGATGTATAATATGTCTTATTGCATATTTGGTAAGATCGACAATGTTTTCAACATAAAAATTCAATTATTGTTCAAAAGAACTCCCCATAAAGGTTTGCACGCATATTTATAAATTTTAAAATTTTCTGTATTTTTTCCTCGTAATTTTGTCTTCTTTAGGGTATATGTTGATGTAAAACTTCTTATTTTGTTTGGATGTTTCTGTATTGAACTTGGTTTGTGGTGTTTGTTATAGGGCCTTTGGAATTTAACAAGCGCAATCATCGTGAAGGATCTGAAGGTAATTTCAATGGACACATGGACTTATATAGGACTTTTGCTCTACATTTGGCACTTGCAAATGGCAAAGGTGAAAAAAGATTGTGTTTTTTTAATACATTTTTTGCATTAGATATAAAGTATTGAACATATATTTTGTCAATTTGTTATATACATTCTATATTTGTTATTTGTATTACCTTCATTTTACACTATTTTTTGTAATTATATTTCAAATTGTTGGACACAACAAACTACACTTTGATCATGTGTAGTGTGTATAGTCGTGTATAAATACACTTTAGGTTTGTGTAATTTGTGTTGAGGTACTTTTTAGATGAATTTGGGTTCTCTGAATATTGGTGGATTGGTTGTTATCCCTTAAGCATGGTGGATAGTCTAATAAATAAAGGAGAGTGTGTCTAATTTTGTTTTTAAAAATTGACACTTTGTGGCATAGTGTGAATTCGGTTGATGAATATTGTATATTTCATGTTAGATGTGAATTTTTTTGATGAATTTAGAATATTGATTATTTGCTATTTGTTAAGAGGGTGGATAGTCCTATAAACAATAGAGATTATGGACATTTTTTTAAAATTAGACTTTATTTTGTTGGGGAACGAAATTTTTTCCATTTTACAATTACGTATTTTGAAAAGTTTTGCCATTTTCCAATTACGTACTTCGAAAACAAATTTGTTTGGCGATTACGTACTTTAAAAATTTTCGTTGTACCTTCAGTCATGGGCATTTTACTATTATATATTTATATATATGGTTTCGAGTTTTGTATGTGATAAAGTGTATAAACATGTTTTAAGGCAAAAACCCTCGTTTTAAAACCCTAAGTGTGGCCATCGTGGAAAAGAAGAAGTGTATATATAAGTGTGCGTGTATATATAAGTGGAGATCGAAATCACTCGACTCGCATCCTAGAAAAGACGAAGTGAGGTCATCAAAAGGAATGTTTCTAAAATAATAATTAAAAATATGGTGTGTGCGCTTATCGAGATATTGATCGTTATAATGAAATGATAATGTGTTAGATAAGAAGCATCTATGAATCGTAACTGTGATATATATAAATAATATATGGATAAAATAGAAAAAAGATCAACATGGGAAAATAGCATTCGAGTGTTACAACCCGAGATTTTTGGGACGATAAATTATTTATTTTTGGGAGAAATAAATATTAATTTAACTGGAGAACAATTAAATTGGCATTGAGGTCAAGATTTGAAGATGTTAGAAAGTGATTCGAATGATGATTCTGAGGGTGCGGTTGTTTCCGAAAGGGTCGAAACAGTCGAAATGATTGTACTTGGGACTTATTTGGGTTTCGAAATATTTTAAGTTCGTTTGGCTCGAATTAGAGTGACCGAGTGTGTATTATCATTTAAAGTTGTGTATTTTGGGAGTTAAGGCTTATTAAGCCTACGAGAGATTGAAATCTCCTTAGAGAGAAAGAGAAAGAAAGAGAGAAAGAAAGAGAAGAAGGAAAAAATAAGAGAAAGAGAGAAAAGTAGGGATTTCTGGCGATTACGCGATCTCGAGGAAGAATCAGACTCAACGAATTTGATGCAAGTGATTAAACGTGCTAAATAATTGTTGTGTATCTGTTATTTCATGATTTGTGGATATAAATTATGGATTTTGGGTTTAAAATATTAAAACCTAGATTTTGGGTAAAATTTTAGATTTGTTGTGTATATATGGATTTGAGGTTATGAAATAGTTGGGATGAGTTATACAATGAATTTTGATGTTATATATATGTTTGGATTGATGAGGAAGGGTTAGAAGATGATTCAAATGATTTTGGGGAATTTTGGGTTTTGAAGAAATCAACCCATTTCGTAGCTTGCTGGCCAAACTGATTCGATTTACCCCTTCCGGATCGATTCGGTAGAAAGCAGACCTACTGGTCCTTTGGGCCGAATCCATTCTCTAGGTCCAAATCGATTCGCTTTTGAGATTGAATTGATTCGGAGTGTCCGAATCGATTCGGAAATGAGGCTATTTTGAGAGGTTTTTCAGGAGTGAGTTTCGTCTAGTCTCGCTTGAGTTTATCGATTGGGAATCTCTATATGAGTTATGACAAGTGTGTTTTAGAGACTTTTAGGGAGTTTCCCTTATAAGAAATTGTTGGAGTCATATTGATTTAGTTCGAGAGAATATTAATTAGAGAGTATCGTATTGACTAAGTGGGGAAGCCCACTATCATTGAGAATTATGTGTGGAGATAATTATGGGTTTATAAGAGAGAGTTAGGATGCGCTTAGTGATAATGGAATTTAGAATTGAATCCCAAATGGGATAACTTTGAAGTTTCATATGATTGATTGAACCATAATTATGGATTGAGAATAATAAACGCTTATAGATGTGCATACTGATATAGAGAATACCCTTAACGTAAATTGAATTGGGAGATGTTTCATAAATGATAAATGTTGATCGAAGTACATTAGGATATAGAGAATATCCTTAACGTAGATAGAATTGAGAGACAATTAATATAAATAGAAGTGACGTGTGAACTTCAAGTGAGAAATAGTATAGCGTATACTAAGTGGGGAAGTTATGTGTGTTGTTGACGAATAGTATATCGAGAGTAAAATATACTAATAAAGAATATTATTTCATTCACGGATAATAGCGTAATAAGAGTATGTAAATAGTGTGATATATATGCCTTGTGTGAGGGTATACCTTTATATGATGTGATTATGTATGTATATCTTTTGTGAATGATATATACATATATGTGAAGCATACCCCCTCTATGCTACCATGCAAAGTTGCACGATGTGGGTGAGGCACCTGGCCTGAGGAACATGGCGCGTATAGTCCCCAGGTCGTAGCGTCCATTTATTATTGTGTGATTTTTATTAGGGTGAGACGTTGTCGGTATGTTTCATCTCATTTCTGGGGAGGAACTATGACCGCTTCCCTTACGTTGTGATATGGTTTTTGCCAAGGCGGTGTGAGATTCCGATCGTTGGTACCCAGGATGATATGTGAGTGATTCCATAGTAGATGATAGCATTGAGAACCTGAATCCTTGAGTTATAGCTCACTGGGATGGTTATTATTATACTGGTGTGAATAGTATATTAATTGTATATGATTATTTGATATCATTTATCTCTAGAGTAAAGAGATATAAAAAGATTGATTGAATCTCATTTCGGGGTATTTTAACCGGACAATTTGGGATGAATATATTAAAGTGGAAATGAAGCTTAGATAATTATTATGAGTATATATAGTAGTTTGGGTATCAAGGGCATAATGGACCTCAATGACCAACATTGCCAAGGAGTAGTGTATCGGGGGGTTCCTTATTTGGATTTCGTTTGCAAGACGTCCCACGCACGAAACGCAGAGAAATGTTGGAAGTGAGGAGAAGTTAGTCCTTCGTGCTCATATTTATATATTAGTATATATATCGACGATCGATAGTGCCAAGAAGTAGTGTATCGGGGTGGTTCATCATTTGGATTTCGCTTGCGAGACGTCCCACGCATGAAATGCCGTGCAGTGTTGAGAATTGGGAATAATAAATTAATTACATTAAATAAGAATTTGGGTTATACATGTAACACCCCGTATTTTTGGTACATTTAAAATTTAATTAATTCGGAAATTCTAAATTACTAAGTGTGTTGTAATTTAATGAATTAATTAGGGTAGAATAATATATAAATATTAATCTGGGATTGAATGGTTAATATTTAGGGAAAACTTATTTACTAAGTGAATAGTAATAATATAATTATGTCGTCTCGAGTATTAATGACGAGGTATGTACTTATGACATCCGAAAGTCGGTATAGACTATATTGGGTGGGGGATAAGTATTTTTATAAATTAATTCGGATGCAAATTCTGAGTGTACAGTTGAGTCCGGATGGGCCGAGATAGTCGGAAAAGTGTACCCGGGGGTAGTAAACAGGTCACGGGACGTTTTTAGACATAGTCGGGCCCACTCGGGGACATTTTGGTCACTTGGGCTTGGCCCATTAGTAAAAAAACGGGATTAAGTTAATTAATCTAATAAAAAGAAATAAGGGGGCGGCTGAACTTAATTAGAAAAAGCAAATTAAGGGTTAGGAAACCCTAACAGCAGCCAAAGTCAAATTGGGGATCAAAAGAAGAGCCAAAGATCAAGAGTTCATCTTCAACCTTGGGAAATCACAACTCCAAGTTCAGACCCTACGAACCTTAAGGCAAGTGAATAACTTGCAATAGTATTAAATCTGTATTTCAATTCATATTTATGTGATGTGATGAGTTAAAATTCGTTTTGGGGTTTCATGGCATAAATATGGGGTTTTGAGAAAACAATAATCTGAGTTACGAAATTATTGAGGATTCGTGTAAAAATCTGACTGTGGAAGTTGATGTAAAATTGTTGAATGATATCTGGATGATTTAGAACGAATCTGGTGAAGATATTTGGAGTATAAATGTATTTAGGGTCAAAGATAGATTTTCCCCAAATTCATGAATTAATAGTTAATGGACGAATTAATGATTGTTGTGGACATTCTGGGAGGCTCCTAATAAGATTTCTAACATATATTAGTGATATAAAGGCTTGAGGTTGGTGTGGGAAGAAATTTGGTTTTGGAAAAACTCGTCCATGGCTATCTATCTTCGCGAAGAAGACGAGTACCTGATCGATCGATCGATCGACGCCATGAGGTCGATCGATCGATCGACGCCATGAGGTCGATCGATCGATGGTCGACAGAAACTGACAATTCGCCCAGTTTTGTTTATATAGAAAGAGATTTATATAAAAGTTGTTATGTGATTAATTATTGAGAGAAATTAATGCATGATTTAAATCTGATTAATTGTGGGGAAATTAATTAGGAGATGGGAGTAGAAATTTGGGTGACACGTCAAAATTGGTTGAGCGACATCGAGGTAAATTATTTTATTTAGTAATGGACTAAGTAATTTAGAGTCGGGATTTAGACTCGGGTGAGGTTAATTCGGGCTATGAGATTGAGTCCAATTAAATGGTGAGGGCAACATCAAAAGTAACTGAATTTTATTAATGTGCAAATTAATTAATAATTCGAGTTGGGTAACAAACTCATAATAAAAATGGAATAGGCTTGTGTCACGGGTTTAGTACACGGTGTAGCTGGAACATTTTTATATATGTATATATATATACGGTGTGTGATAGTATATATATATAGTGTATGCCTTAATATCAGTGGTTAGATATTATTATACTCTAGTGCTATAGGGGGAGGTTATGCGCAGTGGATGAATCCCCTAGCTTGAGGAGTAGGGCGAGTAGATTCCCAGGTCATAGCGTCCGTTACAGGGGGTGAGGGGCATCTCACTTTCCGGGAAGGAATATGACCGCCTCCAATCGCATACCAAACCAAGTTAGTGAGCAATTCTAACTTGGATAACTAGGGTATGTGAATATACCTAGTGTACTAGCACTTTAGAGAAATTATGTTCGGTGAGTATTTTTACTCGGGTGGATGTTAGTGTCTTATGTATTTCAGTATGTGTGTGAATGCTGCAATATTTCTAAGTATATAATTAGGTGATTATTATATACGGGCTAAATAAATACAAGCATGAGTTGTTGTATATGTATAACGAGTGGAGAAGTTATATGAATCAAAAAGGGAAATGATTAATTAAGTTGATGTTACTAATAACTTAAAAATCATAATCACATTATACTCAAATTAGAGTAGGGGAGGTACAAGGAGACTTTAATAATTATCTAGTCATGAGATAGATAACTAGGTGATAATTAAAGCGTTAGTGGTGCACATTAGAGGAGGGGCAAGGAAGTTCTCAAGAGAGTGCGACACTAACTAAAATATGAAGAGCATGCATATTTATATTTTACTGCAAGTTAATCATTTGTTAAATGTTTTCAAATGTTTTGGGTTCTAACCCTTGCTATAAAAACTTTTCAAAAACCTTTTAGGTGTCCAACCACAGGGACGCCAGCCTTGACTATATTCCAGGAATCCGTTGCTGCAGCATATGTGGATGTTGCGGGGTTTTGATAGGCGCCTCATCCTTCATTCTTAATGTAGAAGTTCATGATTAGTATTGGAGCATGTCGCTCACTTTCCATTTATTTGTTTTAGACTTGTTGGGAGTTTATTCCCGTCTTTATGGGATTTATTATTTGGACCGTTGGTTTGTTCGGTCAATTACATTTTTATTTGTGAATGATAAATTCAATTATCTGTGATTGTTATATAGTTTTATATTCTGCATGGGTTTTGTTTATATAATGAAAGATAAAAAATGACACCAGTCTATTTTCCTCACTTAGGTGGTTAGTAATTTTAAATGACGACAGTGATGCTAAGAATGAACCAAATGAGAATCCTGTTCTAACTTGATTTAGGACTGATCACCCGGGATTAATTAGGCGGGGTGTCACAGATGGTATCAGAGCATCAGGTTCTAGTGTCCTTAGGATCTGTGCGGTTTTCTACGTTTCAGCGTAGCTTTCGGTTGTTATAGAGCCCTATTATTAGGACTGTTGATTATTTTTCGCTTGTGAGTTATCGTATTCCTGCTATAAGTTTTTGTATAAATTGTGTACTTATACAATTCAATCCATTTCAGATGCCACCAAAGAGACAGAGAGCGGAGAGGGCTGAGGCTAGAGATGAGGTGAGGGAGGCTCTCCAGGAGCCACAGGTACCGCCACCACCACCCCCACCCGAGTTGATTTCTACCACTCAGGTGGCAGTGATAGTGGCCCAAGCGGTCGAGACAGCGATGCGAGCTATGGCAGCTCATTTTCCACAGCCCCAGGCATCGCCTCCATTGGCTCCAGCAGTTCAGGCTCCAGTGGGGCCACCATCTTGGCAGCGAGTGAGGGAGACCTTTCAGAAGGGTCACCCACCTGAGTTTCGAGGTAGCACCAATGTGATCGAGGCTTGTGACTGGAAGAAGAACATTCAGCGCCATCTGCGCATGTTAGAGGGTACAGAGGTGCAGAAACAGATGCTGGCTACCTTTCGTCTGGCAGGGGCAGCCTTACAGTGGTGGGAGTCCGTAACCACCGCTGAGGAGCGGGATTCGATGCCGATTTCTGAATTCTGGGTGCGGTTTGACCGCAAGTACTTCCCTCCAGCAGTAGAGTCTGAGATGAGAAAGAAATTCAGCGAGTTGGTACAGGGTGACAGGTCAGTAGCAGAATATGAGGAGGAGTTCACCCGTTTGGCAAACTTTGTGCCAAATGAGGTGAGCGATGAGGAGCGAAAAAAGTCAAAGTTCATGGATGGCCTAGCCTGGAGAATCAGGCAGCACTTGATTGGAAATCCGGCGTTAGTGACTTATACCGATGTCGTTAATGCCGCACTTGTACATTGCCAGGATCATCATTTCCATGCTAAGGGGAACAAGAAGGCAGGTGAGCCGAGCCATCAGGGCTAGGCGGTCACTAGTAGTGAGACGAGTGGCACACAACAGCAGGTCATCATTCAACAAGGGAATCAGGCTAAGAAGTTTAAGCCTGGTGGGTTCCGACCGGGAGGACAGGGGTTCAGGCAGGGGCAACCAGGCCCTAATCAGCAACAACAGGTTCCTCAGGGCCATCAGGGCCAAGGGAACAACGGGGGAGGCCAACCGGGCCAGCAACGTTAGGGCCAGCAGGGCCAACGGCAGGGTGACGACCAGAAACGCTGTTTCTCCTGTGGCCAGCCAGGACACTTCAAGAGGGAGTGCCCGCAGAGGGGCAGAGGCCAGTAGCAGGGTGCCCAGCAGGGGCAACAGGGTCAGATGCCGCCAGCAGCACCAGCTCCACCCGCCCCACAGCAGCAGGGGCAGATGCACTACGGACGTGTGTACAACGTTCGGGATGTTCCCAATCCTCCAGCACAGTAGGCACCGCCCACGATTGAGGGTACGTTATCTATCCATGGCACTATGGGTCGGGTATTGTTTGACATGGGGGCTACTCATTGTTTTATAGCTACACATTTCGCGAAGGCTTTAGAGTTGTTAGCCACCGTAGAGAGCACTGTTACGTGTGTCGACTCACCATTGGGGAGTGGGTCGCTTATATTCTCTATATGTCGGGGAGTAGGAGTAGAGATTGGTGGTTTAGTATTACCTGCGGACATGTTGGTATTAGATATGCATGTTCACGATGTGATCATCGGTATGGATTGGCTCGCTGACTATAGGGCCATGATTGATTGCTTCGGTGGGAGCATTGTTTTTGCCATTCCGGGGCAAGAGATGTTTGTTGTGGCAATGCCTCGCCCAGAGGGAGGCTCGACCGCTCATTTATATTACATTGAGGAGGAAACCTCACAGGAAGTGGTTGTTCCTTTAGACTCTATTCCTGTAGTGAGAGACTTTGAGGATGTATTCCAGGAGATACCAGGATTACCACCTAGCAGAGAAATCGAATTTGTTATCGATTTGGCACCGGGGACGAGGCCGATTGCTCGGGCACCTTACCGAATGGCCCCTTCAGAAATGCGGGAATTGAGGGAACAGATTCAGCAACTACTGGGTCAGGGTTTTATTCGGCGGAGTACATCGCCGTGGGGTGCGCCGGTGTTGTTTGTGAAGAAACGAGATGGTTCACTCCGCTTGTGCGTAGATTATAGGGAGATGAACAAGGTGACGATACGGAATAAGTATCCGTTTCCTCGGATTGATGATTTATTTGACCAATTGAGAGGGGCGTCTTACTTCTCCAAAGTCGACTTGAGGTCAGGGTATCATCAACTACGTATCCGAGAGGGGGATGTTCCTAAGACCACTTTCTTGTCGCGGTATGGATCATATGAGTTCAGGGTGATGCCCTTCGGGCTCACCAATGCACCAGCAGTGTTCATGGACCTCATGAACAGGGTTTTCAGGGAGTACCTAGATCAGTTTGTCATCGTGTTCATTGATGACATCCTAAATCTACTCGCGTACCGAGGAGGAGCACTCAGAGCATTTGCGCATGGTTTTACAGACACTGAGGGATCATCAGCTCTATGCCAAATTCGGGAAGTGTGGATTCTGGCTACGGGAGGTACAGTTCCTTGGTCACGTCGTGTCAGATCAGGGTATTGCAGTGGATCCGAATAAGGTGTTGGCGGTGAGGGAGTGGGGACAGCCCACGACACCGACCGAGGTGAGCAGTTTTCTGGGTTTGACCGGTTACTACTGGCGATTCATTAAGGGGTTCTCCAAAATTGCAGGACCTTTGACGAATCTGACTCGGAAAGGGGTGCCTTTCAAGTGGGATGACAGTTGTCAATTAGCGTTCGATGAGCTAAAGGACAAGTTAACATCTGCACCCGTGCTTGCATTGCCAAAGGGAGGGCTAGAGTATCGGGTTTACACAGACGCATCCTTACGGGGTCTTGGGGGTGTGCTCCAGCAGGAGGAAAGGGCTATAGCTTATGCTTCCAGGAAGCTAAAGCCCCACGAGAGGAATTACCCCAGTCACGACCTAGAGTTGGCAGCGGTCGTTTTGCTTTAAGGATATGGAGGCATTATCTTCTAGGAGAACAGTTTACTCTATTCAAGGATCACAAGTCACTTCAGTATCTCTTCACCCAGAAGGATCTGAATATGAGACAAAGGCGGTGGTTAGAATTCGTGAAGGACTACCAGTTTGATATTCAGTATCATCCTGGTAAGGCCAATGTAGTAGCAGACGCATTGAGCCAAAGGCCGACTGGGGAGATATCGGAGGTATGGAAAGCGAAGTGGAGAGAGCTTCAATATGAGGACGACGTAGCCAAGGCTTGCATGTCGGCTTTGTCCATCACACCCGAGATCATTATGCGGGTTGTGAAGGCTCAGGCGGAGGATCAGAATTGCCGGGATAGGGTGGGCCAGTTGTTAGCTGAGGGAGCGGAGGGTTACTCGATTAGCTCAGAAGGAGGCCTACGCTTTAATGGGAGGTTAATGGTGCCAGAGGATGAGCATTTGAGGCACGCCGTTATGACAGAATCCCATGGTTCGAAATTTGCGGTACATCCCGGTGGGGATAAAATGTACCAAGATATGAGGAGGCAGTATTGGTGGGCAGGGATGAAACGGGACATAGCGGAGTTTGTTTCGAAATGTGCCACGTGTCAGCTTGTGAAAGTTGACCACCAGAGACCATCAGGGATGCTACAGCCATTATAAATTCCCGTGTGGAAGTGGGAGAGCATCTCCATGGACTTCATCACAGGGTTACCTGTATCGCAGAGGGGTCACGACTCCATATGGGTTATTGTGGATCGGTTGACTAAGGTGGCTCACTTTTTGCCGGTACGCACAGACTTCGAGACGATGCGTTATGCACAACTATTCATAGCAGAGATTGTTAAGCTGCATGGAGTGCCGATAATTATTGTATCCGACCGAGACAAAATCTTTGTCGCCCACTTTTGGCAGAGCTTTCACGAGGCAATGGGCACGGAGTTGCGCTTGAGTACAGCGTATCACCCACAGACTGACGGACAGACTGAGAGAGTTAATCAGATGTTGGAGGACATGCTCAGAATGTGCATTTTGGACTTCGGGGGAGGATGGGAGAAATATCTTTCTTTTGGTAGAGTTTGCATATAACAACTCTTACCAATTCACGATTGGCATGGCACCATTTGAGGCATTGTACGGGAGACCTTGTCGTTCACCCGTTTGTTGGTTAGAAGTGGGGGACAACAAACTCTTAGGGCCGGAGATTGTTCAGGAGACATCTGCCAAGATGGAGTTGATCCGAGGAAGAATTCGGATAGCTCAGGACAGGCAAAAGAGTTATGCTGATGCTTCTCGAAGACATGTGGAGCTAGAAGTTGGGGACCAGGTTTTAGTCCGGGTATCCCAAATGAAAGGGGTGATGAGGTTCGGCAAGAAGGGTAAGTTAGCACCGCGATACGTAGGACATTTCCCTATTATTGAGAGGGTGGGACCGGTGGCGTATAAGCTTGGGTTACCAGAACATCTTCAGCGGATACACGATGTATTCCATGTGGCATCGCTGAAGAAATATCGAAGGAACGAGAGAGCCTTTTGGAACATTCCACTCGAGGAGATCGACTTACAGCCAGACATCTCATATGAGGAGAGGCCGGTAGCAATTCTGGATCATAGTGAGCGAAAATTACGATCCAAGGTTGTTCCATTGGTTAAAGTACAGTGGGGTCATCACAATGTTGACGAGTCTACCTGGGAGCGAGAGGAGGATATGCGGGAACAATATCCAGAACATTTCAACGCAGGTACGATCTAATTTCGGGGAAGAAATTCCTTTATAAGGGGGGAGTATGTAACACCCCGTATTTTTGGTACATTTAAAATTTAATTAATACGGAAATTCTAAATTACTAAGTGTGTTGTAATTTAATGAATTAATTAGGGTAGAATAATATATAAATATTAATCTGGGATTGAATGGTTAATATTTAGGGAAAACTTATTTACTAAGTGAATAGTAATAATGTAATTATGTCGTCTCGTGTATTAATGACGAGGTATGTACTTATCACATCCGAAAGTCGGTATAGACTATATTGGGTGGGGGATAAGTATTTTTATAAATTAATTCGAATGCAAATTCTGAGTGTACAGTTGAGTCCGGATGGGCCGAGATAGTCGGAAAAGTGTACCCGGGGGTAGTAAACGGGTCACGGGACGTTTTTAGACATAGTCGGGCCCACTCGGGGACATTTTGGTCACTTGGGCTTGGCCCATTAGTCAAAAAACGGGATTATGTTAATTAATCTAATAAAAAGAAATAAGGGGGTGGCTGAACTTAATTAGAAAAAGCAAATTAAGGGTTAGGAAACCCTAACAGCAGCCAAAGTCAAATTGGGGATCAAAAGAAGAGCCAAAGATCAAGAGTTCATCTTCAACCTTGGGAAATCACAACTCCAAGTTCAGACCCTACGAACCTTAAGGCAAGTGAATAACTTGCAATAGTATTAAATCTGTATTTCAATTCATATTTATGTGATGTGATGAGTTAAAATTCGTTTTGGGGTTTCATGGCATAAATATGGGGTTTTGAGAAAACAATAATCTGAGTTACGAAATTATTGAGGATTCGTGTAAAAATCTGACTGTGGAAGTTGATGTAAAATTGTTGAATGATATCTGAATGATTTAGAACGAATCTGGTGAAGATATTTGGAGTATAAATGTATTTAG
Organism: Sambucus nigra; assembly: GCA_949130495.1. Taxonomy (NCBI): domain Eukaryota; kingdom Viridiplantae; phylum Streptophyta; class Magnoliopsida; order Dipsacales; family Adoxaceae; genus Sambucus; species Sambucus nigra. The sequence goes on from OX422219.1 coordinate 59,161,208, forward strand.
GGTCAAAGATAGATTTTCCCCAAATTCATGAATTAATAGTTAATGGACGAATTAATGATTGTTGTGGACATTCTGGGAGGCTCCTAATAAGATTTCTAACATATATTAGTGATATAAAGGCTTGAGGTTGGTGTGGGAAGAAATTTTGTTTTGGAAAAACTCGTCCATGGCTATCTATCTTCGCGAAGAAGATGAGTACCTGATCGATCGATCGATGGTCGGCAGAAACTGACAATTCGCCCAGTTTTGTTTATATAGAAAGAGATTTATATAAAAGTTGTTATGTGATTAATTATTGAGAGAAATTAATGCATGATTTAAATCTGATTAATTGTGGGGAAATTAATTAGGAGGTGGGAGTAGAAATTTGGGTGACACGTCAAAATTGTTGAGCGACATCGAGGTAAATTATTTTATTTAGTAATGGACTAAGTAATTTAGAGTCGGGATTTAGACTCGGGTGAGGTTAATTCGGGCTATGAGATTGAGTCCAATTAAATGGTGAGGGCAACATCAAAAGTAACTGAATTTTATTAATGTGTAAATTAATTAATAATTCGAGTTGGGTAACAAACTCATAATAAAAATGGAATAGGCTTGTGTCACGGGTTTAGTACACGGTGTAGCTGGAACATTTTTATATATGTATATATATATATACGGTGTGTGATAGTATATATATATAGTGTATGCCTTAATATCAGTGGTTAGATATTATTATACTCTAGTGCTATAGGGGGAGGTTACGCGCAGTGGATGAATCCCCTAGGTTGAGGAGTAGGGCGAGTAGATTCCCAGGTCATAGCGTCCGTTACAGGGGGTGAGGGGCATCTCACTTTCCGGGAAGGAATATGACCGCCTCCAATCGTATATCAAACCAAGTTAGTGAGCAATTCTAACTTGGATAACTAGGGTATGTGAATATACCTAGTGTACTAGCACTTTAGAAAAAATATGTCCGGTGAGTATTTTTACTCGGGTGGATGTTAGTGTCTTATGTATTTCAGTATGTGTGTGAATGCTGCAATATTTCTAAGTATGTAATTAGGTGATTATTATATACGGGCTAAATAAATACAAGCATGAGTTGTTGTATATGTATAACGAGTGGAGAAGTTATATGAATCAAAAAGGGAAATGATTAATTAAGTTGATGTTACAAATAACTTAAAAATCATAATCACATTATACTCAAATTAGAGTAGGGGGGGTACAAGGAGACTTTAATAATTATCTAGTCATGAGATAGATAACTAGGTGATAATTAAAGCGTTAGTGGTGCACATTAGAGGAGGGGCAAGGAAGTTCTCAAGAGAGTGCGACACTAACTAAAATATGAAGAGCATGCATATTTATATTTTACTGCAAGTTAATCATTTGTTAAATGTTTTCAAATGTTTTGGGTTCTAACCCTAGCTATAAAAACTTTTCAAAAACCTTTTAGGTGTCCAGCCACAGGGACGCCAGCCTTGACTATATTCCAGGAATCCGTTGATGCAGCATATGTGGATGTTGCGGTGTTTTGATAGACGCCTCATCCTTCATTCTTAATGTAGAAGTTCATGATTAGTATTGGAGCATGTCGCTCACTTTCCATTTATTTGTTTTAGACTTGTTGGGAGTTTATTCCCGTCTTTATGGGATTTATTATTTGGATGGTTGGTTTGTTCGGTCAAATACATTTTTATTTGTGAATGATAAATTCAGTTATCTGTGATTGTTATATAGTTTTATATTCTGCATGGGTTTTGTTTATATAATGAAAGATAAAAAATGACACCAGTCTATTTTCCTCACTTAGGTGGTTAGTAATTTTAAATGACGACAGTGATGCTAAGAATGAACCAAATGAGAATCCTGTTCTAACTTGATTTAGGACTGATCACCCGGGATTAATTAGGCGGGATGTCACAATACGCGTCATGCATTGAGGGCATAATGAATATTGATAATCAATACTACCAAGGAGTAGTGTATCGGGGTGGTTCCTTGTTTGGATTTCGCTTGTGAGACTTCCCACGCACGAACCGCTGTGCATTATTAAGAATTGGGAGAAGTTTTGTCCTTAGAACTTAGATGCTAATAACTCATATATATATATATATATATATATATACATATATATATATATGTGTGTGTGTGTGTGTGTGTGTGTGTGTGTCAATAACTAGAATGTGACAATTTCTAGTAAAAGAGAATGTTATGTATATTTTATATGTTTAGAAAGTGGGCGAATATTTGAGAGTGATAATATTTGAAGTTGAGTGTTATGATTTAGAATGATTCTACATGAGTATGAATTGGGAGTAAGTTATATTACTTTGTCGCTAGATAGATTTGGGCAATTATTTGGAGATCATGTGATTACGTTTAGTTACGCGCTTTAGTTGAGAGTTGAGTTGGATTTTTTGGAGAGGGAGACTCCACTTCAATCCTGTAATAATGCATTTATAATTATTACGCATTTTAATGCACTTGCAATAAATTGTTTTCACACCTCAGGATCTGACCCATTTATATTTTCTCTTTCTATGTATATATATTGTATTATTCTAGGTGTTCCTCCAAAAGGACGCCATTGATGATATCCAACCAGTGTATTCGTGGAGTTGTGGTAGTAGCGGGCTGTTGCGGTATTTTGATATAGTCCATTCCTATCTGTTGTGTATCTAGATTAGGATTCAGTTGTATATCGGGTTTATACCCAAGTGTTGCAGTGTAGAACTTTTATATTTTCTCTCTTAGATTTATGTATTGTCTGTGACCCGACAGTATATTTGGGTATTTTATTTTTTACATTGTGTTGTACTCCTTTATTAGTCTCTCTTATATTATTTGAGCATGTGTGCATCTCTTATCATATTTAGAGTTATGTTGTTGGTTAGTTGTTGTATGGTTTTGTTTTAAGAGAGATAAATAAAAATGTTTTAAAATTTTTGATACCCTCTTTTTGGGGTAATGGGTAGATAGTCGTGTTTATTTTTAGAATCGTCAGTAGATGCTAAGAATGATCAACTTGAGATTCCTGATTATTTTAGTATAAGGTTGGCCACCCGTTATTTTTTTAAGCGGGGTGTCACAGGTGGTATCAGAGCATCAGGTTCTAGTGTCTTTAGGAACTGTGTGGATTAACTACAATATTCCGTAAGCGCTCTTGATATAGAGCCCTATTATTAGGATTGTTGTGCTCATACGTCCATATTTTCTTCTGTGATGAGCAAGCAATTGAAAGGCGTTCTTATACAATTCTTCTTATTTCAGATGCCACCGAAGAGAAGTCGTTCAGGCGGGGAAAATAATTTGGCTAAGAGTGTGGAACCCCAAATGCCTCATAGGACTATGACTACAGATGAAGTTACTAGTATTGTGGCACAAGAAGTAACTGCTGCCATTTCTGTGATGGCGTATCAACATGCAGTTCAAGCATGCCAAACCCATTTAGGACCGTCTTTGTGGGAAAGAGTGCAGGAAGATTTTAGTAAGGGGCATCCTCTATAGTTTTAGGGGGAGTTGATGCGATGGCTGCAAGTCGATGGGAGAATAGTATGCAAAGGCGCCTCTGCATGGTTGAGTGTAGTGAGGTGAAGAAGTAATTTATAGCCACCTTTAAGTTGAAGGGTGTAGCCCTCCAGTAGTGGGAGTCTGTCACCACATCAGAACAGAGAGATACATTACCCATAGTAGATTTTTGGGAACTCTTTGACCGAAGATATTTTCCTTTCGCGATTCAGAAGGAAATGAGGAGGAAATTGATGGATGCATTTCAAGGTAATAGAATGGTGGCCGAGTATGAAGAAGAATTTACTCGATTGGAAAATTTATTACCTGATGATGTAAATACAGAATAGAAATGAATATTGAAGTTTATGCAAGGTTTAAATGGGAAAATTCGGCAGCATTTGTTAGGGAACCCAGCGTTAGTGACTTTCACCGAGGTAATGAATGCGACACTATTACATTGTCATGAATATCGTCTTCGTTCGAAGGGGGTAAGAACTTTAGAGATTCGGGTTCATCAAGTAGGTCTGGCAAAGAGAATGTCATTAATGTCATTGGGTATAAGTCGGACTATAGAAGGTCGAAATAATGTTATGTTCCTCAAGGTGGGCAGAGAGGAATTGCGGGTAGATGTTTCTTTTGTAAAGAATTTGGTCATAGAAAGAGAGATTGTCCTAATAGAGATAAAAGACCACGTTTGAGGAAGTTTTGTAGGTGCAACCCTTACAATAGATTCTAGGTCATTCTAGGCCAGGGGACTTTTTGTGTGAACCCATTGATGAGGAGATGAAATAGAACTAGAGAGGTATGATGTAAGTTATTTTCCTGTGTGAATAGGATTATGTTATATGAAGTTTTGGGAATGGCGTATGTGAGATATTTATGAGAGGGTAGTGCTATAACCCTATTATGTATGGAATGACCCGAAAGGGAATTTTGAGCAAGTGAGGCTCTTATATTATTATCTTTTGAGAGAATAGATTATCTTGTGATGTGCTAGAAAGAGAGTTATGATTTCGTCGTGAATGTAAGAATTTTTAAAATGTGTTGAGTAGTAATGATAAAGCTACTTATTTTTATAGTCATGCTAGACTTATATATTTGGCATATTCCAGTTATGGAAGATCCTAGTGTATGGCAATATATTAATATGATGTGAGAGATTATTACTAAAATGATTTAGAATTTAGTAGATTATTGTTGAGCGAGAGATTTTTAATTATGTTAATATTGAGAACTATATATTAATATGAGTATGATAATTGTTAAAACCTTGTGTCATGGGCATAAAGTATTTTATTTAAATGTTGAAAGATATAAACTGTTTTCAAAATAAACTTTTTATAGGCCTTTGGCCATATCAAAAATGGTTTACACAAAAATATTTGAAACTCTAGTCCCGATATAACAAACTCTCAATCCCCGACGTCGCTACATATTAGTGTATTGGGAGGGTTCCTTGTTTGTGATTCGCTTGCGATACCTCCCCCACATGAAAGTAGCGAATGTCAGGAATTCAGAGGAGTTAAATCTTTAGACCTTTCAAAATTGTTATATTATTAGTGTGTTAATATATTTTTAGAGTTATTGTGCTATTGGAGGCAAGTGAAGCCTAATTATGTTTATACGAGTAGAGTTCGAATAAAGGGTGTATGGGCGCCCTAGTAGTTATAATTGGTTTTATATAATTTGAAATAATTCATCGTGAGAAGTGGGAGGATTGGGTATAGTGTTAGTAAGGATAAGTGTAGTAGGAACTAGTTGAGCTTTAGAGTATTAGGCAAAGCTTAATTTTGAGGGCGAAATTCTTGTAAGTGGGGAAGTTTGTAACAACCCAAGATTTTTGGGAAAATAACTTATTTATTTTTGGGAGTAATAAATATTAATTTAATTGGAGAATAATTAAATTGGCATTGAGGTCAAGATTTGAAGATGTTAGAAAGTGATTCGAATGATGATTCTGAGGGTACAGTTGTTTCTGGAAGGGTCGAGAAAGTTGAAATGACTGTACTTGGGGCTTATTTGGGTTCTGATATATTTTAAGTTCGTTTGGCTCGAATTAGAGTGACCGGGTCATTTAAAGTGTGTATTATCATTTAAAGTTGTGTATTTTGGGAGTTAAGGCTTATTAAGCGTACGGGAGATAGAAACCTCCTTAGAGAGAAAGAGAAATAAAGAGAGAAAGAAAGAGAAGAAGGAAAGAGAAAGAGAAAGAGAGAAAAGTTTGGATTTTCGGCCATTACGCGATCTTGAGGAAGAATCAGACTCTATGAATTTGAGGCAAGTGATTAAACGTGCTAAATAATTGTTGTGTATCAATTATGTCATGATTTATGGATAAAAATTATGGATTTTCTGTTTAAAATATTAAAACCTAGGTTTTGGGTAAAATCTTAGATTTGTCATGTATATATGGATTTAAGGTTATGAAATAGTTGGGATGAGTTATACAATGAATTTTGATGTTATATATATGTTTGCATTGATGAGGAATGGTAAGAAGATGATTAAAATGATTTTGGGGAATTTACGGTTTTGAAGAAATCAACCCATTACGTAGCATGCTGCCAAACCGAATCGATCCGCCCCTTTCGAATCGATTCGGTAGGAGGCAGACTTACAGGTCCTTTGGGACAAATCGATTCTCTGAGCCGAATTGATTCGGAAATGAGGCTATTTGAGAGGTTTTTCTAGAGTACATTTCGTGCAGTCTTGCTTGAGCTTATCGATTGGGAATCTCTATATGAGTTATGAGAAGTGTGTTTTGTAGACTTTTAGGGAGTTTCCCTTATAAGAAATTATTGGAGTCATATTGACGTAGTTCAAGAGAATACCGATTAGAGAGTATCGTATTGACTAAGTGGGGAAGCCCACTATCATTGAGAATTCTCTCTGGAGATAATTATGGGTTTATAAGAGAGAGTTAGGATGCACTTAGTGATAATGGAATTTAGAATTGAATCTGAAATGGCATAACTTTGAACGTTCGTATGATTGATTGAACCATAATTATGGATTCAGATAATAAACGCTGATAGATGTGGATACGGATATAGAGAATGTCCTTAACGTAAATTGAATTGGGAGATGTTTCATAAATGATAAATGTTGATCAAGGTGTATTAGGATATAGAGAATATCCTCAACATAAATATAATTGAGAGATGATTAATATAAATAGAAGTGAGGTGTGAACTTCAAGTGAGAAATCGTATAGTGTATACTAAGTGGGGAAGTTATGTGAGTTATTGACGAATAGTATATCGAGAGTAAAATATACTAATAAAGGATAATATTTCATTCATGCCTAAGAGGATAATAAGAGTATGTAAATAGTGTGATATATATACCTTGTGTGAGGGTATGCCATTATATGATGTCATGATGTTTGTATATCTTGTGTGAATGATATATACATATATGTGAAGCATACCCCCTCTACGCTATCATGGGAAGTTGCGCGATGTGGGTGAGGCCCTTGGCTTGAAGAGAGCAGGGCGCGTATAGTCCCCAGGTCATAGCGTCCATTTATTATTGTGCGATTTTTATTAGGGGTGAGATGTGGTGGGTATGTATCGTCTCATTTCTGGGGAGGAACTATGACCACTTCCCGTACGTTGTGATATGGTTTTTGCCAAGGCGGTGTGAGATTTTGACTGTTGGTACCCAGGATGATATGTGAGTGATTCCCTGGTAGATGATAGCATTGAGAACCTGCATCCTTGAGTTATAGGTCACTGGGATGGTTATTATTATACTAGTTTGAATTGTATATTAATTGTATATGATTATGTGATATCATTTATCCCTAGAGAAAGAGATATAAAAAGATTGATTGAATCTCATTTCGGGAGATTTTAACCCGACAATTTGTGATGAATATATTAAAGTGGAAATGAAGCATAGATAATTATTATGAGTATATATAGTACTTTGGGTATCGAGGGCATAAAGGACCTCAACGACCAACACTGTCAAGGAGTAGTGTATCAGGGGGTTCCATATTTGGATTTTGTTTACGAGATGTCCCACGCACGAAACGCAGTGCAATGTTGGAAGTAAGGAGAAGTTAGTACTTAGTAATTAGTGCTCATATTTATATATTAATATATATCTCGACGATCGATAGTCCCAAGGAGTAGTGTATCGGGGGGTTCCTTGTTTTGATTTCTCTTGCGAGACGTCTCACGCACGAAACGTCGTGCACTATTGAGAATTAGGAATAATAAATTAATTATATTAAATAATAATTTGGGTTATACACGTCATGCATTGAGGTCATAATGAATCTTGTTAATCAATACTGCCAAGGAGTAGTGTATCGGGGGGGTGGTATTTATTTGGATTTTGCTTGCGAGACGTCCCACGCACAAACCAAAGTGCAGTATTGAGAATTGGGAGAAGTTTAGTCCTTAGAACTTAGATGCTAATAAATCATATATATATATATATATATATATATATATATATATATATATATATATATATATATATATATATATATATATATATGTATATATATATATATATATATATATATATATATATATATATATGTGTAAATAACTAGAATATAAGAAATTCTAGTAAAAGAGAATGTTTATGTATATTTTATATGTTTAGAAAGTGGGCGGATATTTGGGAATGGTAATATTTGAAGTTGAGAGTTATGATTTAGAATGATTGTATATGAGTATGAATTGGGAGTAAGTTATATTACTTTTCCCCTAGATAGATTTGGGCAATTATTTGGAGATCATGTGCATACGTTTAGCTGCGCGCTTTAGTTGAGAGGTGAGTTGAATTTTATGGAGAGGGAAACTCCACTTCAATCATGTAATAATGCATTTATAATTATTATGCATTTTAATGCACTTGATATAAAATGTTTTCACACCTCGGGCTCTGACCAATTTTTATTTTCTCTTGATATGCATATATATTGTATTATTCTAGGTGTTCCTCCGCACGGACGCTATTGATGATATCCATCCAGTGTATTCGTGGAGCTATGGAAGTAGTGGGATATTGCGATATTTTGATATAGTCGATTCCTATCTATTGTGTATCTAGATTAGGATTCAGTTGTATATCAGGTTTATACCCTAGTGTTGTAGTGTAGCGCTTTTATATTTTCTCTCTTAGATTTATGTATTGTTTGTGACCCGACAACATATTCGGGTATTTTATTTTGTACATTGTGTTGTACTCCTTTATGAGTCTCTTTTATATTATTTGAGCATGTGTGCATCTCTTATCATATTTAGAGTTATATTGTTGGTTAGTTGTTGCATGGTTTTATTTTAAGAGAGATAAATAAAAATGTTTTAAAAATTTTGATACTCTGCTTTTGTTTTAATAGGTAGTTAGTCGTGTTTATTTTTAGAATCGTCAGTAGATGCTGAGAATGATCCACTTGGGATTCCTGATTATTTTAGTATAGGGTTGCCCCCCCATTTTTATTTTAAGTGGGGTGTCACATCAAGTCTCGAATTTTAGCATGGGATGACTACGTAGCCTATCAAGCCATTAAAATCCACACAGTTCGCATGAGATACGAGTTTGGGGTTTATCCTAAATCTAACAAAGAATTTTATTATATGTGTGTAAGAACAAATGTGTTTTTAAAGTGTGCTGAAATATCCCGATGGAATTTATAGGTGTAAACCTCTTTTTCTTTTATTTTTCTTTTTGGTAGAAAATATATTAGGTGCAATATTACTAATAAATGAGTGAAGATTAATGTGTATGATCTAAGTAAAAGCTAAATTAGGAACTTTTATAACTAATGCAAAAATAAAGAAATTTAAAGAGAGAGAAGAATGTTTGGACCTTCTTTGGAGACATGGAAATTGATCTTGATTGTTGATGAGCTTCCTTGCTAGTGGGTGAAGAATGTTGGGGCGTTTGCTAAATTAGATGTGAAAGTGATTGGAATGAAATATGGAGAAAATTTTCAGATAAGAAACCTTGTTGACTTAAGAAGAATGTTATTGAGATCACTGAAGTTGATATTTATGAGGTCCCATTAAGGTGAGCTAATTCTCTCATTATAGGGTCAAGTAACTTCCCATTGGAATTTTCCTTTCCCTGCCCTTCGGTAGGTAACCCTAGACACACTGCCGATAGGCAGGGAAATGGACTAGCCAATTGGTAGTCTCGCACAGATGTTTCTTGAAAAATGGTCATAAAACTCAATTCATAAGTCCAAACCATACACGAGGCATACCTTTGGAAAGTTTATTCAAATATCTTTGAGAATACTTTGATCCACTCCGGTCTGAGAGTTGACTTTGGGTCAAATGGGGCTCAAAAGCGCTCGTTGGTTCTTTAGACAGGAGATTATTGGACGATGATGGATTGTTCATCCAAATTATAAGTACAAATTGTGCACGAGGTGGAACGTTGGAAATTTTATGCGAGGAAATTTGATGTTCCAAAAATATTCACTCAGTTTGAAGAGTTGACTTTTGTTAAACGAGGCCCAAAAGCGCCCGGTGACTTTTTGGAGTAAAACGGGTCATTCGACCGTACCATAAGGATGATTCACATATGGGGTGGAACTTTGTAAAGGGTATTCAATGCCCTTTAAAGAATCATTCAGTATCATTCGAGATGAAGAGCTGAATTTGGTCAAACAAAGCTTCGGAGCGCCTAGTGGCCTGAGGATCAATTTTTGGGGGAGCGCCTGATACATCTTATCCCTTCAGAGATGTACAATAAAAATTAAACTGTGAGCATCCGACATGATGGATCGCCTCAGAACAACCAGTCTCCCCTGAAATCTCAAACTATTGTCCGCCAATGGAAAAGTGTTCCACCTCCTCAGCTAGCAGCTTTTTCACCCTCTCCTGACAAAGTTGATCTCCTGCATGAGCCTTCACCACCCGAATAATGACCTTAGGGGTGATGGTGAGAACTTCCATAAATGCATGGGTCTGGTCATCGTCCTCTCGAAGTGACTTCCACTTCTCCTTCCACACTGTCGCTAACTCCAAAATTGACTTACGGCTCAAAGCATCCGCCATGACATCCTCTGTCGCATGTTCATCTCCCACTGTGTGAATAAATCTTACAAGAATTTATGGTCTGTGAAAAACTGAAATTTCTCCCCAAGGAGATATCGTCTCCGCACTCGCAAGGCAAAAACCATGGTTGCTAACTCTAAGTCTTGGGTGGGGTAATGTCCCTCATGAGGACTAAGATTTTAGGAAGCATAATCTATTGGACACTTCTACTGCATCAAAACCTCGCCAAGTCCCCTTAGGGACGCATCTATATAGACTCTATAGTACACCCTTCTCGAGGCAACACCAAAACCGATGTTGTAGTGAAGCTAGTCTTCAGCCCCTGAAATGCCTATTGGCACACAACAGTCCACACAAATGGTACCCTTTTCGTCGTCAAATTCGTTAAGGGATTGGTTATCTGGGAGAACCCCTAGATGAATCAATGGTAGTACCGGACCAGTCCTAAGAAACTATGCACCTCAATGGGTATAGTGGGTTGTCCCCACTCATCAATACAGAGACTTTCCTTAAATCCATATATATCCCTTGCTTGGACACAATGTGGCCCAAGAGTTGTACCTCTCTCATCCAAAACACGCATTTCTCAAACTTTGCATACAACTGATGATCTCGAAGCGTCAGTAAGACCACTCGTAGATGCTTTATTTTCTCCTTCATAGTTCGAGAATAAATCAATATATCGTCTATAAATACGATAACAAACCGATCCAAATAATCCCTGAACACTTGGTTCATCAAGTCCATAAATACTGTCATTGCATTGGTTACCCCAAATGGCATTATTAAAAACTTGTACGATCCATATCTACTAAGAAAGGTTATGTTTGAGTTTTCCTTCTCTCGGAATCTCATATGGCGGTACCTCGACCTCAAATCAATCTTCAAAAAATACGCAACACCCCTTAATGGGTTAAATAAATCATCTATACATGGAAGCAGGTATTTATTCTAAATAGTCGCTTCTTTCAACACCCGACAGTCGACACAAAACCATAGAGATCCATTCCTCCTCTTGACTAATAACACTAGAGCACCCCTGGGCGAAGTACTCCTCCTGAGAAACCCTTGCCCTAAAAACTTCTCAATATTCTCTCGTAACTCCCTCGTCTCCAGTGGAGCCATCCGATATGGAGTACGGGGAATGGGTCTCATTCTAGGAATTAAGTTGATCTCCCAACTAGGTGGTAACCCCGGAATCTCCCCAAAACATCAGAAAACTCACTCACCATCGGGACAAAATCTAGCATCACCACTACCTCCGAAGGAGTATCCTCCTCTATGTAATAAAAATGAATTCTTGACCCACCCCCGGGGTGCGACATCGCAACTAGGTACATCTCTTAACCTAGAGTGGCTAAGATGATGGACCTCCCATACCAATCCACACATGACCTATACGTAGCGAGTCAGTTCATCCCCAAAATGACATCATACTCGTGAATGTAAAGTACTAATAAATTAGCTATAAAGGTGAGCTGACCTATCTCAATACCGATACCCGACATACTGACCGAATGGTGCCCTCTATCCATTGTTGATTCTATGTGCAAAACAGTGTCAAAAGAAAATTTTATCATACCTATCTCCTGTGCAAACCTCGTACTAATAAAAGAATGAGATGTATCTGTATCGAATACGATACGAACAATATGACCATAAATGGGAAACATACCCTCGACTGCCTATGGTGGTGTTGGCCCATCTACGGCTGCCATATTATAGACCCGCCCATATTTCAATGGTTATTTCCCCTGAGGTGGGGCGACAGGTGCTGGAGTGGCTGATGTAGTGGATCCCTGAGCCGAAAATGGTAGGTGTTGTCCCTGTGGTGCCTGTTATCTTTTATGACCTTCGTGCACCTGGGCTGCCTGATCTCCTCAAGGATAATTCTTTAAAGTATGCCCCCTTTCAACACATGTAAAAAATTCCCTAAAATGGGCCCTTCTCAAACCGTCAGCCCTTCTTGCCTCTGTACCCCTATCCTTGTCCCTTATGGCATCTATACTTCTGGCCTTGATGGTCCTGCCCCGTTTATCGCTGGCCCTACTGGCCGTACCTCTGTCGGTCATATTCACCTCTAATTTTCTAATTCTGTTCAGCGGATGGGGTGCCCCTGTGCTTTTGGGCCTTAAAACAACATCCCCCACTCACATTTCCCTATTGGATAGACGAATCCCTTCCGTGATGTTTCTCTCCCTTATTTTTCATAAATGCCCTATGACCCTGGCAATGGAGAAGTAAAGCATTAACCAACTGGTTATATATCGTGGAGGTTGGAGTCCCCAGAAGATCCTTCCTGATGTGCCATGTCAATCCTGCATTAAACCTATCCATTCTCATTTTCTTTGTATGAACATCCTCCTTTGCAAATTACGAGAGGTCAGTGAGCTCCTCCTCGTACTCGGCGACAGGACGCCCCTCCGACTTACGCTTCGTGAACCTAGTCCTCATCTCAGACTTCATGGCTCGGGTAAAGTATTTCCCATCAAACCTCTCCCAAAACTAATTAATAGTGAGGTTGCCCCTCTCAGCAACTATCATAACTACCTCCCACAACTGAAGAGTGGCCCCCACCAATCTGAGAAAATCTAGCATCTACTTTTGAATCGGTGTGCACTCAAACATCCGTAAGTGACTCTCAATATCCTTCTTCCACCTACTCGCCATCAATATGTCATAACCGCATGCGAACTCTGGAGGCTGACCCTTAACTATAACCTCCCTTGATCTGTCCCATATGTAACCAGGAGCTTCTGTTGATATAGCCACCTGTTGTGGTAGTGGGGCTTGCTGAGGTGCCTTTGGTGGTGGGAAGTGACGAAACATGGCTTCCATAGCCGTAGAGACTGCCTAAGACATGATGGTGGCTATTGCAGCATGTATAATCAGTTATGGGCCCTATGCAGTCTGCGGCAACTGTCATGGCTCTGGGTGAGCCTCCTCGTTAATCGATGGAAATACTCACCTAAGTATGCCATTCTATATTTTTTCCATTTGAAAGCAAACAAAGTTCGAGTTAATACCAACATAAGAATACAATGAACCCTAAGTATAGGCTCTACATATCAAAGAATGCAACTCAAAATGTACTCAATGCAACATAGATCCTAAGGACTCTAGAACCGTGCTCTTATAATAACTGTAGCAACCCATATTTTCTCACGTAAAGGCTAGATAGGCACTATACGCTAAAGATAAGTCTTTCTTGTCAATTAATATTGTATCCATCCCCGATCCATTCAGTGGTAGGGGTGAAGAAGAGGGCGTCTTCTTGTAAAGAGGATCTTGGTCCCGCGCATCTCTCCCGGGAGCGCATCGGATGACGTCGGTGGTGAGGTGAAAAATGTAGAGAGATGGAGCCGCTAGTCTATTTTACTCAAAACAGACAAAAGAAAAGGGATCCATCCCGAAAGACAGCATCCAAAGACATACTGATACTTACGAAACCAAAATTGATTCGAAAAGGGTTCGGAGGCTAAGTTACGAAATGGGAAGGTGTTCGGCATTCATTCCGCCCTTTTAGTCTCTCATGGATTGTTGCTATTTTCCTTTATTTCCCCGTGACATGTGTGAATCCATAGGAATGTTCCTAAAAATATTATTAGAAAATAGGATTTATGCGATTATCCTAGCGTTGATCATTATAATGGAACGATAACACGTAAGGGATAATAGGCCACTAAGAACAAGTATATATATATATATATATATATATATATATATATATAGAGAGAGAGAGAGAGAGAGAATCTAAGAGAATTAAGTTAAGGAATATAGAAAAATAACAAAAATGGAAAGAATAGTACTCGAGTCTCGGGTTTTACTCCGAGACGCCTACGTAGCCTAAAGAGGCATCAAAGTCCGTATAGTTCGTATGTAAAATGAGGGATGGGATTTATCCCATAAATCTAATCGGGGACTTCTCGTATATGTGTGTGTATAAAAAAGTTCTTTTAGTTGTTAGAAAAGTGTGAGAATTCTCGTTTGGAATTTATGAGCAAACCCTCTTTTACTTATCTTTTTGGGTTTTATTTATAAAAAAATGAGAGATGTATAATAATACTAAAGAAAAGGTATATTAGGAAATGTTAGATGGGGAGAATAAAATATGTAATAAAATAAGTTAATGCAAATTTAAGAGCATTTGAAGAGAGGGTTGAGAAAGTTGGACCTTCTTAAAGATCTTAAGCCGGATCTTGGATGTTAGAGAGCATCCCTTGCACTTGGATGATGATGGAGGGTAGTTAATTCACCAATTTTGATGAAAAAGATGATGAAAGGTAAAGGTTGGAAAGGAATTTGGATGTGGAAATCACACTGACTTCGAGAGAGGTTTTTTGAGTTCACTGAGAGTGAGGGATTTCAGATCTTGTGTCCTCTTGCAATGAGGTAAGACCCTCATTTTTATATTCCCATGGAATTTTTTTTATCATCATTGCCCTGAACTTGCCAATCGGCATGTGTTTTTAGGCACACTACAGCTAGGCAAGATTTGGAACCTGCCGTTTGGCAATCTCTTTTAGGTTCATTCGGAAAATCGATCGTAGAGAAAAAACCAATGATCCGAATCATGCACGGGGAGAACCGATGGAAAGTTATTTTGGAGACCTTTGAAAGTACTTCGAACTGCTCCTGAGTCCTAGAGTTCACTTTCAGTCAAATGTGGCTTCGAAGCGCTCATCGGTCCTTTGGATGGGGAATCATCGGACGTAAACGGATCGTTCATTAGCATGGTGAGTCAGAATCATGCACGGGGTAGACCGTTGGAAAAGTTAGGAGATGTACTTTGACATTTAAAAGATCTTGACTCAGTTTGGGGAGTTGACTTTGGTCAAAGATGGCATGGAAGCGTTTGGTGACCTTTCAGAGTAAAATGGATCGTTCGTCCGTACCGTAAGGCAAAATCGCGCAGGGGGTGGACGGTTGGAAAAGGGTTTCAGCGCCATTTAAAGATTCAATCAGTCTCGATATAGCAAAAAAGTTTATTTTGGTCAAACAGAGCTCGGGAGCATCCGATGACCTCCTAATCAAGTTTTGGGGGAAAATGGTTCATTCGTCCGCATCGTAACTCAAAACCGTGCATGGGGTGAAGCGTTGGAAAGGGGTTTCAGCGTACTTTGAAGATTCATTTAGTCTCAATCGAACTGAAGAGTTTGAATTTTGGTCAAATGAAGCCTCGAAGTGCTCGATGGCCTCTAGGTTAGTACCCGGGGTATGACTTTGTTTTGTAGTGATGAAGGGAGGTACTGGGGACCTAAGAATAGGTTAGGGGTGCTAGAATGGGGTGTCTACAGAGCTCCTCGATGGGTGAGTTTGGAATAAATGATAGCCGTTGAATAGACACTCCAAGATGACTTTGAAATTGGGTGACCAATTCAGTGGGTCGAGACCGATTCTGAGGACCTAGGGGATGAGGATGACCGATTCGGAGGGTCGAGGCCAATTCTGAGGACCTAAGGGGGCATGCTGGGGATGGTCTAAATGAAGTGATGATAAAATATTTAGGTCAATTCTAAGGACTTAAAGCAATGCAGGGGTTGATCGATTTTACGGGTCGAAGCCAATTTTGAGGGCTTAAATTATGATGACCAATGTTGAGGGTCAAAGCCAATTCTAAGGGCTTAAATTGAGATGACCAATTCTGCGGGTCAAAGATAATTCTAAGGGCTTAATTTGAGATGACCAATTCAGCGGGTCGAAGGCAATTCTGAGGGCTTAAATTGAGATGACCAATTCTGCGGGTCGAAGCCAATTATGAGGGCTTAAATGGGGATGACCAATTCTTCGGGTCGAAGCCACTTCTGGGGTCTTATGTGGGGATGACCAATTCTGCGGGTCGAAGTCAATTCTGAGGACTTAAGTGGAGATGAGCAATTCTGTGGTTCGAAGCCAATTCTGAGGGCTTAAATTGAGATGACCAAGTCTGGGGGTCGAAGCCAATTCCGAGGGCTTAAATTATGATGTTCTCGGAGAACTCTGTCGAGGAAATTACCTTGTGATTTTGTTTTGAGCTAGGGAGCCAATTGTTGGGGAAATCCTCGTATCTTTTGGAGTCTTTGCGGAGGAATAGCCAATCTGATGCTATAAATTCCACTGGGAAAGTGATTAGGTGGTCCAGGGTTTGGACGTATTACTCGGGGAAATTTGAGACTTTTGGGGAATAGGAGATGATCATGAAGTTTGTAATGCTTTAGGTGTCCTCCGGGGACGTTATCGGGGGAGATTCACTTGGCTTTTGAGAGTTCAGCTGGGGAAATAGGGGTTCCACTTGAGGGAGTGAGAAATTTTCTTGGTGAAAATGTTCTAAATCCTCCTCGGGATTTTTAGGAATTTTTTGAGGATTTTTCATAGTTTTCTGGTATTTTCTGGGAGTTTTTGTATGAAAATTTAAGGAGGGTGGCAGTCGGCATGGTGTGGAGGGTGCCAGTCGGCAGTGACACGGTCTTTTGGACTGCCTCAAGAAGGTAAAAGGTCAATGCCGATCAGTTGGTTTAGGGTCACTACCGATCGGCATGACACTTGGCTTCCTATAAAAAAGGGTGGGTTCCCTTCATTTTTCACAACTTCTTGCCTTCTCTATTTCTGCGTTTTTCTTCTGTGAATCGTTCTAACATTTCATAACCTAAAAATGGCCACATTTTTTAGCACTGTAGTACATAGGGAGTGGTTGGATATTGACAACTGGGTGAATGTGGAGTGGAGGGCTAAGGCACCTCTTACTTTGAGGAGTGAGAACTCTTTTGATGCATTTGATCCAGTTGCAGATGATCGAACTTTACTACGGGAGTCATCGCATCATCTCTCTTCTTGGGTGGTGAACCCTGGTGGTTATGTAAGTATAAAAATGGCTTTTGGCATTCTTTTTTTTTGGTGATTTCCATTTTTCTTTGATTTTAACAAGGCTTTTCTTCGACAGTCTGATGTTTCTTTATCGACCATGCATTCCCACGGGATGAAGGGTCTTAAGGGTGTCTGGGAGCATCTTCCACCTATGGTGCATTGGGTGGTATCATCAGCATGCTTTGGGAGGTTGGCGTGTGTGCTGGATGAGATACCTTGTTGGACGAGAGTCGTATGCACTCTAGGGGATAGGAGGTGGGACACTACCGACACTTTGCATTTTGGCTTTGGGGAGATAACTGTGACTCGCATAGATGTGCAATATCTACTGTGGCTGGATTGTGACGGAGAGCAGATAGAGGTGGATCCTTCCCTATGGGTGAGGCCGGAGGCAGTGCAGGCAGCGCTAGGTAATGTGGGGTGGATAGTATCTGGGGACTCTATTCTTCTGTCCATGCTGAGGGGTTTTTTGCTGGTAGGGTGATTGATGTGGAGGAAGGGCTGCATGTGAGGAAGATGGACCGATTATTTATGTTGTTGGTGATGGGGGGATTTCTGGTGGCTTCGAGCGGCGACGTCGTCCACTTATGGTTTTTCCCATACTTGAGGATGTTTTTGAACATCGCTCTCTATGAATGGGGGAGCCTAACTTTGGCGACCCTTTTTTTTCTCTAGATGCTGTTAGCCAGTCCTACCTGTAGACTTTTACTAGAGCCACGTATCATCTTGAGGTATTCTTTAATTTGCGCATTTTCCTTTCATGCATTCGCATTTTCCTTGTGCATCTCTTTTTTGATTGTGGATTCTTATCTTTGGCAGACGTGGTTCTATGAGGTGATTGGGTGTAATACCCAGCTGATTTCCTTGAAGGATGAGACTGTTGGGGACTTTTGCCATTTGTTTCGGTGGTGAAAGTCCAATCGGCAGTCGAGGAAGTCTCTTTCTCTGGAGGCGGTGTGTCAAGTCTTGAATGGACTACCTAGTGATAGGGTAACACTTTTTCTTCTGTGGTATTGGTTTTTATGTGATCTGATTCCGTATTGACTTATATCTTCTGGGGATTTTTCAGGTGACCTTTTACCATTGGGGGATGGTTGTTTAGGACATGGGGTTAACTGGGGTGAATGCATTCATGAGGCACTTACGGGCGCACGAGTTTGGACACTCTTTGTATCTCGGGGAGAGGGTGGTTCGACAAATTGCTGAGGAGGAGGTGTTGGTGCCACTTATGAGGCCTCATATGTCTATGAGACGGGAGCAACTTCTACCAGAGGATATGAGGATTGCGACGATGATTGGCGAGTCCTATCTGTTACATACCGATATAATTGTGTCGTATGATTATTTGTGACGAGTTGGCTGATGGCGCCCAACATATATGATGCGCTGCACTTCCCTCCTGCAGGTTCAAGTCGACCAGTGGGGTCCTCCCACAGCGGCGGTGGTGGTCCGTCGACATCTGCGGCAGCGGCGACTTCAGAGCTTCCCTTTGTGCGGTTGCATACCCCCTTCCTATAACATTCGGAGTGATGATGGATGGATGGTGCCTATGTTGCATCGTCCTCATGAGATGGACCCGGAGGTGTTAGGCTTGACATAGGAGGTTCTTCCTCCTGTGGTATACTTTTCTGTTCTTTTGTCTTTTTTCTTTTGATCTTTTCTGCTTGATACTGATTCTGCCTTTTCTTGCAGCAAGTTTGGGTGTCCACCACTTGGATGAGGGATATTAGGGGCTACATATCCTTGACGACTTCCCATATTCAGGATGCAGTTCTTGTTCCTTCTTTCTTGGTGTCGTCTGCCTCATCCAGGGAGGAGTGTGTTTCGGGTAGCGATGGTGCGTCATCTTGCCACAGGGGAAAGAGAGCGCATCATAGGGATGGAAGCTCTTAGGAGAGAGAGAGGGGAAAGGGTAGGTGAGAGAGAGAATGTAGGTTCGGGCTGAGTCCCGTTGTTTTTATTCTTTTTTTTATTTTCTTGCAAAGTAATGTAACAAAGAAAAATATCTATACAATGCAATGGAGTTTATTTATTATCTTTTGTTAATTATGAATGAATGCATGCATTTGCCCTTTTTACTTTGCTGCTGAGACTATAAAAAAAGAAATATTTTTGGAATTGAAGGAAAGTTTTATTTAAAATGAGAAATTATATAAAGATGGAAGGGGATTTTGAAACTCTATTTGAGAATATCAATTGAGTTTTCTGATTTCTTATTCTTTTTTTCAATTTGGCAAAAGATGAAAAAGTTAAGTTTCCAAAAATAGGGGTTTACCGATCGGCAAGCCCCTTGTCCTGCCTATTTGTGGGTCAGTCCAGTATAATCAATCAAGGTTTTGATTGGTACTCTTTTCTGATTTTGATACCTTGTGGGGAAGTACTCCCTCTAATTTATGTAAGGGTGGAGTGTGTCCATCACACCTTTATATTCTCACTTTCTTATTCTATGAGATGGCTCTCCCTGGTAGTGTTGAGTTTGCCAAATACCTCGAGACTTTAGAGGCGATGTGCTCCTACGACGTCGACTACGATGCGTTCAACATGCGTCGAGTCTCTTTATGGCGTAATCGGCCCATAGAGTGGAACATGCTGATGGTGGCGGTAATATTTTGGTGCCCCGAAGACCATGTATTCCTCTTTGGTTTGGATGAGATTTGTCCTACCTACGAGGAATTTTTTGCCATACTGGGGATAAATCCCAGTGTTGCTGCGGCTCTACCTGATTTTTCCCGTTCTCCTAGGGATTTATTGGTCGGGCTTCTTCATGTTTCACCTTCGGTGGCCAGACCACTATTGCTGGAGGAATGATCTCCCCTCCGGCGATGCTGCGGTATACGTATTTATAGGAGGTTAGTGATGCTGGATATGCCGAAGTCGTCGTTCTAGGCTTGGTTTCGAAATTACTGCTGGTGATCGGGGAACTGCTGGTGGACCCACAACTTATAGATATTACTTCATGGATGTCCTGTTGTTGAAACCCTGTGGTGGTGATAATGGCAGAGACTTTGAATGGCCTGAATGCCTGGACAGAAGGTCGTTCTGACTTTCTGAGCGGTAGCCATGTGACGTTGTTCATGTGGTTGTCTGAAAGATTTCCCTTAGTGACTCCTCCATAATACCCTTTGTCGACTATACCCACCTTCTTTTCTCACGATTTCATCAGTGTTGGCCTGGATATTAAGAGCTAGGAGAACTAGTTTGTGGAGCATGGGGCTCTAAATCTGCGCTGGTCGATTTCTTGGTAGGGACAGTTGTTGAATATTTTGGAGTTGAGAGAATACCTGTATGTTTGGTTGGTTGGTCTCAGACAGACCTCTTTTTATTTACCTTGGCGGATTTTGAGCCAATTTATTTGGGAACAGATCGTGCCACCTCGGACACTAGATTTCTTTTCTGTAGAAGATCTAACAGAGAGTTTGTGCATGCGGCTTGGCTCTTCATGGGAGAGTCGGCATTCGTCGACCCATCCTTCTCAGTCTGTTGGGAGAGTCTAGCATATCCCTGGCGATTATATGAAGTGGTTGTGGAGAAGAGTAGTCAGCAAGATGTTGGTAGTGGAGATCGGATAAAGGTGTCTTTCCTTATTCGATACCATGAAGGGAGGTGTGGTAATTTTTACGAGGCTGGTTCGATCTTATCGGTCCATTGAGCGTCTGCAACACTCTATTTGAATAGGGAAAGCTTGGGGACCCCAGGATGTAGATGATGACAGAGTGGGGATCCTCTGGTAGCTGTGGGTAGGACTCTTGGAGAGTTTGTGTTATAATGGGGAATAAATTTGGGGAATTTATTTGGCTTTCTAGGAAGGTATGGGGGAGGGAGATATTCGTTCCTTTTCTTATCTAATTATACTGTAATTTCTTATTAATGAAATAAACAAGTTTTTTATCATCTAGTTGTGCCTTTTGATGAATTTTGTATTTTGAATTATCTACACCGATCCCTAAGGTATGCATAATCCTTTTGTTCAAGTATATGTTAAAGTGAACTGTCATTCTGGGAGATAAAAAAAGAATAGTTTTTTGTGAAAAAAAGGGTCGTGCTCATGTAAGATGTATGAGCTGCCTACGTACCTCTGCGGGGTTTTGAAAGGTTTTAATTTTTCTAGAAAATGGTTCTTGCAGAGTATCAGGCCCACGTAGTTCTGGGTAGAGGGAAATGAAGATTTTTTTAGAATAGAAGGGAGATAAGAAGAGTCATAGCGCGTCGAGATTTTAGACTAAGGGTAAAACTTCTTGAGACGGTCCAAGTTGACTGGACGAGTCATCTCTTCTCCATCAAGGTCGGTGGGCATGGCGGCACCTCCTGACAATATCTTCTTGACGATGTATGGGCCGCTGCAATTGGGCTTGAATTTACCTTTGGGGTCCCAGATGGGCTCTACTATTTATTTGAGGGCTAAATCCCCCTCTCGGACACCACAATACTTGAATCTCTTCTTAAATGATCGTGATATATGACGATGGTACCCTTGTATGCAGTATAGAGCTTTTAATCTCCTTTCATCTAGGAGGGTCAGCTCGTCAAGACGGCTTTGGTATCATTCTTCTTCGCTGACCTTTCTTCCAAGAATGAGGCATAACAAGGGTATTTACATCTCCACGGGTACGACTGCTTCCATGTCGTAGACTAGAGAGTAAGGGTCAGCCCCAGTACTGGTTCGGATTGAGGTTCGATAGCCTAAAGGGGGTATGGGATTCGGTCGACCTAATCTCGATAACATTCTATCATCTTACTAATGATGGCTTTGAGGTTCTTCTTGGCTTCTTCGATCTCACCATTGGTCTAAAGTCGATAGGTAAAATATTTGTGCCTCTAAATCCCATACTCATTGATCACTTCTGTGACTTTTTCCTCGAAGTGCAACCCTTTATCTAACACTAGCTCATGCGGGACCCCATATCGGCAGATGACGTTCTTTCTGATGAATTTGGCCACTTTCTTAGCATTCAGGACTGCGTATGACTCGGCTTCAACCCATTTGGTGAAGTAATCAATGGAAACTAGGATGAACTCATGCCCGTTGGAAGACTTGGGCGTATCCTTCCCTATGATGTCGGTGCCCCAGGTGGAGAACGGCCAGGGAGAAGTCATGTTGTACAATTCTCGCGGAGGTAGGTGTTGAAGGTTGAAAAACTGTTTGTAATACCCCTAATTTTAGAGAATTTATTTAATTAAGAAATTATTAGATGCTTAGTATAAATTGCGAGAATTTAAATGACTCGTGTGTTAATAAGATAAAATGAATTGAATAAGTAAATTATAAAGCTAATTGATAATAATCGATTTAGTCTATCATGAAGATTAATCGAAATTCCATTAATATTCTCGAATGATTTAATTAGTGAATTAGTTTATTCATTATATGAACAAATTTAAGTGGATTAATATAAATTGTTAAATTGTTTATGGGTCATTTAACTTATTTATTGAGTATATGAAAGGTGGGTTATTTTAATTATGGTATAATGATTTAGGCCGTATATGTTTTGAAGTTGGCTGCATGGTTTTAAAATTTGTGGGCCTTGGGATTATATATATAAAAAATAGTAGGGTTACGGCCAAGTCTATTTTCTTGGCAAGGTTTGCGAACCAAATTAACATACAGTAACAAGGGTTTTGGTAAAAGGTAAGTCAAAAAGTGCGGCGCCTTGGCTTGGGGAACAATATACCTGAAGAAGTCTTGTGAGCTATTTTGTGTTGAGCAGGTGCCTGGTTAAGAGTTTTTTTGGGGGGTGTAATTACAAAATGATTTAGAGCTTTGGAACTTGTCCTGTTTCCCTTATGTCGACAGCTTTGGGCTTGAGGAGGAATAGCCTTGGGATTTTATCTTTGTTTTCCTTCTTTGATGGATGTAGCAGTTATATACCCTTGGAGAGATTAAGGTTGTCAGAGGCCCCACCCACTTGAGTTCATTATTACTGTTTCTATGCCTTTCACATTTACGGACTAATTGAATTAGCTGAGAACCTGCACATTTCTTCTTAGCTGTCGGTGACATTAATAGGTAACTAATAGGTTTAGTTACTTGTAATTAATATTTAAATAACTCGTTAGGATTTTGGCAGTTAATAAATTAAGGGCCCCAATATTTTTTTGTTATTATTCCTTTTAAGAAGACTTAGAGACTAACTTCAAGGAGGATTCGAAAGGGATTTTTGCTATCGACTAGGAAATAAATTTTGGGACGCTTTACGAGGCAAGTATATTTCTACTCCTCTCCTTTTAAATGTGTATTTGTTAAATTCTCCTAAATTAAATTTTAGTGATAAAATTTATTAGTGACACTTAGAAAAGTGTACAATTCTAATTGATATTATATTAAGTGAACTTAAGTAGTTTTATACACGTATAAATTCATGTCAACCCTGTTAATTTGCAAAAATTAACTATTGACCTAGTGATCCTTAGAAAGTTGTGCAAATCCTAATTTATGATGTATTAGGTAAATTTCAACTGTTGTATATGCAGAATAATTTATGTCGAGCCTATTTAGTTGACGAAGATTAATTATTGACCCCAACGCATGAAAATGACAGTTTTAGAGTTGGACCCCGTATGTAGAAATTTAAAATCTTAAATATGAGAATGGACGATGTGAAAGTTATTTTTCAAGTAAAATCTTCTGAAAGTTCAATTGCTCAGTAGGGTTGTGCCTTACGCTTTAGGAATAGTACTTTGGTTATGTATGCTTCAAATCGATAAGAATTGTTGCGAGACTCTTATTCATGTTGTAATAACCAAATGTGAATATTGTAAATGACTTGGGACAATTGATACGCTTAAAATAACCCCTTATGATGTAACATACTCACATAAGGTAATTACATGCCCCTATTATGTAAGAACTCGATATGAACCCATGTTTGAAACCATGTTATTGTTGATGTGTGTTCTGTTATGTAGACGTTAGAAGGAGTATGGGAAATTATTTTGATTGGTTTGGGCTGTTGAATAGTAGTGTGGATTAATTTGGAGATTTCACACATAGACATTTAAATTCTTACCATACTCTTGCATAATAAACATTAATTGGTTTGTCTTAGAAACTACTATATCTAAACGTAAGTGTATCGGGAGGGTTCCTTCTTTGGATTTCACTTTGGTCAGACGTCCCACGCACAGAGTTTAGAGAGGAGTAGTCGTGACAACTTAAATGTCCTACTTTCGTATAATAATCATTAAATCATTTTGTGTTAACAAGGACTCTATCTAAACGTTAGTGTATCGGGAGGGTTCTTCGTTTGGATTTCACTTCGGTGAGACGTCCCACGCACGAAGTTGAGAGATGGGTTGTCGTGTTGGCTTAAATCGTAAATAAAAATCATAAACTTTCAACTTTATGCCTTATGTTACGAAAAATAACTTGCAGAATGTTTTCCCCTTTAATCTCTTTATAAAACTGTCTAAGATATAGATAATGAATCCTAAATTGTAGAGCCGAGTCGGGGTCTGGGAATATTTGAGATATGAGTAGTTTTCTCGGAGTGAATATTTATCTGTTAGAATACCAATACTAATTGAACTTGCTGAGATGGAAATGAATGGGAGGGTACCGTGGAGGGACACCCCAATATTTTGATGTGTAAATTCCCGACCATGCGAATATCAGGTGGCGTTCGGGCGTAAGATGTGAAGTTTATTGTTTAGTATGTTATGCTTTTCCCGGACATGAGAATACCAGGTGGCACCAGGGCGTGATACGTGATGTTTATGAATATTTTGTTATGTGATTTTCCTGGCCATTCGAATACCAGGTGGCGTCAAGGAGTGAAATGTGATTATTTAAAATTTGGCACACCGCATGTTTATAAGATGGTCGAGATGAAGGGGGCATGTCGGTTACGTGGTAATTAATTAATGAGCATAATTGATTAATGAAAGTGATTAAGATTAATACACATGATTACTTAAAATTGGCATACTATGTGTATTTGATGATATTGATTACGTGTTAATGAATTATTGAGCATGTCGGTTACTTATTCTTTAGTTAGTGAGACTCATTAATTAATGATATGAAATGAGATAATTTTAATATTATGTGAGACTACATTTATGGGTTAGGTCATTCATTCAATTATTAAAACTTTGACTTTATCATCTATGCATATAACTGCTTTGAGTTGCATAGCTGAGTTACTTGCTAGGGTTTTAATCACCTTTTTGTGGAAACTAGGTGCTAGGGCTGGACCTCATACTTAGATTGCCTTTCGATCGAGTCGGTGTGTGATATACATCTCTCAAGGTATCGACTCCAGAGTTATTTTAGATCCCTATCTCCTCATGTCATCATTTATCCTTTTAGTCTAGCTTAGTTTGAGATGTCTAGTTGTATGTTAAGACATATATGGTTTGTAATATTCATAGACTCTTTGGGGATTGTATTTATGTATTACTATTGAGATAACATTGTTTATAAATTTTGTTATTGGACATTTTGAGTTATATTTGAGGGTTTTCTCATCGGTTCAAAATTATTGTCCATTATTCATTTGATCTATTCATGCTGAGAATCATATTATTTTGTTTTTACTATATCGTATGATTTTATATTTAGACTTGATCAACCTAGGTGTAAAATTATACGGGGTCTTACAATGTTGGCATTTGAGGCACCTTCGGACATAGGTGGTGCAATCCTGGATCATGGTGGTCTAGTAGTGCCCTTGTCGGATGATTTTCTTGGCAAGCATGTGACCATTCATGTGGGGGTTGTGTTCTACGCTATGGATTTTTTGCATTATCTCTTCAATGTCAGCCCTTGCGATGCAGTGTAGATGGGTTCCATTGAAGTTACTATTGAACAGTGCTCTATGGAAGATGATGTACTAGGCGACCAATCTTCGGAGGGTGGCTCGATATTTCTTGTTGGAACCTTCGTGATACCTACCATGCTTGAGGACGTGCCAGATATCATAGTATCAACAATTGGCTAGCTCGGGATCTTCGTTGGTGATGATCTCAATGTGGTAGCAGTGGGTTATTTTGTATTTGTTCTAAACTAGTAAAGGGACCATTGTTATTCCTTCGGGCATGTCGACAATAGAGGCCAAGGTAGCAAGGCCATCAGCTAGGCTGTTCTTTTCTTGAAGTAGGTAGTGGAAGGTGATATCTTGGAATTGGGAGGCTAGTTCTTCTAAGTGGGCATGGAAGGGTTGGGGTTTCTCATCCTTGACTTTCCATTTTTTGAGTACTTGACCGATGATAAGGGAAGAATACCCAGAGATAACTAGGTATTGAATACCTTTCTTGAGAGAAAATTTGAGGCCTACCGTACACGCCTCATACTCAGTCATGTTATTGGTACATGGGAAATACAACTTGATGGCGATGGGAGTGTGGGAGTTATCTGGGCCGATCATAAGTGTCCAAATGCCATATCCCTTTTTGTTAGCAATGCTATCAAAGAACATTTTCCATCGAAGGTCATCTTGAGTAGCGCAAAGGCGGTTTTCGTCTGGGAATTTGGAGATCCAAACTGATATGCCCCAAGTGTGACCTCTGCATAGAGACACCAACCTCGGCCGAGAATGTAGCCGACGTTGGAAAAGCCTTGGATCCGTGATAGCAGCTCTCAGCCATATAAGGGTCGTCCCAGGCCGACACTACCACCAATCTCTCCAAGGGACACTGCACGTATCATAAGGGTCAGCTGCACACCAGTACACCTGGGAATGGCAACCTCGACCAAATATAGGCCGATCTCGCAAGAAGCCTTCTACCAAGGTCAACATCATCAAGATATCAGTTAATGCTCCAAGCATATGCCAGCTCAACCTCGACCTAGTCCGACCCCTATCCATTGTCTCGGCTGAACTTAAGCTGAGACCTTCATGGATCATCTAGGAATGAATGAACAACTAGACTTATCAACCTCGTCTTCTCTTAGGCCGAGGTCATGACCAAGCACGATAGCCGAGCAACTATTGACATGGATAAGGACACGTGGACACAAATTAGTTATAACAAATCATTCCCCACATGTGGGGAGAATATTTTGTCATCATTCTCTACATGTGACAGTGACAGATGTCTTCTCCATATTGGCTAGATCAACACACAAATGCTCATTGCATGCATAGGGGGTACATTGCACCCCCTAGGGATTATATATAGAGGTCATATTCTACCTTGCAAGGGACCCCAAAATTAGCAATCCTAGCTAAAACTTTGTCTAAACACACAGTAGAGAGAGAAAGCTTGAGAGATTGTATTCATAGCCATTAGGGTCCTCATACAGTGATACACATCATACACTTGCACAGTGGACGTAAGCCTGATTGGCTGAACCACTTATATTCCGGTGTTAATCCTCTTCTCCTCATCTCATTCTCTTACCTTTCATATAGCTGTGATGCCATTATTGTTCTTATATTGAGCTTGCAAACACCTTGAAGGGTGGTGTTGTTTCCATCATCATCACAAACATCAGTTTCTTCCGTGGGGTAATCAGTGAGGTAGTTAGAGAT
This sequence comes from Sambucus nigra, assembly GCA_949130495.1. Lineage (NCBI taxonomy): Eukaryota > Viridiplantae > Streptophyta > Magnoliopsida > Dipsacales > Adoxaceae > Sambucus > Sambucus nigra. The sequence goes on from OX422219.1 coordinate 59,189,049, forward strand.
GGATCTTCTTTTTAGGTCTTTCTGCGTGACGTACACGATATTAAACTCGGCTAGGAGCATCAACCATCGGGCCATTCAGCTGGATAAGGCAGGTTTCACAAGCATGTGCTCAATGGGGTCCATTCGGGATACAAGTTTGATGGGGAAGGCGATCATGTAGTGTAGAAACTTTTGGGTGACCCAGATAAGCGCAACACATGCCTGTTCTAAAGTAGAGGAGTTAACTTTGTATCCAGCCCATTTATGACTGGCATAATAGATGGCTCTTTCTTTGAGGGATTCTTCACGGTATTGGGCTAGCAAAGCCCTAGGTGCGGTGTAAGTTATGGTTAGGTATAGGAGCAAGGGGAGACCCGACTGTGGTGGCATGAGTACCGGAGGTTGGGTCAAATATTGTTTAATTCGGTCAAAAGTTTCTTGGCAGGACTCGTTCTAAACTTTGGTTGAATCCTTTTTGAGGAGTTTGAAAATAGGTTTGTAGATGGAGGTTAGCTGAATGATGAACTGACTGATGTATTGTAATTTTCCAAGGAAACCACAGACTTATTTTTGCGTTTAGGGATGTGGCATCCCATGTATTTATTTCAGCTTGGCATGATCTGCTTCTATTTGTAATACCCCATATTTTTATGCTATATTAATTTGAGGAATTATTAAATTTAATGTGAGTGAATTATTTAATATAAATCGGGAAATTAATTATGTTATAATTATTAACGTGATGAGAGTTAGTAGTTATGGGAAACTTGTTGAATATTACTAATGAGAAAAGTAATATATAATAGTGGTTATACCAAATGTCACGAGTGAATAAAATGACAATTTTGTAAATTTGAGTCGGGACGTGCCCGTGTCGCGTCAGGACTAAATATTGATAAATAAAAGTGAATATTTTATAAGTTGTTCATATGATCATTTTGAGTGCACCAACGCATTCAGAAGGGTCGAGATAGTCAGAAAAGTGTACCCGGGGGTTTAGTTTGGGTCTCGGGGTGTTTTTAGGCCTAATTAGTACTCCGGGAGGGTATTTTGGACATTTCACATTTTTGGGTAATTAAACCCACGAAATTTTAAGGGTTATATCAGATGTCTAAGGTTGCCTTATAGGGTTAGAACAACTAAAGACAAGTGACGGCCATAGGAGAGGAAAGGAGAGAGCTCCCAAAGCAATCGAAGGCCCAAAATCCATCCGTTTGCACCGCCACCACCACCAACGCGTAGATCGCGCGACGGGGAACGCAACCACACCAAATTCGGCACCAAACCAGAACGTCAAAAATCCCAGGCAAGTGTTTATCTTGCTTATTTCGTTGATGCATCACTCATATTAGTCTAGGAATGATTAGGATGAGTTTTAGGGAAGAAAAAAAACCCAATTTGAGATAGGAAATTGCATGTAGTGATGATTTAAATGATATTCTGGAAACCCTTTGACATGTAGAGGATTAAACCACGAAATTATGATGTTTTATAAGAAGAAAACTATGGAAAAGATTTATTAGAACCATGTTTAGGAGATTTCTAGGGTTCTGGATATTACATGAATTTTGGGCTTGTTAATCCATGATTATTAATGGAAATTTGCATGCTTTACATAAAAGATGTATGGAATGGAATTATATAATTGGTAGTATAAATTTCTGGACGTTTGGGTATGGAAAGTTAGGATTTGGATGAAGTTTTGTGAGAAAACCTGTAACTGGTAACTTCAGAATTCGTCATACCTGCTTGATCGATCGATTGAGCCAAAAGCTTCGATTGATCGAAGGTTCGTTCGATCGAGACCCTAACCTCGATTGAGCGACCCCTCCTGGCAGACTTAAGTTTCCCCTTTTAAATTGTTGAATTGATTCGAAATGAAGAAAACTCCTTAGACTTCCTTGTTAATATAATTTGGGAGATAATGATGACCTATAGGACTTATAAATAATTATGGGACCTTTAATGCATGACGAGAGTTGTATTTTGGGGTGTTTACATACAAGGCATGATGAAATTATGTATTTAAAGAGTAGACGCGTAAGATAGTTACGATGGAAGATTGATGAGTACCTACTGAAATTCTGAAATTTGGAACTGCCTACTGTGTTATGGTAAGTAAGACATGTTTAATGACTCAAATTGGAAATACTCGTTGGAAGGCATAATATGATACTGGGAAACTTTATTAATAAATAAAGTTAAAATGAGAGCTTTGTTATTAAATGGAATTATCCTCTTAAACCATTATGTTGTTCAGTTTTAAATCTTACCAGTAACTTAAGATAAGTTAAATCATTGGGAAGATTAGTGAGATATATGATAAGATAAATCGTTGGGAAGGTTAGTGCGATAAGTGTGCACATTAGAAGAGAGGTGAGAATTTCTCAAGAGAGTGTCGCACTAATATATTGTTGCATTGGCCTGTAAATAATTTAAATACTTCCTAAACGAATTTTAAATCATATACACTATCGGGCTCTGACCCGTTTCTCTTTCTCTTTCTCTCTTGTATATATATGTATATATTACAGGTGCCCAGTCATAGGGGCATCTTGCATAGGATCTTTTGGAAGGAACGCGCTGCAACTTAGGTGGAAGTTGTAGGCCTCGTGTTTAGACGACTTCATTCATTTGATTCCACTCCTAGCATGTTCATTATTGGGGCATGTGTCTCCCTTTCCATTATTCAGTTGTTATTTGGACATTGTGATTCAATTATTTCTACTATTGTTACTTTGGGATTTATTCAGTATGGATGTTTTACTTTAAATTTTAATTGTTGAGATTTTGGATGTTGAATGTTTAAATTAATTGGATTATGTTCCAGGATTATTGTGGTGTGATTCTTTAATATTGAAATTTTGTTAGTAATTAAATCTTTATTTTTTATATAAAATTTGGAAAGTAATGTTTAAAAATGGTTTTGACACTTAGCTTAATTTATTAGGGTGTTTAAATTGGAAAAGTTATTTTTTGACAGTCATGCTAAGAATGAACCAACTGTTCACCTTGATTTAATTTAATAAAGGAGTGATCGCCCGGTATTTAATTAGGCGGGTGTCACAGGTGGTATCAGAGCATCAGGTTCTAGTGTCCATAGGATCTATACGACTTATTTCGCTTTCAGCTTAACATTTTTGCTATAGAGCCCTATTTTAGGATTGTTGTATTCTTGCTTTTACGTTTATGTCTTCATCTATTTGAGATTTGATAATAACTAAAGACTAATAAATTTCTTCACGTTTCATATGCCTCCGAGACGTGCACCAAAGGATCGACGGGCCCAAGCCGAGTAGCCAGGAGCTCCGGCACAGGGTATGATGAATGCTAATGAGGTAGCCGCCATTATTTCTCAGGCGGTGAATGCCGCGCTAGAGGTGGTTCAGCGGGCTCCACCCCAGATTCAGGCAGTGGCGCCAGTACCTGCACAGCTTCCATCCGCATAGGAGCGGGTTAGGGATGCCTTTCAGAAGGCGCATCCCCCTGAGTTCTCTGGTAGTTCAGATATCATCATCGTCGGCCAATGGAAGAAAGATATCCAGCGGCATCTTCGTATGTATGAGTGCACGGACGTGCATAAACAGTTGTTGGCTTCATTTAAGCTGGTGGGTGACGCTTTGCAGTGGTGGGAGTCCACCACCACCTTGGAGGAGAGGCACACGAACCCTATTCAGTCATTCTGGGAGCGATTTGACCGCAAGTACTTTCCACCCGCCGTGCAGACTGAGATGAGGCGGAAACTACTGAATTTGAAGCAGGAGAATTCTACCATTGTAGAGTGTGAGGAGGAGTTCATGAGACTTCTCACCATAGTGCCAGATGAGGCACCCACTGAGGGTAAGAAGATAATGCTGTTTGTGGATGGGTTAGCTTGGAGGATCCGTCAGCACCTTATAGGAAATCTGTCTCTGAGTACTTTCACTGGTGTACTCAATGTTGCGTTACTACATTGCCAGTATCACTGCTTCCATCTACAGGGAAGTAAGAGAGCGGGAGAGTCCAGCCAGCAGGGCAGGACCGGGGGTAATAGTGCTAGTGGAGCACCGACATCTCAGGGACAGACTCGTCAGCACGAGCAGAGTTCCCATCAGGGGACCCCGCTTAGTGATTCCGTTCAGGTGATTCCAGACAGGGATTTGGTGGTTATAGGCAGGGCCAATAGTGCCAGCCTAATCAGCAGGGCCAATAAGGCCAACACCAACAGCAGCAGGGCCAACAGCGTACTCATCAGGGCTAACAGGGCCAGCGGCGGGGAGATAACGACCAGCAGGGCTGTGGTAAGCAGGGTCAGAGGGGAGGTAACTTCAGAGGCCGATGTTTTGTGTGCAGTAAGCATGGACATAAGCGCCGGGATTGACCAGAGGATAATAGGGCCCCACTGCAGCAGGGAGCCAGAAATGAGCCACAAAGGCCACTTTTTCCAACTGCCCTCCCAGCACCAGCCCAGGTACCAGCCCTACTAGCCATTCCAGCAGCTCTAGTGCAGCAGGGGCAGTTACAGTATGGACGTGTTTATAACATCCACCGGGCAGCAGCTCCACAGGCACCACCCGACGCACTATTTTATAGCTACACATTTTGCGAAGGCCTTAGGGTTGTTAGCCACCGCGGAGAGCACTGTGACGTGAGTAGACTCACCACTAGTGAGTGGATCACTTATTTTCTTTATATGCCGGGGAGTGGAGGTAGAGATTGGTAGCTTGGTATTACCTCCAGACATGTTAGTCTTAGATATGCATGAGCACGATGTGATTATTGGCATGGATTGGCTCGCAACTTATAGAGCCATGATTGATTATTTCGGTGGGAGTATTGTTTTTTCCATTCCGGGGCAAGAGATGTTTGTAGTGGCGATGCCTCTCCCAGAGGGAGGTTCGACCGCTCATTTGTATTACATAGAGGAGGATACCTCTAAGGAGGTTCTGATTCCATTAGACTCGATCCCAGTTGTAAATGAGTATTCCAATGTATTCCAGGAGATACCGGGTCTACCCCCCAGTCGAGAGATAGACTTTGTCATAGACTTATTATCGGGTACTAGACCGATCGCACGCGCTCCATACCGTATGGCTCCGGTAGAGATGCGAGAGTTACGAGATCAAATAGAGCAGTTGTTAGGTAAGGGATTCATTCGCAGGAGTACCTCACCTTGGAGAGGTCCAGTTTGTTTGTGAAGAAGAGAGATGGTTCACTGAGGCTATGTGTCGACTACTGACGCGACTAAGAATTTATCTCAAAAGTGCGTTTTGTCTAGGTTCAAGTGCAAGCCTATCGCTCAAGTAATAAACCTAGTAAGTCGGGATCGTATCCACAGGGATCAAAAATTGGCACTATTAATAGGGAAAGTTATTAAATCATGAAATGATTCCTCAAAAGAAATATGAAAAGAATATTAATGATTGGGAAATTTATAATGAAATAAAATATTTACTCAAGAAAAATAAACTAAAAATTGTGAAGAAATTAGATTTGACAAATGAGAGAAAATAGGGTAGGGTACAATCCCTCAAACCTTAACGAATTACTATAGAGAATACTAGAATTGAAAATTAAAATTCTTGACTAAATCCAGTCTTTATAAATCCTAAGCATTACATATATGAAGGATCTAGCCCTCATCATATGAAATCAAAGGTAAATATAAAGCGGTGAATGGACAATTATACTCGCAAATCGTTCTTAAACATCTCAAGTACCTAGGGCAAGAGAGATTAAAAGATTAACTATGTTGGTTTAATTCTCATTCACGATTCGGTCTAAATTTAATTTACCCTCTATTTTCTATATAAGTAATTTGCCTCGGATTGAGTTCATGTACCCCAACCCTTATGAATTTAGCTAGACATGATTTGATTAAAAGAAAATTCATACACAAAATTATAGATCTACAAAACATTGGAAATAATTTGCAAATAATCAAACAAGAGAATGAAATTGTTTTACTTGAATTCAGCAGGAGGAAAAGAATTGGAATCCATAAATCCTTACAACCTAGGGTTCATGAAAAACTCCTAAAGAAAGTGAAAATTTTCTAACTTCTGAATTACTCTCTCAAAAACCAACCTAGAATTCGACCTTCTTAATTGAGGTAGGGCATGGGATTTTATAGCACCAACTAACACGAATTTGACAGCCATAATCGCCTGTTGCGCAAGTTTTCACCAGCTATGCACGTCAAAATCTTCATAATAAATGCCAGGATTTCGCATGACCGGACCGGTCCGGATAGCCCTCGGATCGGTCCGTTTTTCAGCCACCGGATCATTTTTTTTATTCTACCGGACCGGTCCGGTCACCACCAGATCGGTTCTGCTGTCATCCATCCGGGGTCTATTGGACTTGGTCATTTCGGATCGGTCCGATTCCCACCGGATCGGTCCGATTTTCTTCCATGTTGACTTTTTCCTTTCATCTTTGACTGGCCATAACTTTTGATCTCGAACTCCGATTTGAGTGTCGTTTCTTCTGATGCTCTTGTGAAGTCATGTTCTTCAACTTCCCTTTAGGTGTCGGATTCATATTCAGAGTAAAATTTACACTTTTGCCCTTCGACTTTTCTTCCTTTCATCTTCTCCTTTCTTTCTCTCCTTTCTTACATTTCATTCCTGAAAAATCCATCAAAAATACACGAAAACTTGAGAAAATTGTTAGAAACAGTCAATGGAGTGATATGGAATAAAAATGGTTCAATTACCTTGTTCGAGATATTAAAATCACTAACTTAAGGGGCTAAATTCAGAAGAATTTACGCTTGGTCAAATCTCCCTAACTTAGGAATTTGCACGTCCCGGGCAATGTAACTGATATTGGTTTAAAGCTCAATTCTTTTATTAGGATGGAATACCTTTTCCGCGGGCAAGCGACTGCATTTAGCGTATGCAAGAAGCATTTAAACCCCTAGGTTACCCTAGTAGGACGAGTTTTGTCTCTTGAGGGTTTGCAGTGAATCTACCCACAAAATTCTTTATTGACTCAAATAAATAACAAAATACATAAAAATGGTATAATTTAAACTTTTCAAAAAATAATCACCAGAAATTCATATTCAAATGTCTGAAACCATAGTGTGTGTGTGTGTGTGTGTGTGTGCAAAGCCAGAAATTAAACTTCTAATTTCCACCAATTGAGCATTACGTTACTTTCCAAAAATTCGTTTTGATTCAAATTCTTAAGGATGCATTCACAAATGAATCACTCGGATTGTGGCTATTTTCTCTCGGTATGCATGATATAAAGAGTAAATATATTGGACACAAATTCATGCATACCAAATTGAAAAGAAGGAAATATATGGTGAAAAGATCTCATCATCGGAATACAGTCATTAGGAAATGGGAACATCGTCTCTATTTCACACCATTTTAATCTCTCATATTATCTTTTCATATCTTAGCTCTCCATGCAGTAATTAATTTAGCCATTCGGACTCAGTTAGGACTTTTCAGGTTATAAGGTGTAAAGGGTAATAATGGGAATAGATGGATTGTTCGGAATTGGAAAATGTCCTTATAACGTCCATTAGTCCTTTTTCGGGCATTTTCTCATTTTTCTCTTTCTTTTCTTTCATTTTTTTTCTTGCCCCTTTTCATTGCACAATTTGGACTTACTTGATGAATTTTCTCAATTTTCCCAATTCCAGGCTATTTGGGTTTTTCGGGTTATCCAACGAAAAAGGAAAAAATTTATTAGGCTCAAATTGGGTTGCGAAGAGATAATTTTTCACAACTTTTTATAGCTAATATTTTTGGGTAACAAACGAGGGCCTACTTCATTGTCCAAATTGCTCATCACATTACCATATGCATCTCGAGATTAATTAAGTTTAGAGATATATTTAGCATGAATTTCGAGACAATATTTCACACATTTCCCATAACAGATCAAAACAAAGGATTGAGATCATCAACGACTTATTAACACGCTGAAAAGAACTTTGAGTTAATTATAAACTCGGATTGATTTAAAAACTCATAAAAAAATTGAAAGGCTCGAAATCTCACCAGGTTGGACTATTCTCCACACTTATTCGTAAAGTCGTCAATTTCCTTTTAATTTCCATCTTCGGTCAATTTTGGCTTAGTGCATTTGATTGTTAACAATTTGAGACTTTAAATAGAGTAAAGGTGACATTTTTGATAAATTTAAATTCCAATTTTTATTTATTTTGAAGAAAAATATTTTTGGTTTTTTTTATATATATGCGAAGTTTTATGAATACGCACTTGTCATCCCCCCTAACTTAATGATTTGCATTGTCCTCAATCAAATGGACGAGAGACTAAGAAGACAACATGAGTAGTGCGATAAATAAAACAAGCAAGTATCATAATGAAAATGTATAGTACAACACCACTCTGTAAGCAAATATTACAAACCTAATTATGAAAACCTAAAGGGGTAGCGGGGCATCCTAAGGGACGGGTGGGTGATGGGAAGGTCCTGGAGCGGCAGGATCATAAGGATTGTAGTAGTAGGGAGGAAGGGGGGCCTCGGGACCCAACTGAAGACGGTATAAGTCATCCTGCATACGCAGGACCAAACTCATGTCCCTATCGTAGGACGTCACGAACCCGTCGAAGCGTGTTTCAAGAGAGAGAACGCGCTCAGTCAAGCCCATACCATTCAAAACATAATCCGGGTCAGCGATTTCATCATATTCTGCTTCCTCATCTTCTTCCATTTCAACATCCTCATCGGCAATGTCCTCGTCCCCATCCGTCTCTTCAGCACTCGAATCGCCATCGAGCCTTGCACGGATTAGCTGAATTTTCCTTTCACTTTGAGTGCGGGACTCTTGTCCTAAAGGCTTAGGCAAGTTGATAAGATCTTGTGGGGCTTCAATCCTGGCATCCTTAAGCAAGGATGTAATGATACGGCCATAAGGAAGAGGTGTCCGACCCTTTTTGTCATAGGCCACAAAGAGGATATCATTGTAAAATGTGCAGGCCAAATTGATAATAGTTGCATAGTGAAACAAGTGATACATCATCGTAGCTTGACACGGGCGCGTGGCTGAATCATTGGAGGTTTGCAAAATATTGGCACAAACGATGTGAAAAGTGAACCGTGCCTTGTCGGAACCGACCAACGGGAAAGGTCTCGGTAGTCCAAACCACACCGGGCTTGATTCTGAAGATGCGAACTGCTTTGGTGAGAACGGGATCGGGACTAGGATAATCAAATTGATCCAGAGTGGTCACATCGTAAGTTTCGAGTTTCTGGGCCAGAATTTAAAGTGAGAACGGTATAGGGGTGGAATCCACGAAGGTTTGGGATTCAAATTCAGCGGTACGAACAAGAGAACCGTAAAATTGACGCACTTCATTCTCCCAAATATCTTCATATAGTTCATTGAAAAATCTGCACCAGCCTGTTGACATGAACATGGCTGTGATAGAATTGGGCAGTTGATCCCACAACACATGACACTGAATGTGAATTTTTTGGGTGGGACTGAAAAACCGAAGGCACCAATTTGCTTCACGGCGAGAACGGTATTCGCCATTGTCGTCGGGTAGGACTTCAATGGAGGTATATTTCTGGGGAGCAACTATGGATATAGAGGAAGCAGACAGTAACTGAGATAGAAGATAGAAGATATGAAGGTGTGAACAAAATGGGGTGTGGGATGGGGGTATTTATAGGAGGGATAATGAAATAGGAGGGAATGGATGGGGAAAATTAGGGGGGACCAATTTTTGGGGGAAAAGAAGGGATTGGGGGAATGAATTTGGTTTGGATGGAAGAGGTGTGAACCTTGGGAAGTAAAATTCTGCAGATGACCAGACCGATCCGGTTGTAAGACCAGACCGATCCGACTTAACCGGATCGGTTCTTCTTATTTTCACCCGGACCGATCCGCCTTAACCGGATCGGTTCTTTTAATTTAGGACCGTACCGATCCGGTCTGCTGAATTTTCAGAATTTACTTCTCTCTATTCCTCTCACTTTTTATGATCCTTTTCTCTATTCTAATGATTCCTTTACAACATCTCGCACTTCAAAATTCCCGCAATGCTCATCGAAACCTTAATACCCCTCAACCCCTCGGATTCCTAACCCCAGGACTGACACAAACTTACGACTCATAACTCCTTAGACTCTTATGTACAACCATCACCCCATACATGTCGGGGGTGCGACGACCTCAACTTCCTTTTTTAGTCAATCCCCATAAATGAGGTTCGACAACCAGAATGTGTCGGCTTCCTTGACGATCGCTTCCAAATACATCTTGAGACGATGCCCATTAACCTTAAATATGTTTCCCCCTTTCTCATCTTTGAGTTCAACAGCTCCATGGGGAAATACCTCTTTCATAATGAACGGACCCGACCATCTTGACCACAATTTTTTGGGAAACAAGTGCAACCTCGAGTTGTAGAGAAGTACTTTTTATCCCGAATGAAACTCTTTCCTACGAATGATTCTGTCATGAGCTCGTTTCATTCGTTCCTTGGATATTTTAGCACTTTTATACGCATCATTGCGTATTTCTTCCAACTCATTCAACTGAAGTTTACGTGTTTCACCGGCTTTATCCATGTTGAAGTTCACCCTTTTGATAGCCCAATACGCTTTGTGTTCGATTTCAACTGGAAGATGACAAGGCTTGCTATACACAAATCGAAATGGCGGCATCCGAAGGGGATTCTTGTATGCGGTTCTATATGCCCAGAGCGCATCATTCAATCTGAGAGACGAGTCTTTCCTATTAGGTTCGACTGTCTTTTCCAAGATATTTTTCATTTCCCGATTGGCGAGCTCAGCTTGGCCATTCGATTGAGGGTGATAAGTTGTTCCAACTTCATGGACAATTCCATACTTTCGCATTAGTTTCTCCATAGGCCTATTGCAAAAATGGGTTCCATTATCACTGATTATGGCCTTAGGCATTCCAAAACTAGAAAGTATGTTTTCTTGAATGAATTTTATCATAACTTTGTTGTCATTCGTCCTTGTAGTTATGGCCTCTACCCATTTTGAGATGTAGTCTACAACGACGAGGATGTATAGAAAACCAAAAGAAAGGGGAAAGGGCCCCATGAGGTCAATACCCCAATAATCAAGCAACTCCAATACTATAATTGGGGTCAATGGCATCATGTCACGGCGACTAATAGCTCCCATTCTTTGGCTTCTATCGCATGATTTACAAAAAGTATTCACATCCCGGAAGATTGTGGGCCAGTAGAGACCACTTTGAAGGATTTTCGCAACAGTTTTATTTTTGGAAAAATGACCTCCACATGCTTCCGAATGATATAATCGAATTACCCCTTGAATTTCTTCATCAGGTGCACATCTCCGGATGATTTGATCAGCACAATACTTAAGCAAATATGGATCACCGTAAATGAACATGCGTGACCATGTAACGAACTTCCTTCTCTCTTGCGGATTCGAGTTAGATGGAAAAATTCCAGTGACAAGGTAATTGACTATATCCGCAAACCAGGGGAGAGAAGAAGTAGCAAATATATTTTCATCCAGAAAATTTTCGTCTATGGGAATGTGATCAATAGGTACGTCGGACGAGAGCGTGACAAATGGTCAACAACGACATTTTCTACTCCTTTCTTGTCTTCAATCGAGAGATTAAATTCTTGTAAGATTAGGATCCACCTGATTAGACAAGGTTTAGCATCTTTCTTGCTCAAGATATATTTTAGGGTCGAATAATCAGTGAAGCAAATGATAGGCAACCCAATAATGTAAGAGCGGAATTTATCGAGGGCAAAAATGACTGCTAGTAACTCTTTCTCTGTAGTAGAGTAGTTAAGCTGAGGGCCAGATAATGTTTTGCTAGCATAGTAAATAACATGAGCTTTCTTGTCTTTCCTCTATCCAAGAACGGCCCCAATCGCGTAATCACTTGCATCACACATAAGCTCAAATGGTAGTGACCAATCCGGAGCTTGCATGATAGGGGAGGAAATTAGCATGCTTTTAAGTTTATCAAAAGCTTCTTGACATGCTTTATTCCATTCAAATGGAGTGTCCTTCATGAGAAGATTACTCAACGGTCTAGCGATGGCGCTAAAGTCTTTGATGGATTTCCTATAAAATCCAGCATGGCCTAGAAAGGACCTCACATCTTTAAGTGATTTTGGCGGCGGTAACTCAGCTATTACTTCAATTTTTGCTCGATCAACTTCAATCCCCCTAGATGAGACTATGTGGCCTAAAACTACGCCCTCGGTGACCATAAAATGGCATTTTTCCCAATGGAGGACCAAGTCTTTTTCCACACACCGGAATAGAACTCTTTCAAGATTAGCTAAACATTAGTCAAAAGATGGACCGAAAATGCTGAAATCATCCATGAACACCTCAAGACCTTTTTCAATCATGTCGCTAAAGAGACTTAGCATGCAGCTTTGAAAAGTAGATGGCACATTACATAACCCAAATGGCATACGTTTATAGGCAAACGTACCAAACAGACATGTAAAAGTCGTCTTTTCTTGATCAAGTACATCCACTTTAATCTGATTATAACCAGAATACCCATCTAGGAAATAGTAGTAAGGATGGCCTGCCACTCGTTCAATCACTTGATCGATGAACGGTAAGGGAAAATGGTCTTTTCGAGTTCCAGCATTGAACTTTCGGTAGTCAATGCAAACACGCCACCCGGTGGTGGTGCGTTGAGGTATTAATTCTCCCTTAGCATTTTCAACCACGGTCATACCCGACTTTTTTGGAACGTCCTGAATTGGGCTCACCCATTTACTATCAGAAATGGGATAGATAATCCCAGAATCTAGGAATTTGATGATTTTCGCTCTGACTACATCTTTTATGGTTGGGTTTAATCGCCTTTGCATCTCACGCGAGGGCTTCACCTCTTCCTCAAGATGGATTTTATGGGTACAAATCAATGGACTTATACCTTTCAAATCTGCTATAGTCCAGCCAAAAGTATTTCTATGCTTTCGTTACACATCCAACAACATACCCTCTTGCCCTTTTTCTAAATGGGAAGAAACAACAACAGGAAATGTATCATTCTCTCCCAGAAAAGCATATTTAACATGTGAGGGTAGTTTCTTCAACTCAAGACTAGGAAATCTATTTTAAGAGGGAATCATGGTTGTCTCCCTCGGAGGCAATTCTTCAAACCTAGAAATCCCGTAAACATCTCTTAAACTCTCAAAACTCTCTTCTTCTTGTAACCAAGTTTCCAACTCTTCCACCTCACGCTCAAACTCAGTATAAAGACTCTTTTTCTCACCACTTTGAACTAAACACACTTCCAATGCATCTCCTCCTATAATTTTCTCGATGTGCTCATCCACCACTTCTTCAATAAGGTCAACCTCAAGAATTTCATCCTCATCACCCATTTGGTTAGCGATATTGAAAATATTGGTCTCGAGAGTCATGTTTCCAAAAGTGAGTTGCATTTGGCCATTCCGTGTATTGATCAAAGCATTAGCAGTAGCTAAAAATGGACGGCCCAATATTATTGGAACACGATTTCTCGCATGGGGAGAAGGCTCAGTGTCCCAAATGACAAAATCGACAGGAAAGTAGAACGTGTCCACTTGAACCATCACATCTTTTACAACCCCACGAGGCACTATCACTATTCGATCCGCTAACTGCAGAGTGAGTGGGGTAGCTTTTAAATCACCTAAATCAAGCTGCTTATAGATGGAGTATGGAAGGATGTTTACACTCGCACCTAAATCAAGCAATGCTTTTTCCACTCTTTTTTCTCCTATGACCCACGAAATTGTAGGTGCACCAGGATCTTTGAATTTTGGTGGAATATCATTGAGAAGGATCGAGCTCACATTTTGTGCCAAGAAAACATTCTTCTTCACCTTGAGCCGTCGTTTGACAGTCAAAATATCTTTGATGACCTTAGCATATGCTGGAATTTGTTGAATAGCATCAAGAAACGGCAAGTTCAATTTTACTTTCTTTAAAACATCCAACACTTTTGTACACGACACCCCTTTTTTGGGTGGTACTAAGCGTTGAGGAAATGGTGCAGCAGTGGGAAGTTTGACTTCAATTTCAGTTTCAACTCCCTCATCTTTGTATTCCATTTCTAACAGAATCTCTACATACTCAGAAGTTTTAGATTCCTTGGGAATTTCAGGTTCAACTCTCTCATCTTTATATTTTGAAGTTTTAGTGCTAGATCAATTACGCGGCCACTACGAAGAGTAGTAATAGCTTGACATTGTTCTTGCAAATCCGATGATGTGGAGCTAACCGTGGGTTGTCCTTGGAGAGGAGGTCTTTGGCCTTGGGCTGGGAGTTTACCCTTCTCCTGAGTATTCACTGCAGATTGCAACCTAGAGATGCTAGTATGAATTTCAGTGAACATTCGATCATATTTAGCATTGCTCTCTTTTTGAGATTGGATGAATTGATTCAGGTTATCTTTAAGAGATCGGCTAGGTGGAGTGACATACGGACCAGGAGGTGGTACCTTCATAGGAGGATGCATCGGGGGAGACACTTGCTAAAATTGAGGAGGTGGTGGTAGAGTCATATGTGGGTTAGGAACCATCGTCGCTTGGGGTTGTCCATAATTGAACCCAGGATTATTCCTCCATGATTGATTGTATTCATTCCCTTGTTGCGCGTTATAATTTCCTCGAAACCCTCCTATTGCCTCAACTTGTTCAGTGTACATTGCCTTGTATGCAGGGATGGTAGGACATCCTTTGGTAGAATGACCCGCAGTACAAATGGCACACACTTTCTCCTTTCCGGCTTGCACAGGTCTAGCTACTTCTCTCAATCGCACTTCAAGCATATCTCTGAAATTCTTCTCCAATTGGTCAAATTTTCGATCCAACAAAGTGTCCTTGTCCAAGTGATAAATACCGAATGCAGTAGGCAAATTAGGCACTTGTCGATTTCGATTTTAACTATTGGGATTAGAAATATCCCATGCTTGTGTAGTCTCTGCTACATATTTCAGATGAGCCTCAGCATCGCTTGAATCTAACTCCCAAAAAGGTCTTTCACACATGGTTTGAACAAGTTGTTTGGATGCGAGAGTAAGGCCTTGATGAAAAAATGAAATCAGGTGATGCTTTTCAAATCCATGATGTGGGCAAGCACTAACTAACTCCTGAAATCTCTCCCAACATTTATCAAAAGCCTCATTCTCATTTTGTCGAAAAGCTTGAATTTGGGCTTTAACATAATTGGTTTTGTGTTGTGGAAAGAATTTAGAGAGAAACTTAGTTTGCATATCTCTCCAAGGTAACACAGAATTTGAGGGTAGGGACCATAACAAAGTTTTAGCTTTATCCTTTAAGGAAAAAGGGAAAAGCTTTAACCGGATTACATCTTGTGGACAAGCTTGGTCACCAAACATTTCACATGCTTCCTCGAACTCTCTAAGATGGAGATATGATTTTTCCGAATCCATCCCGTGAAATGTGGGAAGAATTTGAATCATACCATTTCTAAAATGGAACTGATCGGCATTAATACAGGAGTAAAATGCAACCAGGGGTAACAGTTCTCTATGGAAATAACAAATCTTTCATGGGAAGGTATGGTATCTCATCCTCTCCAGCACCAACACCAACACTACCGTGCTCCAACATATTGCTACCAAAAGATTCAGAATTCTCACTCAGTGTTTGACTCAATGAACGACTTGTGATTGAATTATTAGGCGAAGGAGGTGGAACCCAAAAATGAGGAGACTCAGTGGTATGAGAATTTTCAGAATTTTCTTCGGCAATAGGATTTTCGTGAACTTGGGTGGAAGATGAATTATGCATATAAACACATAAGAGATGAGATGTACAACGTTTTTTTTTCCGAAATCACTTGTAGATTAAAATTACTTTTCTAATTTTTACCAATTGATGATCCCGGCAACGGCGCCAAAAACTTGACGCGACTAAGAATTTGCCTCAAAAGTGCATTTTCTCTAGGCTCAAGTGCAAGCCTATCGCTCAAGTAATAAACCCGATAAGTCGGGATCGTATCCACAGGGATCAAAAAATGGAACTATTAATAGGGAAAGTTATTAAATCTTGAAATGATTCCTCAAAAGAAATATGAAAAGATGATTAATGATTGGGAAATTTCTAGTGAAATAAAAATTTTACTCAAGAAAAATAAACTAAAAATTGTGAAGAAATTAGATTTGACAAATGAGAGAAAATAGGGTAGGGTACAATCCCTCAAACCTTAACAAATTACTGTAGAGAATAATAGAATTGAAAATTAAAATTCTTGACTAAATCGAGTCTTCATAAATCCTAAGCATTACATATATGAAGGAGCTAGCCCTCATCATATGAAATCAAAGGTAAATATAAAGCGGTGAATGGACAATTATACTCGCAAAGCGTTCTTAAACATCTCAAGTACCTAGGGCAAGAGAGATTAAAAGATTGACTATGTTGGTATAATTCTCATTCATGATTCGGTCAGAATTTAATTTACCCTCTATTTTCTATATAAGTAATTTTCCTCGGATTGAGTTCATGTACCCCAACCCTTATGAATTTAGCTAGACATGATTTGATTAAAAGACAAATTCATACACATAATTATAGATCTACAAAACATTGGAAATAATTTGTAAATAATCAAACCAGAGAATGAAATTGTTTTACTTGAATTTAGCAGCAGGAAAAGAATTGGAATCCAGAAATCCTTACAACCTAGGGTTTATGAAAAACTCCTAAAGAAAGTGAAAATTTTCTAACTTCTGAATTACTCTCTCAAAAATCAACCTAGAATTCGACCTTCTTAATTGAGGTAGCGCATGGGCTTTTATAGCACCAACTAACACGAATTTGACATCCATAATCGCTTGTTGCGCAAGTTTTCACCAGCAATGCACGTCAAAATCTTCACAATAAATGCCAGGATTTCACATGACCGGACTGGTCCGGATAGCCCTCGGATCGGTCCATTTTTCAGCCACCGGATCGGTTCCTTTTTTATTCTACTGGATCGGTCCGGTCCCCACCGGATCGGTTATGCTGTTATTGATTTGTCATCCATCCGGGGTCTACTGGACTTGGTCATTTTGGATCGGTCCGGTTCCCACCGGATCGGTCCGATTTTCTTCCATGTTGACTTTTTCCTTTCATCTTTGACTGGCCATAACTTTTGATCTCAAACTCCGATTTCAGTGTCATTTCTTCCGATGCTCTTGTGAAGTCATGTTCTTCAACTTCCCTTTAGGTGTAGGATTCATATTCTGAGTAGAACTTTACACTTTTACCCTTCGACTTTTCTTCCTTTAGTCTTCTCCTCTCTTCTGCTTTCTTTCTCTCCTTTCTTACATTTCATTCCTGAAAAATCCATCAGAAATACACGAAAACTTGGGAAAATTGTTAGAAACAGTCAATGGAGTGATATGGAATAAAAATGGTTCAATTACCTTGTTCGATATATTAAAATCACTAACTTAAGGAGCTAAATTCAGAAGAATTTACGCTTGGTCAACTACCGAGAGTTGAACAAGGTCATGATATGGAATAAGTATTCGTTGCCTCGAATCGATGATCTGTTCGACCAGCTGAGGGGAGAAACTTTATTTTCGAAGATAGATCTGAGGTCGGGGTACCATCAGCTACGTATTAGAGAGCAGGATGTTTTAAACACTGCCTTCTTGACGAGATATGGGTCTTACGAGTTCAGAGTGATGCCATTTGGCCTCAAAAATGCGTCAGCCGTATTCATGGACTTAATGAACCGAGTGTTCAGAGAGTTCTTAGATCAGTTTGTCATCGTCTTCATAGATGACATTTTGATATATATACACTCCGAGGAAGAGCATGCCGAGCACTTGAGACAGATTCTTCATACTATACGAGAGCATCAGTTGTATGCTAAGTACGAGAAGTGTAGATTCTGGTTGTGAGAAGTACAGTTCTTGGGCCGTGGTGTTTCAGAGCAGGGGATAGCAGTTGACCCGAGTAAAGTGCCAGCGGTGAGGGAGTGGGGACAACCCACGACACTGACGGAAGTGCGAAGTTTTTTGGGGGTAGTCGGTTACTACAGGAGATTCATTAAGGGATTCTCCAAAATAGCGGGTACGTTGAAGAATCTAACTCGCAAAGGGATACCATATGTTTGGGATGATGCTTGTCAATTGGCTTTTGACGAGCTGAAAGAAAAACTTACTTCAGCACCAGTCCTTGCTTTA
Source organism: Sambucus nigra (assembly GCA_949130495.1). Taxonomy (NCBI): domain Eukaryota; kingdom Viridiplantae; phylum Streptophyta; class Magnoliopsida; order Dipsacales; family Adoxaceae; genus Sambucus; species Sambucus nigra. Next base: position 59,207,185 of record OX422219.1, read on the forward strand.
CCGAAATCGGATGTGGAGTACCTGGTTTACACCGATGCTTCTTTACGAGGACTTTGAGGAGTACTTCAGCAGGAGGATAAGGCTATAGATTTTGCCTCCCGCAAGCTTAAGCCGCATGAGAATAATTACCCCACCCACGACCTGGAGTTAGCAGCGGTCGTTTTTGCATTGAGGATATGGAGACATTATTTATTGGGGGAGAAGTTCCGCTTGTTCACAGACCACAAGTCACTGCAGTACCTGTTCACTCAGCGAGAGCTGAATATGCTTCAGCGCAGATGGTTAGAGTTTGTGAAGGACTATCTGTTCAACATACAGTACCATCCGGGGAAGGCCAACGTAGTTGCGGATGCATTGAGCCGTAGACCGGTAGACGGTGTAGCGGACGTCTAAAAAGCAAAGTGGAAGGAGTTAGGTCACCAGGACACAGTAACCCGTTCCTTCATATCTGTCATGACAGTGACACCCGAGATTGTTACGAGGGTGATATAGGCACAGACCACAGACCCGTTTTGCCAGGAGCAGATTGTATGACTTTTAGCTGAGGGTGCTGAGTCCTATTCTGTTAGTTTTTATGGGGGTTTGAGTTTTAATGGGAGGTTGGTGGTTCCAGAGGGAGCAGAATTACGTCATGCAGTGATGACCCAGTCTCACGGGTCCTGATTTGCGGTACATCCTGAAGGAGATAAGATGTACAAGGAAATGAGGCGACAATACTGGTGGGGTGGGATGAAGAAGGACATTGCGGAGTTCGTGTATAAGTGTTCTACCTGCCAGCTGGTAACGGTGGACCATAAAAAACCGTCAGGGTTGCTTCAACCATTGGAAGTGGGAGAGTATTTCCATGGATTTTATTTCAGGGTTGCCTATATCACAGCGGGGCCACGACTCTATCTGGGTGATTGTGGACCGTTTGACCAAGGTGGCTCATTTTCTGCTGGTGCGGACAGACTATACCACGGGTCAGTATGCTTAGTTGTTCATTGCTGAGATTATCAGATTACATGGTATGCCCCTGAATATTGTGTCAGATAGAGACAAGATTTTCTTGTCGCTTTTTTGGGAAAGCTTTCGGGAGGCTATGGGTACCGAGTTGAGGTTGAGCTCAGCTTATCACCCACAAACAGATGGACAGACAGAGAGTACTAATCAGATGTTGGAGTATCTACGAATGTGTCTTCTTAATTTTGGGGGAGGTTGGGAGCCACATCTTCCACAGGTAGAGTTTGCTTATAATAACTCTTATCAGTTCACTATTGGCATGGCTCCATTCGAAGCTTTGTACGGCAGGCCTTGTCGTTCCCCAACTTGTGGGATAGAGGTGGGGGATAACAAGTTGCTAGGACCAGAGGTGATTCAGGAAACCTCCGCGAGGATTGAGATGATCAGAAGTCGCATTCGAGTAGCCCAGGACAGGCAGGAGAGCTACGCCGATGCAAAACGGTTCTTCCGGGAGTTTAATGTGGGGGACCAAGTATTACTACGGGTATCTCCTATGAAAGGAGTGATGAGGTTTAGGAAGAAAGGGAAATTGGCCCCGAGGTACGTGGGACCATTTCCCATCATCGAGAGGATTGGGCCGGTAGCATACAGATTAGGACTGCCAGAGCATTTGCATCGCATTCACGATGTATTTCACATCTCGTCGTTGAGACGATATCTTCAGGATGATATGGCCCATACTCACATCGCGATAGATGAGATAGACCTACAGCCTGACAGCTCTTACAAGGAGAGACCGGTGGCTATCCTAGACAATAGTGAGAGGAAATTGAGGTCGAATATAGTTCCACTTGTACGGGTCCAGTGGGAGCATCATAATGTGGAGGAATCCACTTGGGAGCGCGAGGCAGATATGCATGAGAGATATCCAGATTTGTTCTTACCAGGTATGCCTTATTTTCTGAATTTCGGTACAAAATTCCGTTATTAGGGGGAAAGTATGTAATACCCCGTATTTTTATGCTATATTAATTTGGGGATTTATTAAATTTAATGTGAGTGAATTATTTACTATAAATCTGGAAAGTAATTATGTTATAATTATTAACGTGATGAGAGTTAGTAATTATGGGAAACTTGTTGAATATTACTAATGAGAAAAGTAATATATAATAGTGGTTATACCAAATGTCACGAGTGAATAAAATGACAATTTTGTAAATTTGAGTCGGGACGCGCCCGTGTCGCGTCAGGACTAAATATTGATAAATAAATGTGAATATTTTATAAGTTGTTCGTATAGTCGTTTCGAGTGCGTCAACGCATTCGGAAGGGTCGAGATAGTCAGAAAAGTGTACCCGGGGGTTTAGTTTGGGTCTCGGGGCGTTTTTAGGCCTTACGAGCAAAGTAATATGTAATAGTGGTTATACCAAATGTCACGAGTGAATAAAATAACAATTTTATAAATTTGAGTCGGGACGCGCCCGTGTCGCGTCAGGACTAAATATTGATAAATAAAAGTGAATATTTTATAAGTTGTTCTTATGGTCGTTTTGAGTGCGCCAACGCGTCCGAAAGGGTCGAGATAGTCAGAAAAGTGTACCCGGGGGTTTAGTTTGGGTCTCGGGGCGTTTTTAGGCCTAATTAGTACCCCGAGAGGGTATTTTGGACATTTCACATTTTTGGGTAATTAAACCCACGAAATTTTAAGGGTTATATCAGATGTCTAAGATTTCCTTCTAGGGTTAGAACAACCAAAGACAAGTGACGGCCATAGGAGAGGAAAGGAGAGAGCTCCCAAGGCAATCGAAGGCCCAAAATCCATCCGTTTGCACCGCCACCACCACCAACGCGTAGATCGCGCGACGGGGAACGCAACCACACCAAATTAGGCACCAAACCAGAACATCGAAAATCCCAGGCAAGTGTTTATCTTGCTTATTTCGTTGATGCATCACTCATATTAGTCTAGGAATGATTAGGATGAGTTTTAGGGATGAAAAAAAAACAATTTGAGATGGGAAATTGCATGTAGTGATGATTTAAATGATATTCTAGAAACCCTTTGACATGTAGAGGATTAAACCACGAAATTATGATGTTTTATAAGAAGAAAACTCTGGAAAATATTTATTAGAACCATGTTTAGGAGATTTTTAGGGTTCTTGATATTACATGAATTTTGGGCTTGTTAATCCATGATTATTAATGGAAATTTGCATTCTTTACGTAAAAGATGTATGGAATGGAATTATATAATTGGTAGTATAAATTTCTGTACGTTTGGGTATGGAAACTTAGGATTTGGATGAAGTTTTGTGAGAAAACCCGTAACTGGTAACTGCAGAATTCGCCATACCTGCTTGATCGATCGATCGAGCCAAAAGGTTCGATCGATCGAGCCCCTAACCTCGATTGATCGCCCCTCCTGGAAGACTTAAGTTTCCCCTTTTAAACTGTTGAATTGATTCAAAATGAAGAAAACTCCTTAGACTTCCTTGTTAATATAATTTGGGAGATAATGATGACCAGTAGGACTTATAAATAATTATGGGACCTTTAATGCATGACGAGAGTTGTATTTTGGGATGTTTACATATAAGGGATGATGAAATTATGTATTAAAAGTGGAGACGCATAAGATAGTTACGATGGAAGATAGATGAGTACCTACTGAATTTTTACACTTGGGAGGAGAGAGTCCATGAGTGTTACGTAGTAAGCTGGAAATAATCCCTCAAATTTAAGATAACGACGATCCGTTTTACGTGATAACTAATAATGTGAAAATAAGGATAAATGTCGTAATTATGGGTGATGAGATGAACCTATATTGATATGATAAAAGTAGTATGTTTATATGACTGTGTGTATTGCATATATTATATACATGTGAAAATCATGCCCGTGCTACTTGCTATCCCTAAGGTTATCGCGTTGGGACAGTCTTATCTCAAATGGGCCTTTATGGGGGATATTGACTCGTTCCCTAGAAGATAGGAATCCTAGGTACGGGCTATCGAATCGATAGTCGGACAGTCCTAAGAGACGTGAGGGTATGTAATGACCTCTTGGACTTGGAAACTATGCTTCGCCTCAATATTGTTTGTGTATGTATTAATACAGTTCGAGAGTGATTCCGAACTTGTATTTCCCTTACTATGATTGATATGGGGATTGGATAACAGAGTATGCCCGCAACATAATTTTTATGTGGGGTGCCGTTAGAATATATATATTATACGAGTATTTAATATATATATATGAAATTCTAAAATTTGGAACTACCTACTGTGTTATGGTAAGTAAGACATGTTTAATGACCCAAATTGGAAATACTCGTTGGAAGGTATAATATGATACTGGGAAACTTTATTAATAAATAAAGTTAAAATGAGAGCTTTGTTATTAAATGGAATTATCCTCTTAAATCATTATGTTGTTCAGTTTTAAATCATAAGAGTAACTTAAGATAAGTTAAATCATTGGGAAGATCAGTGCGATATATGATAAGATAAACCATTGGGAAGGTTAGTGCGATAGGTGTGCACATTAGAAGAGAGGTGAGAATTTCTCAAGAGAGTGTCGCACTAATATGTTGTTGCATTGGCATGTAAACAATTTAAATACTTGCTAAACGAATTTTAAATCATATACACTATCGGGCTCTGAGAAGTTTCTATTTCTCTTTCTCTCTTGTATATATATGTATATATTACAAGTGCCCAGCCACAGGGGCGTCTTGCATAGGATCTTCTTGAAGGAACGCGCTGCAGCTTAGGTGGGAGTTGTAGGCCTCTTATTTAGACGACTTCATTCATTTGATTCCACTCCTAGCATGTTCATTATTGTGGCATTTATCGCCCTTTCCATTATTCAGTTGTTATTTGGACATTGTTATTCAGTTATTTCTAGTATTGTTACTTTGGGATTTATTCATTATGGATGTTTTACTTTAAATTTTAATTGTTGGGATTTTGGATGTTAAATGTTTAAATTAATTGGATTATGTTCGAGGATTATTGTGGTGTGATTCTTCAATATTGAAATCTTGTTAGTAATTAAATCTTTATTTTTAATATAAAATTTGTAAAGTAATGTTTAAAAATGGTTTTGACACTTAGCTTAATCTATTAGGGTGTTTAAATTAGAAAAGTTATTTTTCGACAGTGATGCTAAGAATGAACCAACTGTTCACCTTGATTTAATTTAATATAGGAGTGATCGCCCGGTATTTAATTAGGCGGGGTGTCACACTATCCCCTTCACACTGACCATGAATCCCAAGAGTTTTCGTTTTATAATGTCGAAGACACATTTATGTGGATTGAGTCTCATCTGATACCATCGCAGTCGTTCGAAGAACTTTTGGAGAGCGGTAACATGACCTTCTCTAGTTTTGGATTTGATAATCATGTCATCCACATAAACCTCAACCTCTTTGTGAATAAGATCATGTAGGATGGTTGTGGCAGCCCTCTGATAGGTAGCCTCAGCATTATCGAGACCAAATGGCATAAGGTGTAGCAAAAGGTTCCCCATGGGGTGATGAACGCAGTTTTTTCTTGGTGATCTGGGTGCATTTTTATTTGGTTGTACCCGGCAAACCCATTGACGAATGACTTGAGAGCTATGGCTGGCTGTGTTGTGCATGATCATGTCGATATTGGGTAACGGATAATCATCCTTTGGAGAGGCTTTGTTCAAGTCCCGATAGTCTACACAAATCCAAACTTTCCCTCCTGATTTCGGCACAGGCATTATGTTGGCTATCCATGTGGGATATTCGATCACACGAAGGAAGCCCACGTTCATCTGTTTGACCACTTCTTCTTTGACTTTGAGGGACCATTTCGTACGGAGATTTCTCAACTTTTGTTTAATCGACTTGTAATATGGGAGAGTGGGGATCTCATGTTGAACTATTTCAGGATCAATGTCGGACATATCATTATAGGACCATGCGAAGACATCCACGAATTCCTTTAGTAAGTCTTCGAGTTGTGCATGCTCATGCTCATAAAGGGTAGCCCTTATCCTAATCTCACGCAATTGGCTACTAGAGCCAAGGTTAACAACAAAAGTTTCTTCTTCATTAACTTAAACGCAGTTATGCTGTTTGTTATTAACCTTATTTTAATCAGTTAAGAATTGTTCATTTGCAAAATCATCATCATCAAAAGTTTGATTAGAATCTAAATAATTAATGTAAGGCACAACAAGATACTCAAAATCTTCATTTATTTCATTGATAGGAAAAAAAGCATTGAGAACCTCATCAAAAGAGGTCTCGATTAAATTTTGAGCAAGGATCGACAACAGAAGAAGATATTGGGTAAACATTGGGGTTATGTGGCATTTCAACAGGTATAACTGGTGAAACATGCCAGTTGAGGAGAGGTGTATCAGCAGCTTTAATCAAGTGGGATGGATCCAGTGATGTAGTGCCTGAATAAACCATGTAGAGTGTCAGCCCCAGTGTCTGTAAGTTGAAATAATCTTCTGAGTCACTTACCTCAGAATCTTCGGTATCTCTAATTAGTGGTTGTATATGGTGTTGGGAACTTTCAGCACATGAGTAGCTGTCTTAGAAAAAGATCTCCATTCCAGGATTCATCCTTTTGTCTGTATGGTCATACCAAGGTTCTGGGAAGCCACAAAAGGGGGATTCTTCGCCCTCCTTGATGAATCATTCGTTAAAGGAGTCACATGGGATAGTCTGGATGCAATCTAGTCTTCTCTTTGGTCAAGAATGGTGAATCATTCTGAGTTCTTGTTCCGATAGTTGATACCTTAAACCACAAGGAGGGAATGCTTTTTTATGTTTGATGGGATCAATTATCCCTTGTTGTCTTTGTCCTAGCCCCCCAATTCAGGCATGAAGTGCATGTGTTCTGAACATCTGAATCACATGGACATTTTCGTGAGGGTCATATTCTGGATAAACCCTTTCTTTGAAATCATCCCCTGCCAATAGTAGAAGTGACTCAACTCAGAATCCTGATAGGAGAATATCATTTGACCCGCGCTATATCTCAAGGATTGGATTGCTGGTACTTGCACCCCCAGCATTATTATCGTTGCCCAAAATGGTGATAACTCGCCCGTCGGTGGAGAACTTCAATTTTTAATGGAACGAGGAAGACACACCCTTGATACTATGGAGCTAAGGTCATCTAAGCAACTTATTAAAACAAGCTAGGATGTCAATAACTTAGAATTCAACGACATGGTTTATAAGGCCATCCCCTATTATAAGTTTTATGGATCCCATCACCTCCCGACAGGTATTATCGTAGGCACGTACAGCAACGGAGGTTGGAGCAAGGTCACTTTCCTTCAGTCCTAAGCATTTGAAGGTTATTAATGGGAAGACATTGAGGGTGGATCCATTATCCATAAGAGAGAGCAATACAATTTACCCCATAACTTCGACGCAGATGTTGAGTGCATGATTGTGATTTGGCCTAATTCTGGGTATTTATTCTTCGGAAAAGGATAGCATTCGGGTAGAGTTCAAGGATTCGACTAAATTTACCTCTTCTTCTGGTGTGGTAGAAGGAGGAACTGTGGTTCCAGTGAGTAACTTCATCAAAGCATTTATGTGCAACTGGGAAGGCATGAAAATCCCCCATAGGATGATATTAGCTTGAGTTTTCTTCAGTTGATCGAGGATCTTGCTTTCCTCAAGGGTCATCTCTGGCATACGAAGGTTTTCAATGCCCTTCCCTTTGTCATTGGCTGGTGGTAAACTTGGGATCCAGTAATGCCTTCCCAATCTGGTTAGGTAATTTACTGAAGAGGGGAAGAACATGAATCATGTTTCCTAATTAATCTCGGGTTGCTCTACCACCTTATTTATTTCTCCGAGGAGCTATTCAAATTATAGCATCCCACACATGTTGGTTAATGGGTCAATTTTATCAGAAGCTTTCTCTTCATTTGAATCTTCAAATTCTTCCCCCCATCCGGTGGCAATAATTTTGTCTTTCCATGTAAAGTCGATGCATTCCACAACTTCATTGGCTTCTTCATATAGGTCCTCCCATTCTGCGGGGAGGTATAAGGGTGAGGGGACCAGGTAACCTTGTAACTTCATAGTATCAAGAAACTAGGTCATGCTACAAATATTTTTGGTTTTCCTTCCATGATATGGACAACGTCATCTCGGCTGACATCATCGATCGGTACTACCCAACTGTCTGACTCTCGGGCCCATTTTCGTGCTTCCAGGAATATTGTACTGAATCTATGGCTATCAATCATCATCTTTGAGGGAAATTTCAACCCGAACTCTAGGAGTTAGTTTAACACTTCTGATAATTCCATACTTCCAATTTCATAATGGGTACAAACAGCGATGCATGCTCTGGTAAGGAGTGACAGTGCCTGATCAGCAAGGCTAGTAGGGAGCTGGAGAAAATATGGGCAAGTTTGGAGAGGTTCAGGAGAGTATTAGGGTGTGATTTGTGTTTAGGGATCAAATTCTGAGTTCTCTTCTAGGAAGATATCATTGGCATGATTTGGGAGTGGGTTGTGAGTAGTGTTTGGTTAGTGGGGCGATGGTACACCGGTCAATTAGAACTTGGATTCCATTTCGAAGGTGAAACCATTGGTCTATAGTATGGCTAGCACTTTGGTGAAAGGCTCAATGGGCATATTCCTTGAAGTTTCTTGGAAGTAGATTTGGAAATTGAGGAGGGTCCAAGGGTTTGATGATGTTTCGGATTAACAGAGCTTGATAAATCTTGGAGAGGGGAGCATGGAGCTCGGTGTATTCCTTTTGGATTGGGGCAGGGCATCTTTATGGTGCCCATGAGGTGGTTAGTTGAGAGATATTGTTGATGGTTTAGACTGCAGCACTGACAAGTTTTTCATATTTTCTGGGGGTGAGTTGTCCGGACACTTTCTTTTGTTCAACTTTTGTTTTAGCAAGACCCTCCTCGATTTCTACTCCGACCTCTCTAAGAGATCGGAATTGGGGATAGTATTATCCTCCCATGGTTACTCGGACATAGGGTAAGAAGTTCTTCTTCACTATGTTGACTTGTTCTTCCTCGGATGGTCGATTGGTCATGGTGGCTACTTTTTCCCTCCATCGAGTTATGAAGCTACTGACTGATTCCGCAGAGTTATATTTGAGTAGCTCTAAATCATGGTTAGTGACCTTAAGCTCATTGTTATATTTGTACTGAAACATGAATTCTTGAGCTACATCCTCCCAGCTACGAATTCTGGACTCCTCGAGAGACAAAAACCATCGGAGGGCGCTATCCTTCAAAGTTTACTAAAATAATTGGGCCAGAACTTCTTCAGAAGCCCATAGGAGAGTCATAGAACGGTGATAACTATGAAGATGGGTAATTGGGGGTCCACTTCCTCCAAAGTTCTCGATATTTAGCATCTTTAACTTCTCGGGTAACCTTGCCTTAGGATAAGGATACATGTGGGTGTAGTACATGTAATTCACCGAGATTATGACTTGGTCGAACTTCTTAGTTAACATCTTGAGATCTTCTTTGACCTTGTTCAACTCTTCCTCTTTTGGATCGATGATCATAGGCATGTTAGCCCGATGCTGGGTAAGGTTTTTCATAGGAAGATGGGCACGCGATAGCCTGTTAGCAGGAGGGGCACGTGGAGCATGCTGATACTCTTTGGGAACCCAAATAGGCTCGGGTGGACCCATATCACGAGGGAATAAAGCCTCGGTCTCTTGAGGAATAGGAACCTAGTTTCATTGAATCTCTCGGACCTCAGTCTGGAGGTTGTCAATCTTGGACACGAGCTAAGCTAAGACTGTCGTCAGATCTGGTTGCACACTGGTACTTGATATGTCTTCTCCATGGAAAGTAGATGGTTACCAGACTCGGAAGAAGTAGCAGGGGAATAGACGGAACTCCGAGATGATTTGACTGAAGACCTAAACCAATAAGGAGCCAGGCCAAGGGCGTATGATCGACCTGAGAAGGCATAAAATGGAATTTATTTTTTTGACAAAGAAGGACGAAAATATTTTTGACATTCTTTTTTTCTTTTTGAGATTGAAAGACAAAATATTTTTGATAAAGAAAGGAAAAATCTTTTTGGATTTTTGACAAAAGAAGGATAAATGTTTTTGGATTTTTGATAAAGGAAGGAGAAATCTTTTTAGATTTTTGATAAAGAAGGGAGAAATATTTTTGGATTTTTGATAAAGGAAGGAGAAATGTTTTTGGATTTTTGATAAAGAAGGGAGAAATATTTTTGGGAGATGGGTCTCAGCATGATTATTATAATTATTGTGTTCTCACTTGTATTAAATTCTCCTAAATGCAAGAAGAAATGTCGAGTGGGACCCGAGCCTGGAAAAGTTCGGTTTATAACATATGCAAAGCTATGGGTGGACTTGTAACCACGCTCACGGGCAGGGTCCCATTTTTTAAAAATGCGCGAAATTTGTGGGCTGCAGGCTGACCCGAACTTTCGGCAGAGTTTTGTGTCAAAACCGGCAGTCTAACATGTGTGTCCTAGGCTTGACACCTATATGTGGGTATGCAGTTGGTTGGGTGAATTGGAAAGGGTTCCACCCATTGGCATGACTTCCATAATATACATCTTGCTTTTGAGGGAAATCGGTAAGTGTGGACAAGTCATTTGATATAACTGAGTGTACGTGAATTGCCTCACTATATACCTCATGGGGACGGTACGTCTGAGTGTGACTTCAATATACTCGATGTACGTGAATGAGTTCCCTGCGATATACCTCCCGTCATGACTTCGATCAAGAGGTACGATGTGGGGGAACCATTCGATATACATCGAAGGTACTTGGCCAATGGAAGGGGAGAGTCATATCGCTTAGGTTAACTGTGCCCTACCGAACCAGCGCCCATCACGAAGTGAACCTCCAGTTGCTAGACAAAATTTGGTAAATCAGACTGCTCTTTAGTGATGTCATGTGAATCATGCATGATTCTTTTATTAGTATCTTATGATGAAGGTATCTTTCTTGATTATGCAAAATAGGGAGCAAAGTCCAAGTACCAATAGTATACCAAGTATGGATGGGTGATGCGTGATATATGTGATCCTAGGTGCATGTGGTACGAAGTGTACATGGAGAATATTCTACAAGTGTGTGAAGAGAAGCATAAACATTAGGTACACATGAATAATAAAGGGGGACATGAAAATAGTGGGATCTACAAGAAAATAAAACACCCACGTAAATAAAGTTTAGCCCTCATAAACGAAATCCACAGCGGAGTCGCCACTTGTGACATCCCCGATCCTCATGGTGGTAGGGGTAAAGAAGAAGGAATCTTCTTATCGAGAGGATCTTGGTCCCACGCATCCCTCTCGCGAGCGCTTCGGCCGGCGTCGGTGATGAGGTGAAAAATGTAGAGAGATGGAGTCGCCCGTCTATTTTACTCAAAACCAGCAAAAAACACAGGAGCCATCCCGAAAGACAACATCCAAAGACATACTGATACATATGAAACCAAAATTGATTCGAAAAGGGTTCGGAGGCTATGTTACGAAATGGGAAGGTGTTAGGCACCCATTCTGCCCTTGCGGTCTCTCATGGATTGTTGTTGTTTGCCTTCATTTCCCCATGACATATGTGCATGTGTATATGCAGTGGAGACGGGAATCATCGACTTGTATCATGGAAGAGATAGAGCGAGTCATCCGTAGGAATGTTTCTAAAAATAATATTAGAAAATAGGATTTATGCAATTATCCTACTGTTGACCATTATAATGGAACAATAACGCATACGGGATAATACGCCACTAAGAAAAACTATATATATATATATATATATATATATATATATATATATATATAATGGAAGATATAGAGATAATGAATAAGAAGCTAGTATTGTAATAGAATATTCATGATTTGAAGTATTACACGATGATAAGGATAGACTATTAGGAAATGTGAGATGGATAAAATAAAAGTGCTAAGTAATAAAATATGTTAATGCAAATTTAGGAGAATTTGAAGAGAGGGTTGAGAAAGTTGGACCTTCTTGAAGATTTTGAGCTCGATCTTGGATGTTGGAGAGCAGCCCTTTGCAGTTGGATGATTATGGAAGGTAGTTAATTCACCAAGTTTGATGAAAAATATGATGAAAGGTGAAGGTTGGAAAGGGATTTGGATGTGGAAATCACGCTGACTTCGAGAGAGGTTTTCTGAGTTCGCTAAGAGTGAGGGATTTCAGATCTTGTGTCCTCTTGCAATGAGGTCAGGTCCTCCTTTTTATAATCCCAAGGCATTACTTATCGGCAGCCCTGGTCCTACAAATCGGTAAGTGTTTTTAGGCACACTGTCGATTGGCAGGGTTTGGAACCTGTCGTTTGGCAGTCTATTTCAGATTCCTTCGAAAAATCGATCGTAGGGTGCAAACTGTTGATCTGAATCGTGCATAGGAAGAACCGATGGAAATTTATTTCAAAGACCTTTGAAAGTCCTTTTAACTGCTCCCGGGTCCAGGAGTTGACTTTCGGTCAAATGTGGCTTGGAATCGCTCGTCGATTCTTTGGACGGGGAATCATCGAACGCAAACGGATCGTTCATCCGCATGGTCAGTCCGAATCGCGCATGGGGAAGACCCTTGGAAAGGTTAGGAGATGTACTTCGACATTATAAAGAGCTTGACTTAGTTTGGGGATTTGACTTTGGTCAAACAGGGCTTGGAAGCGTTTGGTGACCTTTTAGAGTAAAACGGATCGTTTTTCCATTACGTAAGCCAGAATCGCGCATGGGATGGACCGATTATAGTAAAATAAGGTTATTGCTCTAGATACATAGGGGGAAGACCCTTGGCCAAAAGAATCATCACACAGGGGTACTGGTGGCCAACCTTATCCAAAGACGCTGCAGCATATGTGAGGAGGTGTGATAAATGTCAAAGATTCGCCAATATTCCTCACCAACCTCATCAACCTATGACGTTAATCACCTCTCCATGGCCATTTGCAGTATGGGGGATCGACTTAGTAGGGCCCCTACCAAGAGCTGCCAACAGTTATCGATTCTTGATAGTTGCTATCGACTACTTCTCAAAGTGGGTGGAGGCAGAGCCAATGATAATGATAACAGAGTAGAAGAACTTCCAATTTATTTGGAGGAACGGCATATGTAGATACGTCCTCCCAAACACTCTTATCTCAGATAATGGGACCCAGTTCAAGAACACCTCTTTAGAAAAATATTACGCAAGAGATGGAATAAAGAAGTTCTTCTCATCACCTGGCCGACCTCAGGCAAACGGTCAGACCAAGGTCACAAACAGAATAATCCTCGATGGAATCAAGAAGAGGTTTGAAGAAGAGAAGGGAAGATGGACTGAAGGGGTTTATGCCGTGCTATGGGCATACATAACCACGGTAAAGACACTGACATGAGAAACCCCGTTCATGCTAGCACATGGCTCAGAGGCCGTCATACCAACTGAAGTGGGGCTCCCAACTCATAGAGTTCAGACTTATGACCCTGATAAAAATGGGGAAGAGGAGGCTAGACCTAGATCTGATTGAAGAGAGAAGAAAAGACGTAGAGATCAGACAAGCAGCTTACCAGTAGAGAGTAGTAAAATTATACAATCAGAGGATGAAGTTGAGACCCATCGCAGTGGGAGACCTAGTGTTGAAAAAGACCTTACCGAAAGCAAACAAGCTCCACCCAAACTGCCATGGTCCTTACAAAGTGACAGAACAGGTTGTGCCTGGCACCTACAGTCTAGAAAACCTAGAAGGGGAACCTTTTGCTAACCCATGGAATGCTGATCACCTAAATAAGTATTACATATGATGGTGTACCATCTTATTATGAAGAGGTTATTAATAAAAGATCAGTTTCCATGGCGGTTCTTGCTTCACTGTGCACTTATGTCTTAGGTAAGGCACCATAATGGGATGACCTCAGACCCTTAACATCATTAATTTGGTGAGATTAATTATGAGGATAAAATCATAGGTGATAACCTCAGACCCTTATAACATCACTCAGTGGTGACAAGGTCTGAGATCGGGCACCATAATGAGAAGACCTCAGACCCTTAACATCATTAATTTGGTGAGATTAATTATGAGGATAACATCTTAGGTGATGACCTCAGACCTTCATAACACCATTCAGTGGTGACGAGGTCTGAGCTCAGACACCATAATGGGATGACCTCAGACCCTTAACATCATTAATTTGGTGAGATTAATTATGAGGATAACATCTTAGGTGATGACCTCAGACCTTCATAACACCATTCAGTGGTGATGAGGTCTGAGCTCAAACACCATAATGGGATGACCTCAGACCCTTAACATCATTAATTTGGTGAGATTAATTTTGAGGATAACATCTTAGGTGATAACCTCAGACCTTCATAACACCATTCGGTGGTGATGAGGTCTGAGCTCAAACACCATAATGGGATGACCTGAGACCCTTAACATCATTAATTTGGTGAGATTAATTATTAACATCTTATGTAATAACCTCAGACCCTTATAACATCACTTAGTGGTGACAAGGTCTGAGGTCAAACACCATAATGAGATGACCTCAGACCCTTAACATCATTAATTTAGTGAGACTAATTATGAGGATAACATCTTAGGTGATGACCTCAGACCTTCATAACACCATTCAGTGGTGAGGAGGTCTGAGCTCAGACACCATAATGGGATGACCTCAGACCCTTAACATCATTAATTTGGTGAGATTAATTATGAGGATCACATCTTAGGTGATGACCTCAGACCTTCATAACACCATTCAGTGGTGACGAGGTCTAAGATAAAACACCATAATGGGATGACTTCAGACCCTTAACATCATTAATATGACGAGATTCATTATGAGGATATGACCTCAGACCCTTATAACATCATTCGGTGGTGACTAGGTCTGAGGTGAGACTACTAATTGAGTTTAAACAGACTATTGCAATAAGACTTCGAGAGTTGAAATATCACATGACAAACATTCAATAAAGTAAATGAAGAATATGATCCTCCTCAGAGATGGACATATTCAGGGATTACAAATATTCAGATGTTACAAGATTTAAAAAATGAGTCAACCATGTTCATTCAGATATCAGTTAATGTTAAAGGGTTACAAATAAGCTTTAGAATTGAATTCAAGGGTTTGAGGGGGGGAATGGTTGTGTCTTTGGCCTGGTCATGCTGGATGACATTGGTCACCTCGGCAATGTCATCATTGTGGTCTGCCCCTCCAACCTCTGTATCGTCCAACGTTGCAGTCTCAGCAGGCATGGAAACCTCCTCCTCAACATCCTGAAGGGCCTGGGCAAGCTGAGGATTAGCAAAGCCAAGGCCTAAAAAATCAGAGGCTTTCAAAGTGCGAGCCTCCTTCTCCTTGGCAACTACCCACTTGGTAGTAGCTTTGATACCTCTCTCGAGGTATTCAAAGCCAAAGCTCATAAACTCATCCGAAGTTTTGTATTCAGCTATTATCTCCTCAGAGGCATCATCGAGGGTTGCCTTCACAGTCGTGTTGACCTTCTGCTGAAGAACGTCGTCCTTGGCCTTTAGAGCCACAACATGGTCCTTCTTAAGCTCAGAGATCTCCTTCTCCAGCCCCTTCATCTTCTTCTCAGACTCACCCAACTCAGATTTCAGGCGGTCAATTTTTGTGTTCAGAGTGCTTTGCACCTTCTCGGCCTCTTGACCCTTCTGAATGAGGGGCAACTTCCTCAGAGTCCAGTTGGAGAGGTGGTGCATAGCTACCAGGCCCTACATATTTTGTGATCATGAATAATTTGGAGACAAATCATAGTTTACACTTGGAAATTACAAAGAAATATGAGGTCATACTTGAATGGATCTGTGGATGCCGAACTCAATCAGCAATGGACTATCCAGTGACCGGAAGAAACGCTTATCAGCTTCGATCATTATAGAACCAAAGGCATCCAAGGCCTATAGACTGTGGCCGACAATGCTTTGAGTAATCTTCAATTTCTCTAGACGAGCCGATAAGGCATCTGCTGAAGATATTAAGATGGAAAAATTAACGCTCTTTTTCTTCTGCCTCTGATCCTCAGGGGCATGTTCAGTAGGAGCCATATTCTTTGTGGCTTAGGGCTTTGGGGCAGAGGGAGATGGAGGAGGAGCATTAAGACCTACCTTCTTTGCGAGCCTCGTCAAGCTAGGTGTAGCCATTTCCCAAAGCTCGTCTGATATATCCTTTGGGCGCTCTGAAAAATTAAAAGGTCTAAGTTAGAAGATCAGCCATGAATAAACTCAAAGGTTCAACTTGGAATAAAAAATTCTTACCAAGCTCAGCAAGGGGACTTCCACCTAGACCTGTCTCAGAGAGGTAGTGGGGGGTCATCAAGTGTTCGAACTTAACGAGCAGACCATGTATCCCCTGATCTTGAAGGGATTTCACCTTCTGAAGGTTTTGCAGGCTTAGGCCAGGGTCGGTCCTCACAGATATTGTGACCTTACCCCATCTCAGGGGCATCCTCGGCTCTAGCAAGGATGAGGGAACACATGGACCAAATTCCCATGGCCCAGAAGCGAAAAAGTATCGAGGCTTCCAGTTGTGGTTGGATGTCTGAGTTATTTGGAGCATTTTTTTCTCAGGCTTCCGAGCTACAAAATGATAGTAGCTCGGATGATTTCTGGCAGAGGAGGGAACATAAAAACCAACAAAGACCTGAAATGGAAGGTCTGAGTGGTGGACAGCTCTCCACAAGACTATGGCCCCTATTATGACCCTCCATGCGTTAGGGGACAGTTGGGAAGGGGACAAATTGATAAAGGCAAGGATGGACCTGATGGGATGGATGGGCAAATGAAACCCTAACTTGAACATCTGCTCGTACAAGCAGATCTCACCATCTCGTCCATTGAAGGCCCTCTCTTCCCTCAGAGGTCTCCTAAGCTATATGGAGGGGCTGATGGAGTACAAATATCTGAAGCAAATAAGGTCTACCTCAGTAACAGTACTCTCAATCTTGACCGACTCAGAGACGTCGCCATCACTTTCAACATCGTCATCACCATCATTATTTAACTCAACGTCGATCGGAGCAGACGTTGATGGATTACTTGGGAACCTCTGAGCGAATTCAGCCCTGGTGATGGCCGACAGGGGGATGGCATCGAGTATGGGTGGAATAGGCACACTTGGCTTGACAATCTTAACCTATGAGGAAGAGGACGAGGTGCTTGAATTATTATGGGATGAGGCCCGACTAGAGACCTCGGCTTGATCAGGTGCCTGATCTTGCCGAGTTCTGAAGTCCATGGCCTCCTGGAAGGAATCCACAAACATAGGGTCTGAGGTCGAAGACTCAGACTCAGACATCGGCACTGGATCGACAGGGACCTCTGTTTGTCTAAATGGATCTAATGGATCAGGATATATCACTTTCAATGGTGGTGGAAAGATAGGCCTCAGAGGGAATTCTTGTGACCTACGAGCCTCCTCCTATGCTCTCTCTATTTGCCTAATTTTTTCTAAAGTCTTCTCTCTGAGAGAAGGGAACTCATCAAGAAGTTCATAGAGAGGTCTGAGCATCAAAGGCAGACACTACACTTTAAAGATCAAGTGACAAACAAGATTGGATAAGTAAATAAAGCAATTTAAAGATCAAAATGCCCAAATTTAGCAAGAACAGTTCGCCTAAAACTATAGAGGCCTCACCGAAAAACTCAGAAACTCGTCGGAAAATACAAATAGAAGGAAAAAGTAGAGAAAATGAAGACAAATGAGAGGAAGAAGATACCTGAAGATGAAACGATAAGGGAAAGCGAAGAAAATGCGAGGAAATCACCACCAAGGACTTCTGAAGCGAAATTATGAAGACAATGCCCTTTAGTGAGAGAAACTGCTGGAGTGAAATCGTTCCAGGAAAGAGAATTGAGGAATGAGGGAAAAATAAGGGTTCAAACCCTTAAATATGTAGGCACATTTCCCAAGGCCCATCATTGCCTTGGGAGCCCCAAAGGGCGGCTGACAACACATGCTTGCCAAGCAAGCCACACTTCAGAATTGGACAAGTGTCAACCGAACATTAGCTCATAGGAGAAAGGCCTCGGAGGTTTAGAGATCCCATAGTCACCTGCTCTCACATGTAACTAAGGGCTGGGGGGTGATTGATATGCCCTAAGTGTGACATCGGCACAGAGACACCAACCTCAGTTAAGAATGTAGCCGACGTTGGAAAAGCCTTGGATCCGTAATAGCAGCTCTCAGCCATATAAGGATTGGCCAAGGCCGACACTACCACCAATCTCTCCAAGGGACACTGCACGTATCACAAGGGTCAGCAGCACACCAGTACACCTGGGAATGGAAACCTCGACCAAATGTAGGCCGATCTTGTAAGAAGCCTTCTACCAAGGTCAACATCATCAAGATATCAGTTAATGCTCCAAGCACATGTCATCTCAACCTCGGCCCAGGCCGACTCCTATCCATTATCTCGGCTGAACTTAAGCTGAGACCTTCATAGCTCATCTCGGAGTGAACGAGCAACTAGATTTATAAACCTTGGCTTCTCCTAGGCCGAGGTCATGACCAAGAACGATAGCCGAGCAACTATTGACATGGATAAGGACACGTGGACACAAATCAGTTATAACAAATCATTCCCCACACGTGGGGAGAATATTTCGTCATCATTCTCTACATGTGACAGTGACAGATGTCTTCTCCATATTGCCTAGATCAACACACACATGCTCATTGCATGCATGGGGGGCACATTACACCCCCTAGGGATTATATATAGAGGTCATCTTCTACCTTGCAAGGGACCCCCAAAATTAGCAACCCTAACTGAAACTATGTCTAAACACACAGTAGAGAGAGAAAGATTGAGAGATTGTATTCATGGCCATTAGGGTCCTCATACAGTGATACACATCATACACTTGCACAGTGGACGTAAGCCTGATTGGCTGAACCACTTATATTCCGGTGTTAATCCTCTTCTCCTCATCTCATTCTCTTACCTTTCATATAGTTGTGATGCCATTATTGTTCTTATATTGAGCTTGCAAACACCTTGAAGGGTGGTGCTGTTTCCAGCATCATCAGGTACCACCCAGTTATCTGACTCTCAAGCCTAATTTCAGTTTTCCATGAATAAGATGCTAAACTTCTAGTAATTAATGTCCATTTTAGAGGGAAATTTTAGCCCAAACTCTAGATATTGGTTCATTACTGCTAAAAATTCCATGTATTTCCCTCGGGATCAGGTATGAACCACAATACACACTCTCATCAGAAGTGGCAGAGCTTGGTCGGCAAAATAGGTAGGGTGTAAGAGAAAATATAGGCAGACTTAAAAGGTTTTGGTTGAAATTATGAGTATGATGGGTGCTTTACTAGGTACAATCTCGATAGATGAATCTAATTCTTGGTCATTCTCTAGAAATATGGGATTTTTATGGTTTCGAAGTGGATTGTGAGTGGTATTGGGTTTGGGATTGGACGATGGAGCGATGATGAACCGATCAATTAAACATCGGATTACACTCCAAAGATGGAAGGACTGATTAGTAGTATGACAGGTAGTTTGGTGAAAATCACAATGGGCATACGTTTTGAAATTTTTGGGAAGTGGGTGTGGTAGGGGACGAGGGTCCAAAGGTTTGATGAGATTTTGGCCCAACAAGGCTTGGTAGACTTTAGAGAGGGGAACATGAAGCTCGGTGTTTTATTTTTTGACTGGATTAACATAACTTTCTAGCACTCAAGAGGTTGTGGGATGAGAGATGTTATTGATAATCGAGACTGTAGCAGGCTTCTTATTTTTTCTTTGAGTGAACTATCGGGATACTTTATTTGGCTCTGCTTCTGTCTTGGAAATACTTTCTTCAATATCTACTCCTACTTCCCAGAGAGCTAAAAAAATGTGGGTAATACAATCCTCCCATTATCGCTCAGACATGGTGTCAGAAATTTTCATATACAATACTAACTTTCTCCTCTTTGTAAGGTCGGTTGGTCATAGTGGTCGTTTTTTCCCTCCACCTTGCTATGAAATTACTGACAGTTTCTCTGAGGTTCTACTTGATAAGTTCTGGATCATGGTGTGTAATTTATAACTCCTCGATGTATTTTTATTGTGACGTGAATTCACCAGAACCATCCTCCCAAGTACGAATATTAGATTCCTCGACGGATAGCTAACAAATAGTAATGTCCTTCAAATTCTGTTGGAACACCTGGGCCATTATTTCCTTAGAGACACTAAAGAGATTAATGGCTCGGTGGTAGCTTCGAAGATGAACAATTAGGGGTTCGCTACGCCTAAATGTCTCAATGTTAGGCACCTTGAACTTTTTTGGCATCCTTGCTTTAGGGTAGAGATACATATGTGTGTAATCCATGTAGTTCCTGAAAATTTGAACCTGGTAAAACTTCTTGGTTAATATCTTAAGGTCCTCCTTGACCTTATTTAAATATTCTTGCATCGTATCAATAGGTACTGGCAGGTTGTCCCCCAGTTGGGAAGAATTCAGTATAGGGGGTGGAGCAGAGTGTGGCCTATTGGCAAAAAGGGCACATGGAATGTGATGATATTCTTTTGTGACCCAAATAGGCTCGGGAGCGGGTGGACCCATCGCACTAAGGAAGAGGACCTCAGGTTCCTCGGGAACTGGGATTTGGTTTTACTGCATGTCGTGAACCTTAGTTTGATGATTGTCAATCTTGGCACTGAGTAGGACAAAGAATGCCATTAGATCAAGTTGTACATTCGATGCTTGATCGGTGTTCTCCATGGAAGCTTAGTGGAGGTGGATTCCGAACTCAGAGAAAGTTATAGAGGAACGAACGGAGTTTGGGGTGGTTTGACGTAAGACCAAAGCTAATAGCCACGTAAAGGGTCGGGTTTGCGATCGACTTGAGAGGAAAACAAATTCGAATTTATTGTTGAAAGAGAGAATGTAGAATTATTTTTATTGATAAAGGAAGCAAATGTTTTCGACATTTTGATAAAAGCGAAGGCAAAATGTTTTTGGTATTTTTTGATGAAAGGGGTAAAAATGGATTTTGATATTTTGATAAAAAGGAAGAAAAATGTTTTTAGTATTTCGATAAAGAGGGGGAAAATGTTTTGACACTATTGATAAAAAGGAGGAAAAAATGAGGGAGTGATCTCGAAATGATTATTACTATGTGTATATTTTCACTTATATTAGATTTTCCTAAATAAAAAAAGAAACGACGAATAGGACCTGCACAGGGGAAAACTGGGTTTGAAAAATATGTAAAACATGGTTTGACTTGTTTCCAGTCTCTTGGAGAAGGTCCCGTTTTGATAAAAGATGAAATTGCGCAAAAATTTGGTCGTCATGATGACCCAACATTTCGGCAGAGTTTTGTGTAGTAACCGTCAAACTAATGTAATACCCCGTATTTTTGGCGATATTTATTTTTGGGACTAATTAAATTAAATGTGAATTAATTGGGAATTAATCCGGATAGAATACTAACGAGATGTGAGTTGGTATTTGACTATATTGAGTATACATGATGATATATGAATATTGATTGATGAAATTTGTCATGAGATATAAATACGACAATTTGGAAATTTTGGGACGCTTATGACAGTCGCGTCAGGTATATAATTATGTTCATTATAAAAATGAATTTTATTTCTATAAACCGTATGGTCGTTTTGAGTGTGCCAACGCGTCTGGAAGGGTCGAAATAGTCAGAAAACACTAGCCGGGGGTTTAGTTTGGGTCCCGGGGCATTTTTAGGTCATACCGGCAACTTAAAAGGGTAGTTTGGTAATTTTGTATTTTTGGGAATTAAAAATGACGAAAATTAGGAATTGTAATATGATTTGGACTTTAACCACTAAACCCACTAACAATCCTTAATGACCTAATAGACTACGTGGGTTATTAGATTAGTTTTCTAAAAGTTCCCTAAGCAAAACCCTAACCACCATTGGAGAAGAGCTTGTAGAGAGAGAGAAGGGAGAAATCTGCAGAGAGAGAGAGAACAACTCATCGATTCAACCTCAAAATCAGAGATACACATAAGGCAAGTGGTTTAATTTACATTACTTTGCAGTAAATGCTTCTTCCATGCTTAGACAATTCAAAAATCTATATCTGTTTGGGAGTTGATGAAAACCCATGAATTTGGAATTAGAACACTATATTTTGATGAAATGACTGCATGTAGAATCGTATTTAGATGACTATTCTGATGTTGATATATCTTGTAAGAAACAAAAACGCATCTAATTGGGCTAAATGATGATTTAAAATTCTAGGGTTCATGTTCTTGAAATTTGGGGAAAAAGTGTAGAGATTTGAAAATTGATTGATGTTAGGATGAATTAAACCCCACAAAACACGTTAGCATATGACCTTAATATGTTTAGGGATGATTAGAGACTTTAAAATATTGTTGGCACGAATTTTAGGTCAGATTTGAGGTGTAGAAGATGGAAAAACGATTTGGGAAAAATCTGGGCTCGGAACTGGTCACTCGTTAGAAGACCTGCCCATGTCGTTCAAACGAGCTTCTAACGAGTTGACCTTTGACTTCTAACGAGGGGAATTTTGTTCGATGACTTTGTTCGAATGAGATGTCGTTAGAAGGATCTATTCATTCGAACGAACGAACTCTCGTTCGAACAGCCTCGTTCGAACGAGACTTCTAACGAGCTGACAGTTTAGGCTTTTTAGCCTGTTTTGATTTCGAGAGTCCCGTAACCTCGTTCATATGTAGAGATGACATTTTTCTTGAGGATTAAATGATATATTTGGGACATTTGGGATATAATGAGGAGTAAAATATATAAGTGTGGATTGAACCAAGTGGACATTTTACATTGGGACGTGAATGTCTATTATGACGTGAGAAATTGATGGCTAGAATAATTATATTAACCGGGAATATGTAAAATGTGATAAGTTATAAGTTGGTATGAGAATGAGAAATGTACCACAAATAAACTACAGTGATTACTAAGATGTGTGCTTACTTAGTATTGGAATATGATTTTATGTGTATGACATACCTACCATACTTGCTATCACGGGAGGTTTGCGTTCGCTTAGGACCCTCTAATCCTTGTGTGCCTACGGGGGGGATTTAGATTGGTACCTCGAGAACATAGGTCAAAGAAGGACTTATTGGGATGTTAATAAGTCTGTTGATCGTGGGAGCGTAGGTATGTGCGTGACCCATGTGATGTGACTGTGTTCGCCTCTATTGTTTTTTATTGTGTTATCTGAGAACGATTCCTGAGAGATTCGGAATGCGTGATCCTTATGTACGTGATGTGCCGGGATGGATAGCAGAGTATGTGTGCACCACAGCTTAGTCTCGGGGTGCTTGTATTGTATATTTATGACGTGAATAATACAATTAATAAATGAGAACTTTCATATGGTATTGTGTGTATAAATACGGAGAAGGTAAAGGATAACCTATATCGAGTGTATTGCTTATATTTGAGAAATCGAATTGATGTAAGTCCTCTATTTAATTGATATCGTTATAATGACAATGGGAACCGAATAATAAGGGTAGAACCTATGACGGTCTAGGTGGATATGATGTAACTTAGCTAGGTGTTAATGTCTTTTAGATGGGTACATACGTTAGGAGTGCACATTTAGTCGAGAGGTGAGAATTTCATGTGAGTGTACGTCCTAACTTGTATTTTGCATTTAATGTTTTAATGTTATTAAAGCACTTGCTATTTTAAAATACTCTCCACTTTCGGGCTCTGACCCGTTTGCTTTCAAATCTATTTTTTTGTAAAAACCATTTTAGGTGCCCAGCCACAAGGACACCATGCTTAGGATTCTCATACATGTGACGAGCTGTAGCTATTTGTGGAAGTAACAGGACCTTGCTAGTAGACGCTTCTTTCATTTTGACTCCATATTCAGTATTCATCAGTTGTAGGGCATGTTCCCCATTTCTATTAGAGACATTTCACATTTCAGTTTTTCAGACTATTTGTCATGTATTAAATTCAGGATATTTTGTTTATTTATTTCAGTTGTGGGATTGTAGTGAGGAGTTTTCCTCCGGATTTATTTTCATTAATTGTTGGTTATTCTATTTCTTCATTATTGTGAATGGTTGTGTTATTCTTACATTATTCTTTTAATGTATGTTAATCAGACTTAAATTAAAATTTGACATTACTTTTTAAATACTAGGTGGATAGTAATCATTAAAATGTTTTCGACAGTGATGCTATTAACTGAGACAACTTAGCATTTTGATTTAATTTAATAAAGGAGTAGCTACCCGGTATTTAATTAGTCAGGGTGTCACAAGTGGTATCAGAGCATCAGGTTCTAGTGTCCTTTAGGATCTGTACGGCTATTATGTTTCCGTTGAGCTTTCTTTGATATAGAGCCCTATATTTTAGGACTGTTGTAATCTTTTTGTGTATGCTACGTTCTTCAGAAGTTTATAAACTGTGAACTTATAAACTTTATTCTTATTTCAGATGCCTCCACGACGCACACAACGAGTTCCCAGGGATGCAACGCCCGAACCACAGCCCGCTCCAGTTCAGGGCACCATGAACGCCACTGAGGTTGCAGCCATAGTAGCCCAAGCGGTAAATGCCGCACTTGCCGTAGTTCAGCAGGCACCACCTCAGGCGCCAGTCGCCGCGCCAGTCCAGGCAAATGCATTCCCGTCTGCTTGGGAACGTGTACGTGATGCTTTTCAGAAAGCACACCCACCGGAGTTTGCATGTAGCTCCGATGTTGTAGTTTCGAGCCAGTGGAGGAAGGACATGCAGAGGCACTTGAGGATGTATGAGTGCACGGACGTTCAGAAGCAGGTGCTAGCTACTTTCAAGCTAGTTGGATCTGCACTGTAGTGGTGGGAGTCTATTACAAGCGTGGAGGAGAGAGATACTCACACCATCCAGGAGTTTTGGGTGCGGTTCGACCGCAAGTACTTTCCGTCAGCTGTTAATACAGAAATGAGGAGGAAGTTGATGAATCTGAGGCAGGAGGGTAAGACTGTGGCCGAGTATGAGGCCGAGTTCACAAATTTGTTGAATATTGTTCCGGATGAGATACCGACAGAGAAGAAGAAAATTGAGAAGTTCACAGATGGGTTGACATGGAGGATCCGTCAGCATTTGTTGGGGAACCTATCGTTGGCCACTTACTTTGATGTGGTTAACGTTGCACTGTTACACTTCCAGGATCACCGCTTTCACATGGCTGAGAGCAAGAGATCGGGAGAGTCCAACCATCAGGGCAGGACTGGAGGACATGGTGCCAGTGGGGCACAATCTGTTTAGGGGAAGAGACAGGGTGAGCAGGGTTCCCAGCAGGGGGATCATAAAAGGTTCAGATCGGGAAATTTCAGGCATGGACAGGGAGATTTCAGGAAGGGCCATCAGGGTCCGAATGGCCATCAGGGCCAACAGGGGCAGAATAGGCATCAGTTTCAGCAGGG
The DNA here is from genome assembly GCA_949130495.1 of Sambucus nigra. Taxonomy (NCBI): domain Eukaryota; kingdom Viridiplantae; phylum Streptophyta; class Magnoliopsida; order Dipsacales; family Adoxaceae; genus Sambucus; species Sambucus nigra. Next base: position 59,232,580 of record OX422219.1, read on the forward strand.
CCAGTAGGGCTAGCAGGGCCAGGGGAGGAATGGTAACGGCCACCAGGGTCGGGGAAGCAGGGACAGAGAGGGGGGATCTTCCCGAGGAAGTGTTACGTTTGTGGCAAGACTGACCATAAATGCCAGGACTGTCCCTATAGGGGCAGGGCCCCACAGCAGCAGCAGCAGGGTGCTCGCCAGGAGCCTTAGAGACCTATGTTTCCCGCCGCTCTCCCCGCACCGCCACAGATAGCAGCTATACCACCCATTCCAGCAGCCCCAGTTCAGCAGGGGCAGCTACAGTATGGACGTGTCTATAACGTCCACTAGGCAGCAGCTCCACAGGCACCACCCGCGATTGAGGGTACGTTTCCTATCCAATGTACTATGGGTCAGGTTTTGTTTGATACGGGGGCAATGCATTATTTTATAGCTACACATTTCGCGAAGGCTTTAGGGTTGTTAGCCACAGCGGAGAGCACAGTGACGTGTGTAGACTCACCATTGGGGAGTGGGTCACTTATTTTCTTTATATGCCGGGGAGTGGGGGTAGAGATTGGAGGTTTGGTATTACCTGCAGATATGTTGGTAATAGATATGCATGTGCATGATGTGATTATCGGTATGGATTGCCTCGTACCATATAGAGCCATGATTGATTGCTTCAGTGGGAGCATTATTTTTGCCATTCTGGGGCAAGAGATGTTTGTAGTGGCGCTGCCTCGCCCATAGGGAGGCTCGACCACTCATTTGTATTACATAGAGGAGGATACCTCTAAGGAGGTTGTGATTCATTTAGATTCGATCCCAGTAGTCAGAGAGTATTCGGATGTGTTTCAGGAGATACCAGGCCTACCACCAGTCAAGAGATAGACTTTGTCATAGAATTATTACCAGATACGAGACCTATAGCACGCGCACCGTACCATATGGCTCCGGCAGAGATGCGAGAGCTACGAGATCAGATAGAGCAGCTGTTAGGTCAGGGCTTTATTCGCAGGAGTACCTCACCTTGGGGCGCTCCAGTTTTGTTTGTGAAGAAGAGAGATGGTTCACTGAGATTGTGTGTGGACTACCGGGAGTTGAACAAGGTCACGATACGGAATAAGTATCCGTTGCCTCGAATCGATGACCTATTCGACCAATTGAGAGGAGCTTCTTTCTTCTCGAAGATTGATTTGAGATCGGCACACCATCAGTTGCGTATCAGGGAAGAGGATGTCTCGAAGACTGCGTTCTTAATGAGATATGGTTCTTACGAGTTTTGGGTTATGCCTTTTGGTTTGACCAACGCTCCAGCAGTGTTTATGGACTTGATGAATAGGGTGTTCAGAGAGTTCCTTGACCAGTTCGTCATTGTCTTCATTGATGATATTTTGGTTTACTCCCAGACAGAGGAGGAACACGCCGAGCATTTGAGGCAAGTTTTGCAGACACTACGTCAGAACGTGCTGTATGCAAAGTTTGAGAAGTGCGGGTTTTGGCTGAAGGAGGTTTAGTTTTTGGGACACATTATTTCCGACCGGGGGATATCTGTTGATCTGGGGAAAGTATCCGCGGTGAGGGAGTGGGGACAGCCCATGACACCGACTGAGATCCGTAGTTTCTTGGGCCTAGCAGGATACTACAGGAGGTTTATTTGGGGATTTTCGAAGATAGCAGGTCCTTTGACACATCTGACTCGTAAAGGTGTGCAGTTCATTTGGAGTGATGCCTGTCAGTTGGCATTTGATGAGTTGAAGGACAAGTTGACCTCAGCACTTGTGTTAGCATTGTCGAGACCGGGAGTTGAGTATCTGGTTTACACCGATGCGTCCTTGCAAGGACTTGGAGGTGTATTGCAGTAGGAGAGTCAGGCCATAGCTTATGCTTCCCGTAAGCTTAAGCCTCACGAGAAGAATTACCCCACTCATGACTTGGAGTTAGCGGCAGTGGTATTTGCCCTTCGGATTTGGAGACATTACCTTTTGGGGGAGAAGTTTCAACTATTCACGGACTACAAGTCCCTACAGTACCTATTCACGCAGAAGGAGTTGAATATGGGGCAAAGGAGGTGGCTTGAGTTTGTGAAGGACTATCACTTTGATATCCAATACCACCCGGGAAAGGCTAACGTGGTAGCAGACGCGTTGAGCCATAGGCCAGTAGATGAGGTGGCAGGGATGTGTAAGGCCAAGTGGAAGGAGTTGGGACACCAGGATGCAGTGGCCCGATCATTTATGTCTGTGATGACCATTACACCGCATATTGTCACGAAGGTAGTAAAGGCACAGGCAAATGACTCGTTCTATCAGGAGCAGATAGTTCGATTACTAGCAGAGGGAGCCGAGTCCTATACCGTTGGCTCAGATGGAGGATTATGCTTCAATGGGAGATTGGTAGTTCCAGAAGGGGAGGAATTGCGACACGAGGTGATGGCAGAGTCGCACGGCTCACAGTTTGCAGTACATCCCGGTGGGGACAAAATGTACCAAGACATGCAACGACAGTATTGGTGGAGCGGTATAAAGAGAGATATTGCCGTGTTTGTTTCGAAATGCGTCACTTGTCAGCTAGTAAAAATGGATCATCAGAGACCGACAGGACTTTTACAGCCATTGGAGGTCCCGACGTGGATGTGGGAGAGCATATCCATGGATTTTATCACCGGGTTGCCTACGTCACAGAGGGGTCATGACTCCATTTGGGTAATTATGGACAGGTTGTCCAAAGTCGCTCATTTTCTACCCGTAAGGACCGACTACACTACGGGACAGTATGCCCAGCTCTTTATTGCAGAGATAGTGAGACTTCACGGGGTGCCCCTAAATATCGTGTCTGACAGAGACAAGATATTTGTTTCACGGTTTTGGGAGAGTTTTCAGGAGGCCATGGGCACGGAATTGCGGTTGAGTACGTCTTATCATCCGCAGACCGATGGGCAAATCGAGCGCACAAACCGGATGTTGGAAGACATGTTGCGTATGTGCATCATTGATTTTGGGGGTGGATGGGAGCAGTATCTTCCACTGGTGGAGTTTGCTTACAATAACTCCTACCAGTTCACCATTGGCATGGATCCATTTGAGGCATTGTACGGTAGGCCTTGTCGTTCCCCAACATGTTGGTTGGAGGTGGGGGACAACAAACTACTTGGGCCAGAAGTGATTCAGGATACTTCGGCAAGGATTGAGTTGATACGGAGTCGCATTCGGGTGGCTCAAGACTGGCAGAAGAGTTATGCTGATGCGAAGAGGTCCTTCAGGGAATTTGAAGTGGGGGACCAGGTTTTGCTCAGAGTATCTCCTATGAAGGGGATTACGTGTTTCGGGAATAAGGGAAAGTTGGCACCGAGATATGTGGGGCCATTTCCTATTATTGAGCGAATCGGACCGGTTGCGTATAGACTTGGGTTACCGGAGCATTTACACCGGATTCATGATGTGTTTCATATTTCCTCGCTAAGGAAATATCTTAGAGACGATTTGGCTCATTCTCACATTGCATTGGAAGACATTGATCTCTAGCCTGATAGCTCCTACGAGGAGGGACCGATTGCTATTTTGGACCGAAGTGAGAGGAAACTTCGATCAAAGATAGTTCCGTTAGTACGTGTTCAGTGGCGACATCATAATGTCGAGGAGTCCACATGGGAGCGCGTGGATGAGATGCGCGAACGTTATCCAGAGTTATTCATACCAGGTACTTTCTAGTTTCGAATTTTGGGACGAAATTCTGTTATTAGGGGGGAAGTATGTAATACCCCGTATTTTTGGCGATATTTAATTTTGGGACTAATTAAATTAAATGGGAATTAATTGGGAATTAATCCGGATAGAATACTAACGAGATGTGAGTTGGTATCTTTCTATATTGAGTATACATGATGATATATGAATATTGATTGATGAAATTTGTCGTGAGATATAAATACGGCAATTTGGAAATTTTGGGACGCTTATGACAGTCGCGTCAGATATATAATTATGTTAATTATAAAAGTGAATTTTATTTCTATAAATTGTATGGTCGTTTTGAGTGCGCCAACGCGTCCAGAAGGGTCGAAATAGTCAGAAAACACTAGCCGGGGGTTTTGTTTGGGTCCCGGGGCATTTTTAGGCCATACCGGCAACTTAAAAGGGTAATTTGGTAATTTTGTATTTTTGGGAATTAAAAATGACGAAAATTAGGAATTGTAATCTGAGTTGGACTTTACCCACTAAACCCACTAACAATCCTTAATGACCTAATAGACTACGTGGGTTATTAGATTAGTTTTCTAAAAGTTCCCTAAACAAAACCCTAGCCACCATTGGAGAAGAACTTGTAGAGAGAGAGAAGGGAGAAATCTGCAGAGAGAGAGAGAGAACAACTCATCGATTCAACCTCAAAATGAGAGATACACATAAGGCAAGTGGTTTAATTTATATTACTTTGCAGTAAATGCTTCTTCCATGCTTAGACAATTCAAAAATCTATATTTGTTTGGGAGTTGATGAAAACCCATGAATTTGGAATTAGAACACTATATTTTGATGAAAGGACTGCATGTAGAATCGTATTTAGATGGCTACTCTGATGTTGATATATCTTGTAAGAAACAAAAATGCATCTAATTGGGCTAAATGATGATTTAAAATTCTAGGGTTCATGTTCTTGAAATTTGGGGAAAAAGTGTAAAGATTTGAAAATTGATTGATGTTAGGATGAATTAAACCCCACAAAACACGTTAGCATATGACCTTAATATGTTTAGGGATGATTAGAGACTTTAAAATATTTTTGGCACGAATTTTAGATGAGATTTGAGGTGTAGAAAGATGGAAAAACGATTTGGGAAAAATCTGGGCTCGGAACTGGTCACTCGTTAGAAGACCTGCCCAGGTCATTCGAACGAGCTCGTTCGAACGAGCTTCTAAGGAGTTGACCTTTGACTTCTAACGAGGGGAATTTCATTCGATGACTTCGTTCGAACGAGATGTCGTTAGAAGGCTCTGTTCATTCGAACGAACGAACTCTCGTTCAAACAGCCTTGTTCGAACGAGACTTCTAACGAGCTGACAGTTTAGGCTTTTTAGCCTGTTTTGATTTCGAGTGTCCCGTAACCTTGTTCATATGTAGAGATGACATTTTCCTTGAGGATTAAATGATATATATGGGAAATTTGGTATATAATGAGGAGTAAAATATATAAGTGTGGATTGAACCAAGTGGACATTTTAGATTGGGACGTGAGTGTCTATTACGATGTGAGAAATTGATGGCTAGAATAATTATATTAACCGCGAATATGTAAAATGTGATATGTTATAAGTTGGTATGTGAATGAGAAATGTACCACAAATGAACTATGGTGATTACTAAGATGTGTGCTTACTTAGTATTGGTATATGATTTTATGTGTATGACATACCTACCATACTTGCTATCACGGGAGGTTTGCGTTCACTTAGGACCCTCTAATCCTTGTGTGCCTACGGGGGGGATTTAGATTGGTACCTCGAGAACATAGGTCAGAGAAGGAATTATTGGGATGTTAATAAGTCTGCTGATCGTGGGAGCATAGGTATGTGCGTGACCCATGTGATGTGACTGTGTTCACCTCCATTGTTTGTGATTGTGTTATCTGAGAACGATTCCTGAGAGATTCGGAATGCGTGATCCTTATGTACGTGATGTACCGGGATGTATAGCAGAGTATGTGTGCACCGCAGCTTAGTCTCGGGGTGCTTGTATTGTATATTTATGACGTGAATAATACACTTAATAAATGAAAACTTTCATATGGTATTGTGTGTATAAATACGGAGAAGGTAAAGGATAACCTATAACGAGTGTATTGCTTATATTTGAGAAACCGAATTGATGTAAGTCCTCTATTTAATTGATATCGTTATAATGACAATGGGAACCGAATAATAAGGGTAGAACCTATGACGGTCTAGCTAGATATGATGTCACTTAGCTAGGTGTTAATGTCTTTTAGATGGGTACATACATTAGGAGTGCACATTTAGTCGAGAGGTGAGAATTTCATGTGAGTGTACATCCTAACATGTATTTTGCATTTAATGTTTTAATGTTATTAAAGCACTTGCTATTTTAAAATACTCTCCACTTTCGGGATCTGACTCGTTTGCTTTCAAATCTATTTTTTTGTAAAAACCATTTTAGGTGCCCAGCCACAAGGACACCATGCTTAGGATTCTCATACAGGTGACGAGCTGTAGCTGTTTGTGGAAGTTACAGGACCTTGCTAGTAGACGCTTCATTCATTTTGACTCCATATTCAGTATTCATCAGTTGTAGGGCATGTTGACCATTTCTATTAGAGACATTTCACATTTCAGTTTTTCAGACTATTTGTCATTTATTAAATTCAGGATATTTTGTTTATTTATTTCAGTTGTGGGATTGTAGTGAGGAGTTTTCGTCTAGATTGATTTTCATTAATTTTTGGTTATTCTATTGCTTCATTATGGTGAATGGTTGTTTTATTCTTACATTATTCTTTTACTGTATGTTAATCAGACTTAAAATTAAAATTTGACATTACTTTTTAAATACTAGGTGGTTAGTAATCGGTAAAATGTTTTCGACGATGATGCTATTAACTGAGCCAACTTGGCATTTTGATTTAATTTAATAAAGGAGTAGCTACCCGGTATTTAATTAGTCGGGGTGTCACAACTAAATGTGAGTGCATTGACACCTATATGCGGGTATGCAGTTGTTGGTTGAAAATGTTCCCTCCTTTAGCATAACTTCCATGATACACACCTTGATTTTGAGGGAAATCGGTATGTGTGAACAAGCCATTTGATATACCTGAGTGTACGTGAATTGCCTCACTATATACCTCGTGACGACAGTACGTGTGAGAGAGAATTCGATATACTGGACATACGTGAATGATTTCCCTGCTATATACCTCCCGTCGTGAGTTCGGTCAATCCGTATGATGCAGGGGCAACTGTTTGATATACATCAAAGGTACTAGGTTAATGGAAGGTGAGAGTCATATTTCTTAGGATAACTGTGACCTTCCGAACCAGCGCCCATCACAAAGTACCCCCTAGTACGGGATAAAATTTCATCAATAGCCATGATCTTGGTGATGTAGTGTGTAAAATTCTTGATTCTTGATTAGTATATTATGGAGAGAGTATTTTATTTGGCATGATGAGCGATGTACTAATAAGGAAAAATGTACAAGTATCATGAAAAGTAAATCAAATATGGAGCATGAAGATTACACTAAGCTTGAATATGTGAGGGTGTGTGATGTGTGAATATCCACAAGTGAGTCTGTGGTAGTAAACCTAACCATGGATCAACTACAAGTGGTGTGTGATAAATACAAGTGAGCATGGATATATATAAGTGTGATGAGTGGAGGTATGTGCTAGTGACACCTAGGCATGGATATTCTAAGTGGCATGTGAAACATGTGGATATAAGTGACCATATATACACATATAGGTAGTGTGAGGTGTTTATGGAGAGTATCTACAAGTATGTGTGAGGAGTGATATAAGCCTGAGGTAGATATACAAATGTGAATACGGGAAAAAGTGAACATACCGGTAGGTGAACACACACATAAGAATAAAATGATAACACTCATATAAACAGAGTCTAGCCCTATTATGACAAGTCTTCCCCAGCAGAGTCTCCACTGTGGCCATCCTTTCGGGTCTGTCTCAGGGTCGACATTCACGCGTGTGCGGTTGAGAGGGAGAGAAGGTCTCGCGTACTTTTTAGGAACGCTTCAGCCATCATCGTTGTGTGGATGATACAAAGCGATAGATTCACCAACCTATTTTGTACATAAAATGCAAAAGAATAACTTTTCTCCTCGAGAAAACGACATCAAATAATAACTGATGTTTATGAAACCAATTAGATCAAAGGTTAGGGGGATAAGTTATGGAATGGGAAGGTGTTAAGCACCCATCCCGCCCTTTCATTCTTTCATGGTGTAATGTCACTATTTTCTTTATCACTGGACTCGCATCATGGAAAAGACGGACTGAGGTCATCCATAGGAATTTTCCAAAATAATAATTAAAAATATGATGTGTGCGCTTATCGAGATATTGATCGTTATGATGAAACGATAATGTGTGTTAGAGAAGTCGCAAATATGACTCACAAGTATGATATATATAAATAATATATGGATAAAAGAGGAAAAAAGAGGAACATGTGAAAATAGGACTCGAGTCTCGAATTTTGGCCCGACGCCTACATAGCCAATAAAGGCATCAAAGTCCATATAATTCGCATGTGACACGAGGGTGGGTTTTATTGCATAAATCCAACCAGGGATTTTATTATATGTGTGTGTAAGAAAAAGGTTATTTTAGTTTTGAAAGAGTTTGCTAAAAAATCCCATTTGAATTTATAGGTGTAACCCTCTTTTTCTTGTTTTGAATTTTTTTGTAGAAAATATATTATGTTAAATATTACTAATAAAGGATTTCAGATTAATATGTGTATGATCTAGAGTAAAAGATAAATTGAGAACTTATATAACTAATGAGAAAATAAAGAAATTTAAATAGAGATAATAATGTTTGGAGCTTCTTTAGAGACTTGGAGATTGATCTTGATTGTTGATGAGCTTCCTTACAAGTGGGTGAAGAATTTAAGGGAGTTTTTCTAATTTGGGTGGGAAAGTGATTGGAATAAAAGGTGGAGAATGGTTTCAAATAAGGAAACCTCGCTAACTTAAGAAGAATGTTGTTGAGATCACTGAAGTTGATGTTTCTAATGTCCTTTCAAGGTTAGCTCATACTCTCCTTATATAGGGTCAAGCGACTGCCGATCAACATTGTCCTTGCCCTGCCTATCGGCATGCAACCCTAGACACATTACCGATAGGCAGGGAAATGGACATGGCAATTAACAGTCTTACATAGATTTTTTCAGAAAAATGATTGGAAATGAAATTCATAACTCTAAATAGTGCACGAGGTATACCATTGGAAAGGATATTTATAGATCGTTGAGAATCATTTGGTACGATCCTGGGTCCTAGAGCTGACTTTGGGTCAAACGGGGCTCGAAAGCGCCCGTCAGTCCTTGGTGATCATTGGGCTACGATGGATCGTTAGTTCAAACCATAAGTCCAAATCACGCATAGAGCAGACCATTGGAAAGTTTGTGTGAGGCACTTCGATATTCCAAAGAGCTTTGCTCAGTTTAGGGAGTTGACTTTGGTTAAATGGGGCCCAAAAATGCCCAGTGACCTTTTGGAGTAAAATGGGCCATTTGTCCGTACCGAAAGGCTGATATAGATCATTCGTTTGAATGGTTATGTCATTTTACCCATGGGGAAGACCGTTATAAAGGATTTTATGTGCCCTTCAATGATTCATTCAACTTCTGCTCTGACGGTGAAGTTTATTAGGGTAAAATTGAGGCCCGGGAGCTCCCGACGGCCACTAGATCGGTTTTTTTATAGTAAAATGGTCCGTTCGTCTGAACCAATTATGACGATTTGCGCATAGGGTGTACTATTGGAAAGGGGATTCAGATTCGCTCGATGATTCATTCAGCTTTCCCTCTAATTATGAAGTTGATCAAAGTAAAATAGGGCTCGTGAGAACCCAATGGCCTCTAGATATGTACTCGAAGTATGACCTAGGATTTTGGGTAAATGGGGAAGTTCTAGGGACCTAAGGAGAGCCTTAGAGGGGTCATCGAATGTTGTGTCTAAATTAAGTTTGAAATATTCTTTTCTCAAATTTAGCTAACTAAAAAGGCTATACATGCATAGATATATTTATATCATGTTTAGTACATTTATTTTATAAACTAAATCTATGTTTAAAGTTGTTATACGCTTTGAAAACAAGATTTGGTTTGGTTTTGTTTAGATTTGTTCAGATCTTTTTTTGTTTTATAACCTCGTGATCTAAATATTTTGATACGCATAACTAACTTTTTATTTTCACACTATTGAAACTTCAATTCCTAAAGCATAGACTCATTTCATGTGGTTTTTAGATTTGATCTTCCCACCTCCAATGAAAACCCATAATTTTTAAAACTTTTCTTTTGTTGTAACATCACTGATACTCTTGTCTTAAGTGTGAAGTTGTCGTGTACTGCTAAGACCTCTATTTGTGTTAGTTATTATATTTTTAGTAGTTGTGGGATTGTTTAGCATTAGCCTTGGTGCATTGGTTGTATAGGCTGTACTTACTTATTTATATATTGTAAACTATAAATTATACTTGAACTATTCTGATAGTGGACTTATGGTGTGTGTGGTCTTGGTACTAAAATACCCAAAGTTTTTCAGTACACTGGTTTCCTTGTTAACAAATTATTGTGTTCTAATACTATTATCCCCATATCATTATGTTTCAACTTTAAAGTCATTTTACTTTGAATATCACAGCAACCAGAACAAAAAAATTTTGTATGTGTATTCAACCATTGAATTTAAAAGGTTTTTTTTACCAAAGACTTAAAAGAGAATTTTAATGTGTGTAATAGAATACTTTCAACCGATATTAGAGAAATAAGATTACATTGTTTTAAAACGTTTTTTACTCTTTAAGATACTTAACACTTTTAAAACTTATTTTAAACGGAAAACCGAAATGGTAGTTTTGTACATCCTCCAATGTTTGATGGTGCACACTTTTCTTACTAGAAAGTAAGAATGATTGTACATATCCAACAAATAGGAGATGATGTATGGGATATGGTTTTAAATGGATTTTCCGTACCACCTAAAGTAATTGATGAAGTTAATGTTCAAAGAATTGAAAGAAAACCTCTTTATGAATGGACCAAAGAGGAGACACAAAGTTCACAATATAACAATAAAGGAAGAAATGCTACTTTACAAACAATGGGTGACTCTGAGTTGTCACCCTGCACTACATCTAAGGTAGGTTAATACATAATAATGTCTACCCATAAGGGTCGCACTAGGGTTAAAAAGGCTAAGTCATAATTATCAGTACATATGTATGTTACCATGTTTATGAAAGACGATGAAAAATTTGATGATTTTTGTAACAACCCGCCTAATTAAATACCGGGTGATCAGTCATTTATTAAATTAACATCAAGGTGAACGGTTGGTTCATTCTCAGCATCACTGTCGTAAAATAATTATTACCAATACAAACACCCTAAATAATTAAGTTAAGTGTCAAAACAATTTAAAGTCTCATTTTTCCTTTATTAAGTACCAATATAAACCATTTTAATACCCAACAGTTAATAATCACATAAACACTAAGGATGGCAATTTACACACAAGAATTAAACCATCTATATAATTCAAACCAAGTATAAGAACCATAAATGAAATCCTTCTGACAAGAATTAACTCCCAAGGATCATTGAATACCAAAAATATAAATGAACATAAATCCTTGACAAGATCTAAACGAAATAGGAAATCGGGCGACACATGCCCTAACTATGAAGATCTAAAGTGGGAACTGATTCAATGACGAAGTTGTCTAAAGCAAGGTCCTGTAACTCCCACATAAGCTGCAGCACGTCCAATCCAAAGAACCTAAGCATGACACCCTGTGGCTGGGCACCTGTAATACATACATATATATACAAGAGAGAAAGAAATGATAAAAAACGGGTCAGAGCCCGAGCGTAAAATAGTTTAAATTAGTTTAGCAAGTATTTAAAATGCTTACCGGTTAATATCACAACCATGTTAGTATGTGACAGTCTCTTGAGAATCATCACCTCTCATCTAGTGAGCACTCCTACGGTTCTATTAATCTCATACTTCTATCTAACTTATTTCCCATAAAGTTTTATCTAACTTAATTAAGTGACTACCTAGTTTATAATCCATATTTCTATGATTTCCACATTCTCATTTGGCGATTTCATTTGCCTCAAATAATGCTACAACTCATAATTCTCTCTGATTAATATAAATATATACATATAATGGAAAAGGTTATAAACTCATATTCAAAAGTCCTAACTTACTTTGAATCCCAACGCTCTTTAGTTTCATGCGTGGGGTGTCTCACAGAGCGAAATCCAAACAATGACCCCCCTCCCCCCCCCCCCCCCGATACACTACTACCTAAAATAGTTGGTCATCGAAACTCCTCAGGTCCTTAGTCTATAGTATATAACATCCCAGCAAGTTTTATCTATTTATAAAAGTCTATTATTCACTCTCGTATCAAAGACAATACGATGGCTATAACGATCAATCATGGTCTCATATACAACAAGTCAATCCATGCCGATAGTCACATCTTACTCGGATATGTCTATAACAAGTAAATCCCTGACAAAATTAAACTCAAGTTTTGACATATACAAGAAAATAATAGGCGTCCCACTACCCATCGGTGAGTCTACATAAATAATAGTGCCAATGGCCGAGTCTAGTAACCCTATGGTCCACGCAATTCTAATAGCTACAAATGAATGTGAGGTCCTAATGAAAATCATCATACGCCCCATAACTCCATAGATAGAAAACGTACCCTCATTCGTGGGCGGTGGGTGTTGACTCCCACTATTATAACTTTTCTCCGATGAGTCAAGAAAAATTTACCCCAAATTTGCAGTTCTAGTTAAACACACTCCACTATATGTCCAAGCCTTTGAATATATTGCCTTCGTTGGGTAACACACCCAATTCCCGCATTTCTAGAACTTCTACTGATGACTCTCCTAAATTTTCCATCTGACCCTCTCCCAAGAGTACTACGTTGGGTGAGTCTAATTTGGCATCACCTTCGACTATAGCATCACTTGGAATTTGTAGGCTGCGTCCTAACCGTCTTTACAGTCCTGGACTCTCGTGCCATAATAGGGGTGACCTCGACTACGGTCATCATCCTCTAACATACTTCATAACCTCTTAAGTACTACCTTTGTTATTCGTCCAATGGCCTCCATCCGCCATACTTCTTGTACCAACACGTTCGAACATAAATAAGATTCACTAATATATACGTTATAGCAGGAGAATTGAATCTTACCATAGAAATCAACAATCCTAAACATAGGGCTCTATATCAAAGAAAGCTACGCTGGAAGCATAATAAGCCGCACAGATCCTAAAGGATAGTAGAACCTGATGCTCTGATACCACCTGTAACACCCCGCCCAATTAAATACCGGGTGATCAGTCCTTTATTAAATTAACATCAAGGTGAACGCTTGGTTCATTCTCAGCATCACTATCGTAAAATAATTATTACGAATACAAACACCATAAATAATTAAGCTAAGTGTCAAAACAATTTAAAGTTTCATTTTTCTTTTCTTAAGTACCAATATAAACCATTTTAATACCCAATAGTTAAGAATCATATAAATACTAAGGATGGCAATTTGCACACAAGAATTAAACCATCTATATAATCCAAACCACGTATAAGAACCATAAATGAAATCCTTCTGACAAGAGTTAACTCCCAAGGAGCATTGAATACCGAAAATATAAATGAACATAAATCCTTGACAAGATCTAAACGGAATAGGAAATCGGGTGACACATGCCCTAACAATGAAGATCTAAACTGGGAACTGATCCAATGATGAAGTCGTCTAAAGCAAGGGCCTGTAACTCCTACATAAGCTGCAGCACGTCCAATCCAAAGAACCTAAGCATGACACCCCTGTGGTTGGGCACCTGTAATATATATATATATATATATATATATATATATATACAAGAGAGAAAGAAATGACAGAAAATGGGTCAAAGCCCGAGTGTAAAATAGTTTATATTAGTTTAGCAAGTATTTAAAATGCTTAACGGTTAATATCACAACCATATTAGTATGCGACACACTGTTGATAATCATCACCTCTCATCTAGTGTGCACTCCTACCGTTCTATTAATCTCATAAGTCTATCTAACTTATTTCCCATAAAGTTTTATCCCGAGAATTACTAAGGCCATAATATTTAGTTTTAGAAAATCCTTCTCTTCTATATTCTTATGTTACTTATAACCACTCATTACCGTTACGAAAATTCATGAACACTTGTTTTAAAGCTGAAGCATTTATTCATTACCTAACTACTTATACATAGAGTAGAAAGTTTCCATATATAAGTACATATACATCAATCACTCATATAATATATATATACACACACACACAATGTGCACCCCACATAAATCTATGGTGCTGGCATACTCTGCTATCAAGTCCCTATATCACTCGTACTAAGAGAAATACCAGTTCGAAATCACTCTCGAACTGTATTAACACAATACACATACAAATGGAGGCAAAGCATAGTTATAAGTCACTAAGAGGTCAGCACATACCCTCACGTCTCTTCAGACCGTCTGAATATTAGTCAAATAGACTGTACCATGGAATACTATGTTCTAGGGTGCAAGTCAATATCCCCCATAAAAGTCCAATCGAGATAAGACTGTCCCGACGCGAAAACCTCCGTGATAGGAAGTATAACGAGTATGATTTTTATACAGATACATAATATATGCACAGTCACACAGTCATATATATAGATATTCACATTTTCTAAATTAGGTTCACCCACGGCCCATAATTATTGTCATATGTGCTTAGCACAAATTTTACTTAATTAATATGCATAATGGATTCTTCTCTTTTATTCTCATTTATTATTTACTTCATTCTTACTTCTCATCTCTCGAAGTATTCTCTCTCACTAAGTATAAATTTCAGTAGGTATACCCTCACTTACCTTCTAGTCTAAATCTTTCACGAGTCTCAATCTCTTAGTAAACGTATGCACAATTTCCAATATTTGAATAACTCTCTCGTTAACCCATAATTTCATCTCATATTAATTTCACTCAACAGAGTCTACTTAGACCCTATTGGTCCTCTTCATAACCCATTATACTCTATCAATGATGATCAAGGGTTCCTACGCATTTTAACCGGACTAAACAAAAAGGGGAAAAATATGTAGTTTTCCAGGAGGGGTCGATCGATAGAGGAAAGGGGGTCGATCGATCGATCGAGGTTCTTGAGTCGATCGATCGAGGTTCTTGAGTCGATCGATCAATCAAGCAGTTCTTGTCCAGTTTTTTGCAATATGCAACCTACAGGTTCAACCATTTTAACCCCTCCAAACCTCTATAATTTCATCCCAAACTCCCACCAAAGTAATCCAAGTGTATAAGCAATGTACATAAACAATTTCTAACGTAACGACATCAATAAATCCTTAACGAATCAATAAAAAAAGGGTTTAATCTCAAATCTCTTTATAAAACCAAATTTTGCATGAATAATCACCACCCTATATTTTAATCAAGATTTTCTTCCCAAATATCATAATAAATTCATGGGTAATCCTCTACATATGATCAAGATTTTAGACTACATGGGTTCTCCCTACAACACATATAAATTATCTTCCAAAATATATAATTCTCCCATTAAAACATATGATTTTCATTCCTAGACTAATGTGGAGGGTATATTAACATGGAAATCAGCAAGATAGATATTTTCCTGGGATTCAAGGATCTGATTTGTTGATGAAAATTAAATGGCTACGTTCCTCGTCATGCAATCTACGTTTTGGTGGTGGTGGCGATGAAATCGGGTGAGTTCTAGGCCTTGGATTGCTTGAAGACTCTTCACCTTCTTCTTAAATCTCTTCACCTTTTTTTCTAATCACCTCACCTTCTTCTTTAATGGCTGGCTTAGTCTTTGTGTTTGTGAACCCCAAGAGACAACTCTAAATGGCTAATAAATACTAAGAAAATTCGTGGGTTTAATTACCCAAAAATACCAAATGTCAAAAATACCTTCCCAGGGTGTCAATTAGGCCTAAAAATGCCCCGAGACCCAAACTAAACCCCCGAGTAAACTTTTCTAACTATCTCAACACTTTGGCGCACTCAAAATGACTATACGGACGACTTATAATTTATTCACTTTAATAATAATAATTTAGTCGTGACACAACATAGGCACGTCCCGAATTAAATTTCCATAATTGCCATTTTATTCACTCGTAACAATTTTAATAAAAATCAATATCATATATTACTTTACTCATCTAGTAATATTCAACAAATTTCCAATAATTACTAACTCACATCAATCTAGTAAATATTAAAAAATAATTTCTGGATTAATATTAAATTAATACCACAAATTAACTTTAATAAATCCCCAATTTATAAAAGTCATAAAAATACGGGGTATTACAATTTTTATCTTAGGCTGCAAAATATAATAAATCAATCACATGCTAATGGTATTATATATGTTGGTTTTGAAATTTATGCTAAAATACATTACCTCATACTTTTGCTATGAAGAAACATGTCATAATAGAAATGACTGACTATACATGACACCTGAACTGTTATGTAGTAAAATGAAATATTTGAACTAGAAACTACCTTGAGTGAAAAACAAAGAGTAAATGCAAAGGCACACAATACACAACTTGTCACGTCCCGAATAATCAGGAGTGATTAAGGGTTGGGTTGATAGGTTAAATGGGGAAATAAGTTGAATATAGAAAATAAAAATAATAACGATAAAAAAAGCTAAATAATAATAAGATCTCTTAACATGAAGTAAAGTATTTAAATGCATCATTCAATACACTCATCCTAAATAGAGACACTATCTTATATTACATAGTCCATAAAAGAAAATAAAAGAAAAAGAAAATTAAAAAGTACGACATATGCCTTGATACAATATCAATTACATCTATTTATATATAATATCATAGGAAATTATTCAAGGGTCTTCAGTGCAGCGATCGATTTTCCAGGCATATATAGCTTGTAAAGTAACACGAGGTGATGCATTAGAATTGTGCGGGGTCGGGGAGGTGTTGCCTTCTCAATTTCCTAGATCCATCTTGAAATTTCAACAAAATCTAAATTTCCTAGTAGATAATTCTTATTTTGTAGAGTTCAAAACATGATTTCTTTTATGAATGAGTATAAGAAATTCAATATGGAAATGGATTAATCGTTAGGATAAGATAACATGCTTATTCTTGGAATGATATAGCTAAAAACATAGAAGTATCTGGCTACAACTGGTAATGGTTAGGAATGGATTCTAAAAAAATAACCCATAATTATCCGTTAAAAGGTTTAAGGGTAATATCCATATATACAACAATGTTAATATAATAAATTTGAAGACAATCAATCCAGATAGTGGAGATAAAAGTAACCATGCAAAGTCAATTATAGACATTCCATATGGTAGAAATAACAAGGCCCTCAATCATCTGAGTCCTATAGGCCAAATAATACAGTTGTGGGTGTAACAAAAGATTATTCCCTTGCCATACTATATGTTATAATAGAACTAGATAAAATTGCATCTTATGAAATAGTATGATTGCAAAATCATCGCTTAAATTTGAATCAATTTTACGTAAACATTTGAACTACTCAAATGAGTTCATCAATGAGAATATGATATACTGAATCTATCACATAGTGATATAAAAATAAGCATAATCAAAAGCATTGTGTTAAAATAATACTTAATAAGAAATCACCTACTTATTGTTAGGGTTTTTAAAAATTTCCATGGAGTTTGTTTTAAGTCAAGGTGGTAGTGAGTGTAAGTCTGACAAGGAGAAAATGTATTTTGTTGTAAGAATAAGGTTCATGAAATATTTGAAAGTGCAGTAGAAGATATAGAATTGTATAGAAAATAAATGTTGGGTTCTTAAAATAAAAATAAAGTTTAATTTTATTACGTAAGGTTCCTTAACTTTTTAAGAGAGACTTTTTTTATCCTTTTAATGTCAAAAATCTTTAGAAAAAGTATAGGATGAAAATACAAAAGTTAAACAAATTTAGGGGTTTATGTGTAAAAATATTTTTAATGTTTAACGCTTCATTTTAGAGGTTATGTCAAATTTTCTTTCTAGTTATCCAAACAGGGTGTTATAATATACCATTTTGACCAAAAAAATTAAATATTTTTTTGAAAATTTGTTCAGAAGTTTTTGATTGGTCATCCTCTCTCACGCGCGAAGTCAAACCTCACACACATCGTCTTTGACTTCACTCACGCGCATGTACCACAATTCCTCTTCAACCTCTCAAATTTTGACATAAAACTTGAAAATTATGACCTTAAATTAATTCAAGTACAGACCACCTTTGAGTTGATTCAAAAGCCATTTTTCCCAATTTTTAACAAATATTCCAAAAATATAACTTTTAAGGTTTAATGTTAACTCTATCTCCTTCTTCAAGAATTGTTAAATATCAAAAATTTAAGTTTGATATTCATGGATTTGTACTGAAATTCGAAGCATGGCAGTACTATGGTTTTGTTTCTCTGTGAATTTGGAACAAAATAGTTTTGGTTTGAAAGTTTAATTCATACTATACATGGATAATTTTTTAAGTTTTAAATTTCAACTGCTGATAATGAAAAACTTGATTAATAAATAGATATGAATAATATGCTGAAATTAAACTATATGGTTATAATACTACAAGTCTAAGGTAAAATATTCTCACTTTAAAACTGGTTTAAAGTCAGGAACTCAGAATTCACCATCAAAGCTCAAGCTTCCATGGTGTTTTCTAAAATTTGACCCTTAACTCATGCTTCTACATAAAAGCTCACATGTAACTGCCTAAATGGATCCTAATCTACTCCAGAAACATGACTGAATTGAATGAATCAGTCTATAAACATAAAATGATAGTATACCAGAAAAAGGCAAAATATGAGTTTCTATTTTGAGCTACTATTTGTACTGAATTCTCTGCATTGAGAGAGGCTTTATATAAGGGAAATATGGGGAGTTTATTAGTTGAAGCTTGGGTGGTTTTTGGTATTGTCTAATGAGAGAATTTTGTGAAGGAAGTTTAATGTATAAAAGTGTATAGGTTTACCCTATGTTCTCATTGGTTCCCATGATTTCTTGCTGCCATTCTTATCAATCTAGCTTATAAGGAAGATGATAAAGGTTTTAGGTTGAGTTCCTAAGGGATTTTACTTAATTTTTAAGTTCCTTTTCCTTTATTTTCAAACTTTTGGGGTCTCTCTGTAATTTCTAAAACTTAAAGAAGCATTGTGAGATGTTTCTTTTTAATTTTAAAAGTAAGGCAGTTGTTGGTAAATAAAATTTTGAAATATTTAAACTGAAGGGTGTTTTGTAAGTATTGAAACTTAAGGGTGGCTTTGGAATTTATATTTTTCTATGGTTCATATTAGTAATAATCCAAAACAATTTACTACATTCGTTATATGTTAAGGTAAGATTACTTCTTTTTCGAATATATATATGAGGAGATAGTTTGATTTATACGCGTTGCTCTATAGGGTCTTACAATTCTCCCTACCAAAAAATTTCATCCTCGACATTTCATTATCATAGTTTGGATATTATTGATATATGACATCTCTAAGTTCTCACGTTTCTTCTTCATGTCGATGATGTTGTGAGAGAACTTTCACTAAAGGAATTATTTTCGTACGAAGTATTCGATCTTGTGCGCCAAAGATTCGAAGAGGTTTTTCTTCGAAGTCCTGGTTAGTTTGTATTGATAGTCCATCCCATGTGATGACATGTCTTGGGTCAGTAATATATTTTTTAAATTGAGACACATGAAATGAATTGTGAATATGGGACAAATCTGGGCTAATATTAGTCGATATGCTACTAGTCCAATATATTTTGTAATGGTAAAAGGTTCGATGTATCATGGTGCGAGTTTTACCTTTCTCTTAAATCTAATAATTCCCTTTCGATGTGATAATTTTAAGAAAACTTAGTATCCTTCTTGAAATTCAAGGGGTCATTTATGATTATCGACATAAATTTTTGTCAACTTTGAACTTCTTTTAACTTTTCCTTGATTAGATGTACTTTCTTGGTGGTTTTTGCAATAATCCCTGGGACAAATATATGATTATCTCCATATTCGTTCTAATAAAGTGGAGAATGACAGTGTCTTCCATTAAGTGACTGTATGTAGTGGATTGAATAGTAGCTTGATAACTATTATTGTAAGAAAATTCTACTAATGCTCAGTGAAAGATCCAATTTCCTATTAGATCTAATGTGCATGCTCGCAATATATCCTCAAAGGTTTGAATTAGTAGTTCGGATTGCCATCGGTTTGGGGATGATATGCGATGATAAGAAGTAATTTAGTTCCCATGGATTATGTACAACTTATTAAAAATGTCCTACAAATTGAGGATCTCTGTCAGATATAATAGATAAAGGACTTCCATGTAATTTGATGATTTCTTGAAAGAATAAGTTATTAAGTCGCTGAAGTTAATTGATGGTACATACTCTATGAAAATGAGTTTTCTTAGTCAGTCGATCAATGATTACCTAAATCTAATTATATCCTCGGGTTTTGACAGGTAATCTACTTACAAAGTTCATCATAATATGATCCCACTTCCAGGATGGGATGGCAAGAGATTTTAAGAGTCCACCTGGTTGTTGGTGTTTAATCTTGACTTTTTGATAGGTTAAACATTTATCAATAAAGGTTAGAATGTCTCTTTCATTACTGCCCACAAAAAATGCATTTTCAGTGCATGATACATTTTTGTGTTACCTAGAAAGATAATGAATTTAGAATGATGACCGTCTTTGAAGAGTTCTTACATTTACTTAGAATCTGAGGGTACACATATTCGGTTATGAAACCGCATTTCGTTGATAGGGTGATATGTCCACTCTGCGTTGTCTTTTCTAAGTTCAATCTTTCGGCATTGAGCGGTGAGAAATTTATTGGTGTCTTGTTGCTATATTATCCTTATATTAATAGATGGGTATGCAATGATGTTATGATGCTATGAAGGATAGTAAAATTTTTACTTTGCAGATTATAGTCTATCAGTGTAAGCATTATTTGATATGAGAGGCTTCCAATTGGTCTTTCACTAGTTTTACAACTTAAATCACCGACTACCCTGCTGCCTTTACTGGGTGATATTGTAATTGGAAATCAAAATCTTCTAAATATTCCCTCCACCCATGTTGCCCCATATTCAGATCTTTTTGGGTAAAGATATATTTTTCACTTTTGTGATCTGAAAATAATTGAAATTCTACTTCGTATAAGTAACACCGCTAAATTTTCAAGGCAAAGATGATAGCGGATAATTCTAGATCATGGTCACGATAAGTGCGTTCGTGGATTTTCAGTTTCCATGACTCATACTCTATAACTTTCCTAACTGCATGAGTAAAACTCCTAGACCTTTTAAGGAGGCATCAGTATATACATCGTTACTTATAGTACTAGAAGGTATAATTAAAATATGGGTGGTAGTTAAACGTTCTTTTAAGGTACAAAAGGCTTGAGTACATTCTTAATTCCACTTAAATCGTATATCCTTCCAGGATAATTTCATGATACGTAGAACAATAGTTGATAATCCTTCTACGAATCTTTGGTAATAACCAACTAATCCTAGAATCTTGCGAATCTCGATTACGGTAGTGGGTTGGGGCCATTCCATAACTACAATGAGTTTTGCTAGAGCTACTTGGATTCCTAGTTTCGTAATAAAATGTCCTAAAAAATATACCTCTTTCATTAAGAAGTCACATTTTCTATTATTGCCATACAATTGGTGACATTATAAGGTTTCTAGTATGATTGATAAATGATGTTCATGGTCCTTTTCATTTTGTGATATATCAAGATGTCGTCGATAAATACGATCACAAATTGGTCCACAAATGGTTGAAATACATGATGCATTAGGTTCATAAATGCATCTAGTGCATTAGTAAGTCTAAAAGACAATACTAAAAATAGGAAGTGTCCATACTGAGTTCTGAAAGTTATATTTTGTATGTCTTCTTCTTTTACCCTCAATTTATGATATCTGGAGAGTAAATTGATTTTTGAAAATACCGTGGCTCCTTGTAATTAATCAAATAAATCACCTATTCTAGGTAGAGAATATTATTCTTAATGGTGACTTGGTTTAATCTATGTTAATTGATACATAATTGAAATGAACTGTCTTTCTTCTTTACAATTAAGACTTGAGAACCCGAGGGAGATTTACTTGGTCGAATAAACCCTTTGGTTAATAATTCATCAAGTTGGGTTTGAAGTTCCCATATTTCTAGAGGTTCCATACGGTAAGGTGGTATAGAAATGGGAGAGGTATTAGGTAAAAAGATTGATTACAAATTCAATTTCTCTATATGGGGGAATTCCATGTAATTCTTTAGGAAATACATTGAGATAAATGTCAACAAGTTTTAAAGAATAATAGGATACATTGAAGAAAGTTTTATAATGATGTCCCTTAAATCTGTTATTTCAGGTGGTAGAGTTTCAAAAGATCACTTTACTTAAAGAGAAATCAATATATGCAGATAAGGCATCTATCCCAATAATGGTAGTAAATATAACTAAATTAATAACAATGGTTCCTACTTCAAGTTTTCACTCATAATTTTTACAAACCTGCCATGTTCTGTAGATAGTACCTATAATCATACTTATATCAATCGGATGATCTAATGCAATAGGAATAAGATTTTCTAAGGTTATAAACTTTGGACTAATCAATGAGTGAGATGATATTGAATCTATTAATACATGTGTCATAAGGTCATGAAGTGAAACAATATCTTCGATAATGTTGTGATTGCATATTTGCGTCAATAGTGCGAAAGATAGGCCTTGAGTTGCATTATTGGGTGTGGATCTATGATTATTGGAATTTACTGGTTGTAATTTAGGAACAAATTTTCCTGGTATAGCTGGAGGTCTTCCCACAGTTCATCGTGGTTCGAGGTTTTTGTCAAAAATTTTAACGGGCCTCAGATTATAGTTGGGTTTGCAAATCTTGGGACACTGAGGTCTAATGTGTCTAGGACTATTACATTCATGGAAACGAATGTTACTATTTTTTCGATGTTGAATTTGGATGAATGATCATCCTTTATTTTATTTACCATTGGGGCGATTGTGGATGGGAATATTGTTGAATGATTATTAGAATTATTTCGGGGAAGAGGAAAATTACTACGAGATGTTCCATTGGGAGCTGGATTCTTCTCAATGAGGTTGGCTACTTTGATCGTTTTACTGCATTCACAAATTTGCAAGGGAATAAGGGAGTTTTGATACTGTCTTTGAGTCCTCGTTAAAAATGTTTACATTTCTTAATATAAATATCAATATATTCTTTAGTGTAATGTGAGAGTTTTGTGAATCAATCCTCGTATTGTTCTACCATCATGTTATTCTGTTGGAGTTTCAAAAATTCGACCGTCAGTTAATCGCGTAAATATTTCGAAAAATACTTTCTCAAAAACATTTCTTTAAACTGTGGCCATGTCAAATTTTCCACATTTTGGTTATGTTTTACTGATTTCCACCAGTGATCGGCCTCAACTTCAAGTAAGTAAGTGGCTATATCAACTCAAAGTTCAGGTACTATTCCTACTATGTTCATAACCTTTAAAGTTTGCCTAAACTAGCGTCCGACTTTTAATGTTCTACGTTTCTCGTGAAAATTAGTGGTCGGTATTACAAAAATTCCTTTAGAGCATTCATTCATTGAACCTCTGTAGATATCTCAATCCTGGGTATAGGATTCTTATGTGCTTGTGTTAGTCCAGTGGGTTCTTGCAAACATTTGGCTATGTTATCCATGACCATAGATGGAGTATTTGACTTAGATTCTCATCCTATAGGAGTAAAGAATAATTAAAGCATAATATATTCATAAAATAATTCATAAAACAAAACGAGTCAACTAAAGATTCTTCAAACAGTTATAAGGAAACTTTAGCATATATATAACATAAAAACTGATTGTTAAAAAGATCCTAATTTTTTTTATTAGTTCCTAATCCACTATATTAGTAATGTAACATTTTATTAATATATTATCCTTACACAGAGTCTCATTTATTTATTTTACAGTGATCATGAGACTTTTAGTCGTCTATTTTTATCCACCCTCCTAATCATCCTCTTTAGAGCCCTCTGGTGCTTGAGTTTGATCAAGATGTAGTAGCGTCGAGGGATTGTAAATCTGGTCCATAATCTCTGGGAGACACCGGTGGAGTTATACGCAACTCTCCTATTGGCGCGACATTCTATGCTAAATGAATTGCTTGTTGCTGGAGCTCTTCATCTTTGGCAAATCATCGTGGTTGTTTTCATCCCCTGCTCCTCTCCTAATAACCAACATGTTAATAGATTATGCTTAATATTTGTTGTTGCGATCGTCCATTCCCGATATATGTCCCTAATTGCCTTACTTAATCTATTATACCCCTTTTCTCTGATTGTTTGGCTAAATTGCTCTTGATCACCACCATCGGTGTTCATGTAGATGGAATCCCAAACATTCATTGCTTTAAGATAGATAATTAGTATAAAATTTAATCTAAACAAGTTACCAAAGTGTAAAATAACTATATCCCTAAGTGTCATGCATAGGAGTAATAAACCTGGTACTCATAATTATTGATACCAAGTTGTCACGTCCCGAATAATCAAGAGTGATTAGGGGCTGGGTTAATAGGTTAAATTGGGAAATAAGTTAAATAGTGTAAGTATAAATAATAATGATAAGAAAAAGCAAAATAATAATAAGATCTCTTAACAGGAAGTAAAGTATTGAAATACATCGTTCATTACACTTATCCTAAATAAAGGCACTATCTTTTATTACATAGTCTATAAAAAAATAAAAGCAAAAGAAAATTAAAAAGTACGCGATATGCCTTGATACAATTTCAATTTCATCCATTTATGCATAGTATCATAGGAAATTATAATAGGGTCTTCGGCTCTACGACTGAATTTGAAGGCATATATAATTTTTAGAGTAACATGAGGTGTTGCATTAAATTTGTACGAGGTAAGGGAGATGGTGCCTTCTATATTGCCTAGATCCATATGGAATTTCAAAAACGTAAGTAAAATTGCCAAGTACATAAGTCTTATTCTATATAGTTCAAAACATGATTTTTTCTATGAATCGGTATAAGAAATTCAATATGAAAATGCATTCAATTTTAGGATAAGATAAACTGTTTGTTTCTGGAATAATATAACTAAAAACATAGAAATATATTGGTAGAACTGGTACCGATTAGGAATGTTTTCTAAACAAATTACCCATAATTATCCATTTAGAGGTTTTAGGGTAATATCCATACATACAACGTCAATCTAATAAAATTGGAGATAATAAATCCAAATACTAAGGATAAAAATATTTGTGCTAAGTCAATTACAAACATTCCTTATAGTAGCAATAACTAGGCTCTCAATAATCTGAGTCCTACAGGCCAAATAATACAATCGTGGGTGTAACGAAATATTATTCCTTAGTCATAGTGTATGCTATAAGAGAACTGGTTAAAAGTCCAGCATATGAAATATTATGATTGCATAATCATCGTTAAAGTATGAATAAATTATACGTAAATAGTTGAACTACTCAAATGAGTTCATCAAAGAGAATATGATATTATAGGTCTATCACATAGTGATATCAATAAAAGGTGTAATCAAAACAATGCGTGAAAATAATAATGAATAAGAAATCACCTATATGTTACGATTTTTCAAAATTTGCATGGAGTTGGTTTAAGTCAAGTTAGTAGTCGGTGCAAGTCTATCAAAGAGAAAATGTATTTTGCTGTAAGAAAAAGGTTCGTGAAATATTTAAAAATGCTATAAAAGCTATAGAATTGCGTAGAAAATAAATCTTGGGGTTTTAAAATAAAAATAAAGTGAATTTTATTGCTTAAGGTTCCTTAACTTTTTAAGATTGGTACCAAGAGACTTTTTTGTTCCTAATAATGTCAAAAAGCTTTAGAAAATGTTTGGGGTGAAAATGCATAAGTTGAAAAACTTCAGGGGTTTATGTGCAAAAATATTTTTAAAGTTCAAAGTTTCATTTTAGGGGTTTTATCAAATTAACTTTCTTCATATCCAAACAAGGTATTATAACATACCATTTTGTTCAAAAAAAAATTGGACATTTTTTCAGAATTTTCTGATTGGTCACGCGCTCCTACGCGCAAAGTCAAATCGCACACGTACTATCTTTGACTTCACTCATGTGCGTGGACTAAAATTCATCTTTAAACTCTCGAATTTTGACTTAGGGTTTGAAATTTTTTACATTTAATTAAATCGACTACAGACAACCATTTGAGTTGATTCAAATGCCATTCCTAATTTTTCATGAGGATTTCAAAAATATAACTTTTAAAGGTTAAGATTAATTGTAACTCCTTCTTCAAGAACTGTAAAATATTGAAAATTTCAGTTTTCTATTTATGGATTTGTAGTGAAATTCGAAGCATGGAAGTAATATAGTTTGCTTTCTATGTGAATTCGAATCAAATTGGTTTTAGTTTAAAGGTGTAATTCATATTGTACATGGATAAATTTAAGTTATATATTTCATCAGCCGAAAATTAAAAACTTGATTTATGAACAGATATAGATACTCTACTGAAATTAAACTATATGGTTGTAATCCTACAAGCTGTAACAACCCTCCCTTATGAGAACCTATTTTATATTTACTTACTATGTGAAGTAATTATATATAAAATGTTGGAATATGGAGTAAGTATTAATTTAATGAAGAAAAGTTAATATTTACTAACTTGTTGTATATTTATTGTATGTGTATGTAAATATCCTCATGTTGAGTTTTATATGTCATAAGATTTAAAATAACATTATGGTTTAAAATGGAACCGGAACTTAAAATGAATTATAAAATATCCAAATGATAATTTGGAGGCCGTAGTTGGTTCCGGAACATGCGAGACAGTCAAATGGGTGCCATCTTCTATTTTTATGTTTTGGGCACTTTTGACTGGTTTTAACATATATGTGTAGTTGCGAACCATTTAATGTGGTATTTACCACTTAAGTTGTAAATTGTAGTCTAAAGGCATGCTTTATGCCTTGTTTTTATTTATTTCTCTTGAGTGAAATTTTTAACCTAGAGAGAAAGAGAGAGGAAGAGAAATAGTAGAGAAATTAGAGAGAGATTGAAGATTGGAGATTGATCTTGCATTCATCTTCCTCAAATCTGAATTTGCAATCTTAAGTCAAGTTATCTACTTGCTATATTGTGGTTTAAGATAAATGATTAGTTGTGATAATTGTGTATTAATCATGGTTTAAATATTTTATGGTTTTTGTGGATTTGTGGTTTTTGAATCATTAAAGAATGATTTGGATGATTATTGATGTTTATGGCAGTAGTTAGTGGTATTTATGATTTATTGGTGACAATAAATGAGTTTGGTTTGAATGGATTTGAGTTGGGGGTAAATTTGGAGTCCAAGACTCCATAGCCAAACTTGGCAAAATCGTAGGGGCGAATCGATTCGGCCCTTGGGCGAATCGATTCGCTTAGGTTCAGTTTCCAGGTCTGCTTGGATCGAATCGATTCGGCTTGGCCAAATCGATTCAGCAGATTACTGAATGCTAGTTTTCCTTGTCCGAATAGATTCTCTTTTAGGGCGAATCGATTCGACCCTTGGGCGAATCGATTCGTTGTCCTGCTGTTCTGAGTTAGTTTTGTAATTCAATGCTAACTCATTTTCTTTAGTATTTGGGCCTAGGAACCTTCTTGTATGAAGTAAACTTCGAGTCCTAGAGTTCTAGATGAGTTAGTTTACTACCCTTGTATTTATGGGATTTATTTCGAGGGTGCGTGAAGTGATGTTTAGGAATTAATTTCCTTTATAAATTAGTAGGAGTCTAGGAGATTACGAAGTTGTGTTTGGAGACTTTAGAAGTTAATTTGAGGTACGATGGTCTATTATAAATCCCAAAAGGAGACTTGGGAAAATAACTTGGGAGTTTAAATATTCATCGAGGTTATTATGATGATGCGAAGCACGTATAGTTCCGGATAACCATAATGCATTTGATAAAATGTAAATGGATAAAGTAAATGATAATTTACTAAATTATGTCATGGTAATTAATAAAATCGTTGGAACACACCCTCTCTAAATACCATCTTAAGGGAAATTTGTGCGTTAGGTGAAGCCCCCTGGAAAATGAATGCAGGGTGGATATAGTCCTAGACCATATGAGCGCTTGTTGTATATTTTCTACAATGGGTAGGTAATTCCGGGTGTGGTTATGACTACCCCGCAGGCATATGGCCGCTTCCCGACGTTTCGGTAGGATCCCAGGTTGTCTTGATGATAGGCCCTAGAAGATGATGGTCATTTAGGGGCGCACACAGTGGGGAAACCCGGACGGGCGGTCCTAGAATCATTATATATGTATATTTATAACTATTCTAACATCAAGTGGGACTTAATGGGTATATATATGCCACAAAGAGCATAACCCAATTCCATAAAGCGCATAATACATGCCACAAAGAGCATATAAATGAAATAGTCATTGTAATGAGCACACAAATTAGATACATGCCATATAGTGCATATGATAGAATTTATATTCCTGATAAGGAATGGAAAGATAAAATGAAAAGGTGAATAATGATAAAGATTTTAGATTAATGATGATTATACATATCCTCTTGCATAATTGAATTTTACTTTATAATCATTTAATTGTCTTAGCTGATTATATGAGGTCACCATGTTAGAATATCATCTTTATCATCCATGATTAACTGTTCATAATTTTCATACTATTTATTTATCTGGTGATCACATAAAATCAGTCCCTGACCCGTTCTTCTTTCTTGTTGTGCATACATATTATAACCGCTCAGGTGTTCCACCGCAAGGACGCCCGTATTGACCTCCCTACTCCAGTGTCTTTTGAGGAGCCGTGACATTTTGCGGATATCACGGGATATTTTGTGTAGACGCCTTCATTGTTGTTTTCTAGTTATGTTCGGGTCTTTACTCGGGCGTGTGGCCCAACTTTTATAATTGTATAATGAATGTAATATGTAATTTATTGAACTTGTTGTACATTGTATGAAATTCTATTGACCGACATTTCATTCGGTCCTCTTATTGTATACCTGTTGTTAGTGTATATTGTTCTTGGGGTTTCCATTTTCTTTTTCAATTATGGGTTGTTTAAAATGATTTCTTTAAATTATAAAAATAAAAAAAAATTACAACCCGTTTTCTGAATTGAGTGGTTATCCCGTATACTCTTTATATTGTCACGATGCTGAGAATGATTCCATCCATGATTCCTGTATTATTGGAGTAGGCCACCCCTTATTTTGGATAATGGGTTGTCACAGATGGTATCAGAGCATCAGGTTCTAGAGTCTTTAGGATCTATGCTGACTTGTCACGTTCTACCGTAGCGTTCTTTGATATAAAGCCTAATGTTAGGACTGCTTTATTGCTTATGTTTGCGATCTTCTGTAAGATAGATAGTTTTATATAGTATCCTAACTCAATTGTTTCTCCATCTCAGATGTCGCCTAAGAGAGGTCGCCCAGCGAGACGTAATAGAGTTGTGGAAGAGGAGGTTGGTCCTCCATCGCCGCCACTGGGAAGTATAAATGCTGCTGATGTAGCAAACATAGTGGCCCAAGCGATTAATGCAGCGATGACTGTAGTGGTACAACAAATACCACAAGTTCAACCACGGGTGCAAGAGGCACAAGCTCCTATGGGACCTTCTCCATGGGAAAGAGTTAGGGAGTCTTTTCTAAAGGGCTATCCCCAGAATTCGATGGAGGCTCGGATGTTATAAGGGCAAATCAGTGGAAGAAAGACATGCAATGCCATCTTCGAATGGTAGAATGTAGTGAGGAGAAAAGGCAAATCCTTGTTACTTTGAAGCTTGTCGGATCGGCATTACATTGTTGGGAGTCGATGACTACACCGGAATAGAGGGATAGGCTGACAATCACTGATTTTTGGGCCTTGTTTGACCAAAAGTACTTCCCTCCTGCAGTTCAAAGGGAGATGCGGAGGAAGCTTCAGGATGTAGTACAGGGAGAGAGATCTATTGCAGAGTATACAGAGGAGTTCACCCGATTGGCAAGTTTTGTACCGGATGAGGTGACTCCAGAAGAGAGGAGAATCTCCAAGTTTGTGGGAAGTCTACATTGGCGGATAAAACAACATTTGTTGGGAAATCTGGCTTTACAAACCTTTGGGGATGTGATGAATGCGGCATTACTTCATTTGCAAGAGCATAGATTGTTTGTGCAAAATAGCAAGAAGGCTACCGAGATGGGACAAGGGGGGAAACCTGGAGGTAATGGGATTGGGGGAGGAGCATCTTCTTCATCCCAATCTTCGGGGAGTAAGCAAAGAGAGAGGGACCCCCAGTAAGGGGTTTTGTTTAAACGCCAAGGCTTTGGTGGATTTAATGCGGGTGGTAACAACAATAGGCAGGGTCAAGGTGGACCACCACAACAATAAGCAGGTGGAAGTGGGAATGGAGGGAGAGGCCAGCAAGGCCGAGGTTTTGGGCAGTTTCAAAATAATCAGGGGCGAAACCAAGAGAACATGATGAACAAATATTTTTAGTGCGGAGAGTTGGGCCATTATAAGAGGTCGTGTCCTCAGTTGATTGGAGGACATCTTCCTAGGGCTCCACAACATCCATATATTCAGTTTCCGCCACAGGTGCCAAATCCGATTATTCCTCCAGAGTAGGGACAGTTACAGTATGGACGGGTTTTTCACATTCAGGAGGCTACGCTTCCTCCGACCCCTCTAGCACCACCAGCAATTGAGGGTAATTTTCTCATCCAAGGGCATATGGGTCTGGTATTATTTGATACGGGTGCAACACCCTCTTTCATTTCTAAGAGTTTTTCTCAGACCACAAAGTTGATAAAATTTGCTGAGAGTACTTTCACTAGCGTTGAATCTTCTATGGGTGATGGTTCATTGATTTTCTTTGTTTGTAAAAACATAGGAATTAATCATGGTAATTTGTGCTTTGAGGTCGATTTGCCTGTCCTTGACATGGTCGGGTATGATGTGATTTTGAACATGGATTGGTTGATGAAATATCACGCGATAGTAAATTATTACGGGAAGAGTATAGTCTTCGCCGTTCCGGGACAAGAAATGTTCTTGGTAGTTATGCCTAGTTTGGAAGGAGGTACGAGTACCTATTTATATTGTATTGCGGGGGAGACTTCTAGGGATGTAGTTGTTCCCCTGTATTCTATTCCGATTGTTAGATATTTTGTAGATGTTTTTCGAGAAATATCGGGATTACCTCCGAGCCGGGAGATTAAGTTTGTGATTGATTTAGCGCCGAGAACTCGACCAATTGCGAGAGCTCCATATCTCATGGCTCCTATGGAAATGAGGGAGTTAAGGGATCAAATCCAGCAGTTGTTGGAACAGGGATTTATTAGGAGTAGTACGTCGCCCTGGGGTGCTCCGATGTTGTTTGTAAAGAAAAGAGACGGTTCTCTCCGGTTATGTGTGGACTATAGAGAGTTTAATAAAGTCACCATCCGGAATAAATACCATTTGCCTCGTATTTATGATTTGTTTGACCAACTTAGGGGAGCGACGTACTTCTCTAAGATCGATTTGAGGACGGGGTATCATCAATTGAGGATACGGGAGCAGGATGTATCCAAGACCGCATTTCTGACAAGATATAGATCCTATGAATTCTTGGTTATGCCTTTTGGACTAACCAATGCCCCCGCCGTATTTATGGATCTCATGAATAGGGTATTTCGGGACTTCTTGGACCAATTTGTTATTGTATTCATCGATGACATCTTAGTCTATTCTCAAACGGAATCTGATCATGCTATTCATTTGAGGTTGGTCCTGCAAAGATTGAGGGATCACCAATTATATGCAAAGTTCGAGAAGTGTTGATTTTGGTTGAAGGAAGTTTAGTTTTGGGGCCATGTTGTGTCATCCCAGGGTATATCGGTGGATCCGATGAAGGTGGGTGCGGTGAGGGAGTGGGGCCAGCCCACGACACCTATCGAGATTCGTAGTTTTATGGGCTTGGCGGGTTATTACCGTCGGTTTATCAAGGGTTTCTCTAAAATTACTAGCCCTTTGATACATTTGGCCTGAAAAGGGGTGAGATTTGTTTGGGATAACTCTTGTCAGGCTTCTTTTGACGAGCTCAAGGATAGGTTAACTTCGACTCCAGTCCTTGCATTGCCAAAACTGGGATTGGAATATCTAGTCTTGATCGATGCATCTCTTTAAGGATTAGGAGGTGTGCTTCAATAAGAGAGACGGGCTATTGCTTATGCTTCACGCAAGCTAAATCCTCATGGAAGGAACAATCCGATGCATGACTTAGAACTTACCGCGATTGTCTTTGCCTTGAAGATTTGGAGGCATTATATTTTAGGGGAGAAATTCAGTCTTTTCATGGACCATAAATTGTTGCAATATTTATTTTCACAGAAAGATTTGAATATGTGTCAGCGCCGATGGCTGGAGTTCGTGAAAGATTATCAATTTGATATCCATTATCATACGAGCAAGGCGAACATTGTGGTAGATGCCTTGAGTAGGAGGCCCGAGGGAGAGTTAGCTGATGTATGGAAAGCTAAGTGGAAAGAGCTCAGTCAGGAGGATGCAGTTGTGAGAGCATTTATGTCAGTGATGACCGTTACTCCCACCATTGTGGAAAGGTTTGTAGAAGCCTAAGGAAGAAATAAGGGCTGTCAGAACCATATACACCGATTACTATCTGAGGGAGTGGAATCCTACTCGATAAGTTCAAAGGGTGGATTACGCTTCCATGGAAGACTTATTATTCCGGAGGAGGGGGATTTGAGATGGGCGATGACGGCAGAATCTCACGGGTTAAAATTTACGGTACATCCTGGTGGGGACAAGATGTATCAATACATGCGCTACCAGTATTGGTGGCCAGGCATGAAGCGGGATATTTCTGAGTTTGTATCCCAATGCACTACGTGTCAATTGGTCAAGATCGATCGTTAGCGACCGACAGGTTTGTTGCAACCGTTAGAGATTCCAGTGTGGAAATGGGTGATCATATCGATGGATTTTATTATGGGCTTACCAAGGTCACGGAGTGGTTATGATTATATTTGGGTGATTGTCGATCTCATAACTAAGTCGGCACACTTCCTACCCGTGCGTACTGATTATGTCACTACTCGCTATGCCCGATTTTCATCGAGGAGGTCATTAGACTTCATGGGGTACCTTTAATTATAGTTTTCTACCGAGACAAGATCTTTGTTTCCCACTTTTGGTGAAGTTTCCAAGAGGCTATGGGGACCGAATTGAAGTTAAGCACTTCTTATCATCCTCAAACAGATGGTCAGACTGAGAGAGTAAACCAAATGTTGGAGGATATGCTCCGTATGTGTATGCTTGATTTCAAGGGTGGTTGGGAACAATACCTCCCATTGGTTGATTGCGCTTATAACAACTCATACCAATTTACTATTAGAATGGCGCCCTATGAAGCTCTTTATGGCCGGCCATGTAGTTCGCCCTCTTGTTGGTTGGAAGTGGGTGACAATAAATTCCTTGGACCTGAAATGATCCAAGATACTTCTTCTAAAATTGAACTCATTCGGAATCGCATCCGGATAGCCCAAGATCGCCAAAAGAGCTATGCTGATGCAGGTAGAAGACACATGGAGTTTGAGATTGGGGACCAAGTCTTGGTGCGAGTGTCACCAATGAAGGGAATTAAGCGTTTTGGGAAGAAAGGAAAGCCTACGCCGCGATTTGTTGGACCTTTTCCAGTTATTGCGAAAGTTGTTCAAGTGGCGTATCAACTTGCCTTACTGTAACCTTTGCAACAAATTCATGATGTATTCCATGTTTTATCTCTGAAGAAGTATAACAGATGCGAAGGTTCCCTTTGGCATATCCCTTTCGAGGATTGACTTGCAACCCGACATTTCATATGAAAAACAACCGGTTGCTATCTTAGAGCATGGGGAGCATAAGTTGAGGTCTCGTGTGGTGCCCTTGGTGAGATTCCAATGGAGTCATCACATTGCTAAAGAATCGACGTGGGAACGTGAGGACGACATGTGGGAAAAGTATCCGCATCTCTTCTTACAAGGTACGCTTGAATTTTGGGGGCAAAACTCCCTCATAAGGGGGGGAGTATGTAACAACCCTCGCTTATGAGAACCTATTTTATATTTACTTACTATGTGAAGTAATTATATATAAAATGTTGGAATATGGAGTAAGTATTAATTTAATGAAGAAAAGTTAATATTTACTAACTTGTGTATATTTACTGTATGTGTATGTAAATAGCCTCATGTTGAGTTTTATAGTGTCATAAGATTTAAAATGACATTATGGTTCAAAATGGAACCGGAACTTAAAATGAATTATAAAATATCCAAATGATAATTTGGAGGCCGTAGTTGGTTCCGAAACGTGCGAGACAATCAAAATGGGTGCCATCTTATATATTTATGTTTTGGGCACTTTTGACTGGTTTTAACATATATGTGTAGCTGCGAACCATTTAATGTGGTATTTACCACTTAAGTTGTAAATTGTAGTCTAAAGGCATGATTTATGCCTTTCTTTTCTTTATTTCTCTTGAGTGAAATTTTTAACCTAGAGAGAAAGAGAGAGGAAGAGAAATAGTAGAGAAAGGAGAGAGAGATTGAAGATTGGAGATTGATCTTGCATTCATCTTCCTCAAATCGGAATTTGCAAGCTTAAGGCAAGTTTTCTACTTGCTATATTGTGGTTTAAGATAAATGATTAGTTGTGATAATTGTGTATTAATCATGGTTTAACTATTTTAGGGCTTTTGTGGATTTGTGGGTTTTGAATTATTAAAGAATGATTTGGATGATTATTGATGTTTATGGTAGTAGCTAGTGGTATTTATGATGTATTGGTGATAATAAATGAGTTTGGTTTGAATGTATTTGAGTTGGGGGTAAATTTGGAGTCCAAGACTCCAGACCTAGAGTTCTAGATGAGTTAGTTTACTACCCTAGATTAGAATTGGTATTTATGGGATTTATTTCGAGGGTACGAGAAGTGATGTCCAGGCATAACTTTACTTTATAAATTAGTAGGAGTCTAGGAGATTACGAAGATGTGGTTGGAGACTTTAGAAGTTAATCTGAGGTACGATGGTCCATTATAAAGCCCAAAGGAGACTTGGGAAAATAACTTGGGAGTTTAAATATTTATCGAGGTTATTATGATGATGCGAAGCACGTATAGTTCCGGATAACCATAATGCATTTGATAAAATGTAAATGGATAAAGTAAATGATAATTTACTAAATAATGTCATGGTAATTAATAAAATGGTTGGAACACTCCCTGTCTAAATATCATCTTAAGGGAAGTTCGTGCGTAAGGTGAAGCCCCATGTCTAATGAATGCAGGGTGGATATAGTCCTAGGCCCTATGAGGGCTTGTTGTATATTTTCTCCGATGGGTAGGTAATTTCGGGTGTGGTTATGACTACCCCTCAGGCATATGGCCGCTTCCCGACGTTTCGGTAGGATCAGAGGTTATCTTGATGATAGGCCATGGAAGATGATGGTCATTTAGGGGCGTGCACAGTGGGGACACCCGGACGGGAGGTCCTAGAATCGTTATATATGTATATTTATAACTATTCTAACATCAAGTGGGACTTGATGGGTATATATATTCCACAAAGAGCATAACGCAATGCCATAAAGAACATAATACATGCCACAAAGAGCATATAAATGAAATAGTTGCTGTAAAGAGCATACAAATGAGATACATGCCATATTGTACATATGATAGAATTTATATTCCTGATAAGGAATGGAAAGATAAAATGAAATTGTGAATAATGATAAAGATTTTAGATTAATGATGATTATACATATCATCTTGCATAATTGAATTTTACTTTATAATCATTTAATTGTCTTAGCTTATTATATGAGGTCACCATGTTTAAATATCATCTTTACCATCCATGATTAACTGTTCATAATTGTAATACTATTTATTTATCTGGTGATCACATAAAACCGAGCCTTGAACCGTTCTTCTTTCTTGTTGTGCATAAATATTGTAACCGCTCAGGTGCTCCACCGCAAGGACGCCCGTATTGACCTCCCCACTCTAGTGTCTTTTGAGGAGTCGTGACATTTTATGGATATCACGGGATGTTTTTGTAACACCCCGTATTTTTGTGCATTTAATATTTAATTAATTCTGGATTTTTAAATTACCGATGTGTTGTAATTTTAATTGAATTAATTATGACAATATATATTTATTTAAATATTAATCAGGGAGTGAATGGTTAATGTTTAGGAAAATTTATTTACTAAGTGAATAGTAATAATTTAATTACGTCATTTCGAGTATTAATGACGGGGTAAGCACTTATTCCAGCCGGGAGTCGGTATAGACTAAATTGGGTGTGAGATAAGGATTTTTATAAATTAATTCGGATGTCAATTCTGACTGCGCGGTTGAGTCCGGATGGGTCGGGATAGTCAGAAAAGAGTACCCGGGTGTAGTAATTGGGTCTCGGGATATTTTTGTGCATAGCCGGGCCCACACGGGGTGAGTTGGGACACTTTAATTAAGCCCATTAGGTGAAAAACGGGATTAAGGGTTTTTAACCTAATGGGAGATTAGAAAATCAACAGCCAACACAACTATTCGGCCTGGGTGAGTTATAAGGGGAAATTAATTTATAAATTAAGTTTCCATATATTTATTAGTGATAAATAAAAATGAAACAATTATTCCTAGCAATTATGGGAGAAAGTAATTGGGACTAGGATGAATTTATGTGGGGCATTTAACGGATGAATTTGAGAGTTTTATTTCAAAATAGTGAGGAACGGATCAAGTGAGTGAATCCGGGTATATTGGTAAAGTAACCCATGGTAGTGAATTAAGTTTGGAGATAAACTAAGTAATTTAGAGTCGGGGTATAGACTCGAGAAATATTTAATTTCGGGCCAAGTGAATCGAGTCCGGGTATGTTATTAATTATAAGCAAATATAATTGGAAAAATTCTAGAAATAAAGGTGTGACACATTGTAGGCAAAAATGTGGGTATTATATTATGAGATGTAAATTGGACCAAGTGAGTGAGTCCGGGTGTCTTGATATCAAGGTGTTAAATTAATTATAGAGAGGAAGTAATTAGTTTGGAGTCGGAACATTGACTCGGAAATGTGGAGGTAAGGGCCAAGTGAGAGAATCCGGGGAGAATGGTTGGGTGACACCAAGTTATTAAATTAATAAGTGTATTAATTAATTTAATTAGAGTCGGTTGGTAGACTCGGGTAGGATTAAATTAATAAGTGTGTTAATTAATTTAATTAGAGTCGGTTGGTAGACTCGGGTAGGATTAAATTAATAAGTGTGTTAATTAATTTAATTAGAGTCGGTTGGTAGACTCGGGTAGGATTAAATTAATAAGTGTGTTAATTAATTTAATTAGAGTCGGTTTGTAGACTCGGGTAGAATTAGATTAATATGTGTGTTAATTAATTTAATTACAGTCGGGCGATAGACTCGAGGTAGTATTAAATTAAAAGGTGTGTTAATTAATTTAAGGAGAGTCGGACCATAGACTCGGGGAAAGTATTATATTAATTAATGTGTGAATTAATTATATTAGGGTCGGACCATAGACTCAGGAAGAGGAAAAGTTATTAAGTGAGAAAATTAATTACATTGAGTCGGACCACAGACTCAGGAAATTACAGGCAGTGTATGGGATATTGAATACATGGTAAAGCCGGTGTTATTAAAATATATATATATACGGTGTAGTGATAGTATATATATATACGTGTATATATTGTGTGTGATATTAAATTATAGGCAGTGTACGGGATTTTGAGTACACGGTAAGGCCGGGTTTATATTATATATATATATATACGGTGTCGTGATAGTATATATATATATGTGTATTTATTGTGCGTGATACTAAATATCAGTGATTAGATATTTATTAAAATTATATACTCTAATGCTATCAAGGGAGGTTGCGCGATGTGGGTGAATCCCCTAGCTTGAGGAGTAGGGCGAGTATATCCCCAGGTCATAGCGTCCGGTATATATGGGTGAGGGACTTATCTCACTTTCAGGCAAGGAATATGACCGCCTCCACTTCGTTTATATTTTGTTCCAAGTTGGTGAGTGATTCTAACTTGGGGAACTAGGTTTTGTGAGCACACCTAGTGAGATAGCATTTTAGAGGGAATCATCCGGTGAGGTAAACTCGGAAGGATGGATATACGTATGACATATGTGTGGTTGTTAGTAAAGGTACGTATAATATGGTAGTAAATATTATACGTAGATGATAATACAGTGTGTGATGTATTTACTTTATATAACTCGGGTTATAGTTATATGCAGTTAATTAATGGAAAATTAATTAAGTTAATTATTTGTGGAAATAATACCGTGGGTGATGTATTTACTTTATATAACTTGTGATACGGTTATATGTTACTATTTACGGGGAATTAATTAAGTTGGTTGTGATATAACTTATAATTCAAAGAATCATTATACTCGAGTTAGAGTAGTATGGCAAGGGAAGGTTATTCCAGGACTAGTTGGACGGGGTAGTACAACTAGGTGGGTTAAGATAACCGGTAGGTGTGCACAATAGTGGAGGGGTGAGAATGTCCACAAGGGAGTGCGACACTAACTTAAATATGAAGCGCATTCATGCATTTTTAAATTACTGCAATTAATTCACTTGCTAAATATTTTCAAAATATTTTGGGTTCTAACCCTTGCTATAAAACCATTTTCAAAACCTTTTAGGTGTCCAGCCACAGGGACGCCAGGATTGATATTCTATTCCAGGGACACGGAGCTGCGGCATATGTGGATGCTAGCAGGAGTTTGGATTAGACGCATCATTTGTTCATTCCTAGAGTAGGAATCTTGTATCAGTCTCAGTTTTATTTAGGGCTTGTAGCCCAGACTTCTCGGTACAGTTTTCAGGTGTTGTATATTTGTATTCGGATTATTTCTTTAGTGGCCGGTGATTTATTCGGCATGTTGTGTAATTATGATTCAGTTTATTTTCATTCAGTTGGGTGAATGGTTTATATTTTATTCCGCATGTACTGTTTTGGTTTTATTAAAAAGTTAAAATTGGCACCAGCTTTTGGAATACTAGGTGGATAGTAAGTTTTAAAAAGTTTTCGACAGTGATGCTAAGGATGATCCAACTGGGATTCCTGTTTTAATTTGGTATAGGACTGATCACCCGGTATTTTATTAGGCGGGGTGTCACAGATGGTATCAGAGAATCAGGCTCTAGTGTCCTTAGGATCTGTACGACTTTTCACGTTTCAGCTTAGCAGTCTTTGATATAGAGCCCTATCATAGGATTGTTGTATTCTCATACGTATGCGCATATACATTCTTTTGCGAAATTTATTTTTGAGAGTGAACTCATAAAATTCGATTCTCATTCCAAATGACGCCCAGGAGGGAGAGAGAGCAGTTGGGGCAGCAGGGGGAGATGAGACGGGGGAGGCTCGTTAGGAGCAAGAGCTACCATAGCAACGGCCATTGATGATTTTGGCAGCATAGATCACTGAAATAGTGGCACAGGCAGTTGGAGCAACGGTGGTCGCAACGGCAAGGTACTTTCCACGGGATCAGCCACAAGTGTTAGTGGCGTCGGATGTTCAGACTCACACAGGGTCGTCGGGGTGGAAACAATAAAGAGAGGTTATTTTAGCGGGAACCCACCAAAGTTGCGAAGGGGTTCAGGTGTAGTACTAGCGTGTCAAGGAAGAGAGGTATCCAGCATCACCTACGTATGGGAGATTGCGATAGGGTGCGGAAGTAAAGGCTAACAACTTTTAGTTAGTGGGAGTGGTGCTACAGTGGTGGGAGTAAATCACCACAGTTGAGGAAAGGGACACACTAGCTACTGCCGATTTTTGGGGGCGGTTCGACCGCAAGTATTTTTCCTTCAGCGGTTGAGACCGAAAGGAGGAGAAAATTTTGTGAGGTGACTCAAAGGGAGACCGTTTAATGGCCGATTACGAGGAAGATTTCACTCGTTGGCAAATTTTTACCGGATGATGGTAAGCTAGGAAAGGAGAAAGAAACCAAAGTTTATGGATGGGTTAGTCTGAAGAATCAGACAACATTTAATTGATAATTCCGCATTTGTAGATTATATTGATGTCATTAACGCAACACTCCGGCACTGTTGGGAATATCGCTTCCACGCGAAAGGAAGTGGGAGGGGAGTGGGGATTAGCCAGTCGGATGAGGCAGAAGGGAACACTACCAGTGGGGTATCCCAGCAGCAGACTGGGGGAGATCAGGGGACGGATTTCCGGTAGGGAAATCATGCCAAACGATTTAGAACTGGAGGCTATCGACGGGATGGCTAGGAATTCCAACAAGGTTGGCATGGAAGGGATCAGTGACAGGGTGAGCATGTTAGAAAGTGTTTCGTATGTGGGAAAAGCGAGACACATGAAGAGATATTGCCTTAAGCGAGACAGGGGTCAACTACAGGACAAGGTCCTGGATGTACAGCCACCAAAGCAGGACACGGGTGCATTCGGGCAGGGAGGAACTCCTCCGGAACCCGAGAACCAGCCGTTGCAGCTGGAGTATAGAAGTAATTATTTTACCCTAGGGGCATGGGGTATATTGTTGAGTGACAAAGAGGATGTCACAGTATAAGACTTATTTTTCACTAGGGTTCATAGGCGAGTCGAACTTAGTGGGTGTGTTGGCGGTAGCAGCCATAGCATGTGGGTAAACTTTTCGCAGGGTAGCCGAGTTCCTTAGTGTTCTTCATGGGAGAGTGGAGGCGTACACTGAGTGATTTGTTGAATTATGCGAGGAATGTCTACTTTCGTGAATTATGGGAGTAGGGTTGATTATTATTTTTAACATCGGCTGGATAGCGATGGAATATAATTATTGTGAATAGTGGAGTTAAATTTTGGTGTTCACGACACAAGGGTAGAGTTGATACTAGGTATCACCGGAGAGGGCGTATAGTCTATATATATGTGGATGTATATATGTTGTATTACGTGGTGTTATAGCACATAGTGAGGTTTTGTGTTCTCACATTTTATCCCGGTAAATAGGGATGTTTACTGAAGTGAATCAGGGTGGTTAAATTAATTTTCGAGCAAAGAGAGATAGCTCGGGGTTTATTTTATGCAAGGACTAGTGATAGTAAGGGCGCGGTATTTTACGCTGTCCTTGGTAGCATAAGGGTAAGCGTATATACTTTTGTGTAGAGAGACAAGTATTTATGGGGAGATAGTTGGACGTAGCATGGGTTGAGTACCCGGACAGTAATTATATATGTATATATATATGTGTAATATGACTACGGGTTCGAAGTTATATTACGGGTTACGACTAGCATAGTCGGTTAACTTTCGTGCGAAAGAGTGCGGGGATAGGGTGTATGGGCACCCGGGGTAAATTAAGGCAAAAATTTTGTGCGGTTAAGCACGGGTATAGGGTGTATGGGCGCCCTGGTAAAGTTAAATGCATACTTGTGTAACGTATGGTTAGAATCGGATGGGATAGATAGCGGGCTTGGAGGCACTTGACTAGTGACTAATATGTAAATACTGGAACACTAGGTCTATCTTAATTTCGAGGACGAAATTCCTTTGTAAGGGGGGAAGTATGTAACACCCCGTATTTTTGTGCATTTAATATTTAATTAATTCGGGATTTTTAAATTACTGGTGTGTTGTAATTTTAATTGAATTAATTATGACAATATATATTTATTTAAATATTAATCGGGGAGTGAATGGTTAATGTTTAGGAAAATTTATTTACTAAGTGAATAGTAATAATTTAATTACGTCATTTCGAGTATTAATGACGGGGTAAGCACTTATTCCAGCCGGGAGTCGGTATAGACTAAATTGGGTGTGAGATAAGGATTTTTATAAATTAATTCGGATGTCAATTCTGACTGCGCGGTTGAGTCTGGATGGGTCGGGATAGTCAGAAAAGAGTACCCGGGTGTAGTAATTGGGTCTCGGGATATTTTTGTGCATAGCCGGGCCCACACGGGGTGAGTTGGGCCACTTTAATTAAGCCCATTAGGTGAAAAACGGGATTAAGGATTTTTAACCAAATGGGAGATTAGAAAATCAACAGCCAACACAACTCCAAACCTAGGGTTTGAGAGGGGATTTGGGGGAAAGCAAATCAAGAACAAATTGGGAACTTTTGGAGCCAAATTGAGGGACGGCAACAACGGATCAGACACTACAAACACTTTGAGGCAAGTGGTTAACTTTTTTGATTCGTATAAGCATGATGATCAATTCATATCATAGTGATGTGTGTATGAAAATCCGTTTTTGGGTGTAAATGGGTACAAATTGGGGTTTTGTTTTGAAACACTTGAATGAGATTCAAAGTAAGATTTAGATGGGTGATTGATATCTGAATATGTATGTATGATTTGAACGAAAATTTCAGAACATAAAAGAGTGGAAATTGGATCTGGAATTTGGGATTTAAAACAGATAACTAAGTTTTATGGTGTAAGACCCATTTTGAAAATTTGAGATAATTAGAGAAGTTGATTATTTTAATGGTCTCTATGATTGGATAGGATGTGGATTAAACATGTGTAGATGATGGAATGAGGTAATTAGAGGTTTAAATTCTGGTTTAGAAACCTTGAGGTTCGTTAATGGCGGAAAACAAGGGGGAGGCAGACCTGTAACGAAGGGGTCGATCGATCGATCGGGGGAATCGATCGGTCGATGGTGGGAAGTTTTGCCCAGTTCGGCCTGGGTGAGTAATAAGGGGAAATTAATTTATAAATTAAGTTTCCATATATTTATTAGTGATAAATAAAAATGAAACAATTGTTCCTAGCAATTATGGGAGAAAGTAATTGGGACTAGGATGAATTTATGTGGGGCATTTAACGGATGAATTTGAGAGTTTTATTTCAAAATAGTGAGGAACGGATCAAGTGAGTGATTCCGGGTATATTGGTAAAGTAACCCATGGTAGTGAATTAAGTTTGGAGATAAACTAAGTAATTTAGAGCCGGGGTATAGACTCGGGAAATATTTAATTTCGGGCCAAGTGAATCGAGTCCGGGTATGTTATTAATTATAAGCAAATATAATTGGAAAAATTCTAGAAATAAAGGTGTGACACATTGTAGGCAAAAATGTGGGTATTATATTATGAGATGTAAATTGGACCAAGTGAGTGAGTCCGGGTGTCATGATATCAAGGTGTTAAATTAATTATAGAGAGGAAGTAATTAGTTTGGAGTCGGAACATTGACTCGGAAATGTGGAGGTAAGGGCCAAGTGAGAGAATCCGGGGATAATGGTTGGGTGACACCAAGTTATTAAATTAATAAGTGTATTAATTAATTTAATTAGAGTCGGTTGGTAGACTCGGGTAGGGTTAAATTAATAAGTGTGTTAATTAATTTAATTAGAGTCGGTTGGTAGACTCGGGTAGGATTAAATTAATAAGTGTGTTAATTAATTTAATTAGAGTCGGTTGGTAGACTCGGGTAGGATTAAATTAATAAGTGTGTTAATTAATTTAATTAGAGTCGGTTTGTAGACTCGGGTAGAATTAGATTAATATGTGTGTTAATTAATTTAATTAGAGTCGGGCGATAGACTCGGGGTAGTATTAAATTAAAAGGTGTGTTAATTAATTTAAGGAGAGTCGGACCATAGACTCGGGGAAAGTATTATATTAATTAATGTGTGAATTAATTATATTAGGGTCGGACCATAGAATCAGGAAGAGGAAAAGTTATTAAGTGAGAAAATTAATTACATTGAGTCGGACCACAGACTCAGGAAATTACAGGCAGTGTATGGGATATTGAATACATGGTAAAGTCGGGGTTATTAAAATATATATATATACGGTGTAGTGATAGTATATATATATACGTGTATATATTGTGTGTGATATTAAATTATAGGCAGTGTACGGGATTTTGAGTACACGGTAAAGCCGGGTTTATATTATATATATATATATACGCTGTCGTGATAGTATATATATATGTGTGTATTTATTGTGCGTGATACTAAATATCAGTGATTAGATATTTATTAAAATTATATACTCTAATGCTATCAAGGGAGGTTGCGCGATGTGGGTGAATCCCCTAGCTTGAGGAGTAGGGCGAGTATATCCCCAGGTCATAGCGTCCGGTATATATGGGTGAGGGACTTATCTCACTTTCAGGGAAGGAATATGACCGCCTCCACTTCGTTTATATTTTGTTCCAAGTTGGTGAGCGATTCTAACTTGGGGAACTAGGTTTTGTGAGCACACCTAGTGAGATAGCATTTTAGAGGGAATCATCCGGTGAGGTAAACTCGGAAGGATGGATATA
Source organism: Sambucus nigra (assembly GCA_949130495.1). Lineage (NCBI taxonomy): Eukaryota > Viridiplantae > Streptophyta > Magnoliopsida > Dipsacales > Adoxaceae > Sambucus > Sambucus nigra. The sequence continues at coordinate 59,276,845 of OX422219.1, forward strand.
CGTATGACATATGTGTGGTTGTTAGTAAAGGTACGTATAATATGGTAGTAAATATTATACGTAGATGATAATACAGTGTGTGATGTATTTACTTTATATAACTCGGGTTATAGTTATATGCAGTTAATTAATGGAAAATTAATTAAGTTAATTATTTGTGGAAATAATACCGTGGGTGATGTATTTACTTTATATAACTTGTGATACGGTTATATGTTACTATTTACGGGGAATTAATTAAGTTGGTTGTGATATAACTTATAATTCAAAGAATCATTATACTCGAGTTAGAGTAGTATGGCAAGGGAAGGTTATTCCAGGACTAGTTGGACGGGGTAGTACAACTAGGTGGGTTAAGATAACTGGTAGGTGTGCACAATAGTGGAGGGGTGAGAATGTCCACAAGGGAGTGCGACACTAACTTAAATATGAAGCGCATTCATGCATTTTTAAATTACTGCAGTTAATTCACTTGCTAAATCTTTTCAAAATATTTTGGGTTCTAACCCTTGCTATAAAACCATTTTCAAAACCTTTTAGGTGTCCAGCCACAGGGACGCCAGGATTGATATTCTATTCTAGGGACACGGAGCTGCGGCATATGTGGATGCTAGCAGGAGTTTGGATTAGACGCATCATTTGTTCATTCCTAGAGTAGGAATCTTGTATCAGTCTCAGTTTTATTTAGGGCTTGTAGCCCAGACTTCTCGGTACAGTTTTTAGATGTTGTATATTTGTATTCGGATTATTTCTTTAGTGGCCGGTGATTTATTCGGCATGTTGTGTAATTATGATTCAGTTTATTTTCATTCAGTTGGGTGAATGGTTTATATTTTATTCCGCATGTACTGTTTTGGTTTTATTAAAAAGTTAAAATTGGCACCAGCTTTTGGAATACTAGGTGGATAGTAAGTTTTAAAAAGTTTTCGACAGTGATGCTAAGGATGATCCAACTGGGATTCCTGTTTTAATTTGGTATAGGAATGATCACCCGGTATTTTATTAGGCGGGGTGTCACAATTTTGTGTAGACGCCTTCATTGTTATTTTCTAGTTATGTTCGGATCTTTACTCGGGCGTGTGGCCCAACTTTTATAATTGTATAATGAATGTAATATGTAATTTATTGAACTTATTGTACATTGTATGAAATTCTGTTGACCAACATTTCATTCGGTCCTCTTATTATATACCTGTTGTTAGTGTATATTGTTCTTGGGGTTTCCATTTTCTTTTTCAATTATGGGTTGTTTAAAATGCTTTCTTTAAATTATAAAACAAAATTTTTGACAACTAGTTTTCTGAATTATTGAGTGGTTATCCTGTATACTCTTTATGTTGTCACGATGCTGAGAATGATTCCATCCATGATTCTTATATTATTGGAGTATCGGGCTAGCCACCCCTTATTTCGAATAATGGGTTGTCACCCAAGCATAAGAGCAAATATTTCCACTTTAAAACTGGTTGAACGTCAGAAAATTATAATTCACCATTGGAGCTCAGGATTCTATGGTATTTTCTGAAATTTGACTCTTAGCTTATGATTTCTAAGTAAAAGCTCAATGTAAATGCATAAGTGTATCCTACTCTACTGCAGATACATTACTGAATTGAAAGAATCAAGCCATAAACATAAAATGACAGTATACATGAAAATACCAAAATATAAGTTTCTATTTTGAGCTACTGTTTCTATTGAATTCTCTGCACTGAGAGAGGCTTTGTATAGGGGAATTTATGGCTATTTTATTAGTCAAATTTGGGGTGGTGTTTGGGCTGGTCTAATGAGAGAATTTATGAAGGAAGTTTAGTGTATAAAAGTGTGTAAGTTTACCCTAGGTTCTCATTGGTTCCCCCAGTTCCTTGCTGGCATTATTATTAGTCCAGTTGATAAGGAAGATGATAAAGGTTTTAGGTTTAGTCCTTAAGGGTTTTTACTTATTTTTTAACTCTTTTTTCTTTTATGTTCAAACTTTTGGGGTCTTTGTGTAATTTTGAAAACATAGGAAAGCATTATGAGGGGCTAATTTGTAATTTTAAAAGGTAAGGAAGTTGTTTGTAACAAAACTTTGAGATATATATATATATATATATATATATATATATATCATTTAGATAGTTTAAAAGTCAATTGACAACTTTTGGGAGTGTTTTATAATTATTGAAACTTAAGACTAACTTTGGAATTTGTATTTTTCTACAGTTAATGTTTGTAATAATCCCAAAAAATTTACTACACTGATTATATGTTAAGGTAAGATTACTTATTCTTTGAATATATATATGTAGAAATAGTTTGATTTAGACACATTTTTCTATACGGGTCTTACACAACCTTCCTTACTATTTAAATATATTCTTAACATATTTGATTTTGTTTATTCCCTCTCTAATGTAGATGACTATTATGTTTCTCTTCAGTCATTAGATAATGAAATTTCTTTGTTGTGTAAATATTTTATGAATTTTTTTAAGTTGAGGAATAAGTTTGCTTCTAGAGAAGGTCAACCTAGTTATTCTAATAGGCCTCAAGAAAAACAGTACGAGACGAAAACTTTTGAAGAATATGACGATCATAAATATTAAAGTCATATTCAGTGTAGAAAATGTATTTGGTCATTATGCTAATAAATGTTTTTCACAAAAAAATGGCAATATTCTAACAAGGCCCATTTATTTCAAACTTTGGATGAGAGTTCTGACTCTTACAGTATTGAGAGTTATAATAACCTTATGGATTTTACTTTTATTTATTTAAATGAGTTTGATGATGGTATTGATAATCTATCTATTATGTCTGATGATTCTGAATTATTTATAAACAATTATGATTTACTCCTTGTAAATACTTTTGAACCTATTAAGACTCCTGTATATAATCACACTACTTCTTCTATTGATAAACCTATTTATGATTTTAATTATAATTCTAATTGGGATGATGAAAATGATGTGTATAATGAGTCTTCTCTTAAATTATAATCTTTTGATAGTGCATGTTATGATGATAACCTACACTTTAAGAAAATTTATAAGTCTACTTTGAAAAAGTATACACATTTAGGTAAAGTTAATGTTAGGTTGTTATCTAAAATTTATGTTCTTAATAATCAAATACACCTAATTTTTGATGAATCCTCTATGCAAGTAAAAGAACTTGAGACTAAAATTTTGATGTTAGAGAAAAAATTTCAAAAAAAATGAAGTAGTCTTTTATTAGAACAAAAATACTAACTTATATTAAATGATTTTGATTAAACAAAAACTAAATTGAAATAAGCTTTGAATAAAAGTAAGTGCTTTCAACAGATCTATCATTAAGGTAAAATAATTTTTGAATTCTGGAAAGTCTTCTTCTATTGTTGAAGAAGTAGTTGGTTTTAATGGAAGTGAAATTTTTTAAACAAACTTTGTATCCTCTATATAGACTGTCCCGAATATTCAAAAGTTCGAATGTCTATTCCCCATTTTTAAAAAGAGAAACAAAGTCAAGCTCGCTATACTACTAAGAAGATATATAACTGTATTTATTGTTGCAAAATTGCTCTCTGTGAACAATTCTGTTATAAACGATTAAATGAAAACATAAAAAAGTCGAAAAGTTAGTAAACATACGATACATGTTAAGGCTAAATCTGCCAAGAAACCCACACCACCTGAGCCAATGCCTTACAAGTGTAAAACACTTTTCTGAAAACTAAGGAAGTTTGGATTAGTAAATAAGAATTAAGTTACCAACTGAGATGTAATTTTGTTGTATCGATACTAAATGCCTCATATAGAAACTCTCACTGGTACCATGATTCTTGTTATTCCAAACATATGACTAGGGATATATAAAAAAATTCCTCTTTAAAAACTTTAGTTGGAGGAAATGTCACAGTCAGATATGGAAAAAATGTCCCGATACATAGACAAGGGAACAATTAAAGATGAAGGACTTCCTAATTTGGATGAAGTTTTATTAGTTAAAGGAATTAAAGCTACTTTATTAAGTATAAGTCAATTTTGTAACACTGGTCATACTATTAACTTTTCAAAAACAAGGAGAATTTTTTTTGGTCCAGATGGAAAAATAATTCTTTGTGGTGAAAGAACACCTTATAACTGCTATGTTGTTATTCGAAACAAAGAATTTGGAATTTTTTATCTACTATGCAAAATGATTTGGACTTATCACACGAACATCTACGACGCATTAATTATGATAATTTGTCTAGTTTAACTAGTCAACAAGTTGTATTTGGTTTACCAAAAATACTTAAAATAAAATATTATATTTATGGACCATGTTAAATAAAACAAATGCATAAATCTCCACACAAGAAAGTTAAAGAAGTTTTAACATCTCACCCTTTAGAGTTATTAGAAATGGATTTAATGGGTTCCTCTAGGACTACTTGTATATGTGGTAACTCCTACATCCTTCTCATTGTAAATAAATTTTCTAGATTTACTTCAATTGCACTTATGAAAGAAAAATCAGATATTTTTCCAAACCTTTTAAGAATCCTCTTAAGGATTCAGAATGAAAATTTTATCCAAGTAACTAGGATTCTAAGTGATAAGGGTGGAGAGTTTAAAGACATCGATGTAGTAGAGTATTGCATAGAAAATGGGTATAAACATGAATTTAGTGCACCTAAAATCCCTCAACAAAATGTTATAGATGAAAGAAAGAACTGAATCATACAAGAAATGTCTCGTGTCTTGCTTCACACAAAACATTTGCTAAAATATTTTTGGAGTCAGGCCACACAATCTGTGTGTCACATGAGAGTGTAGTTAAGGAAAAACTTTAAACAATCATCATATGAAATTTTTTATGGAACACAACCCAATTTAAAATATTTTAGGTTGTTTGGCAGTGAGTGCGATGTTAGTAAGGATAGATAACATTTGTTTAAATTTGACACTAGAGGTGAGAAAGATATATTTATAGATTATTCACAACCAATCTGTGATTATCGTGTGTTTAATATTAAAACAAAAACTATAATGAAATCCACTAATGTTATTGTGAATGATAATGTTGTTCATTATTTGGAAGAAAATGAGAATCCTTTACCCGTTGACAATTCTAAAAATGAAGATTCAACCGCAAGAGTTAACAAATAGTGATTCAAACTCTCTACCACTTGATAATCTCGATCTCCTAACTAGGTTAAGGTAAATCACACTAAGAAAAATATTGTAAGAAATGTTAAAGACCTAATAAGAACTATATCTCAATATGTTAATGCTTTATTTTCTACTTATTTGTCTTTAATTGAACCAAAACATGTAAAAGAACAACTAATAGATGAATCTTGGTTGTTTACAATGCAAGAAGAATTAGGACAGTTCAGACTATATGATGTTTGGTGTTTAGTCCTTCATCCTACTCACACTAACATAATTGGAACCAAATGGATATCTAAAAATAAGTGTAATGAATCAAGTAATGTCTTATGAAACAAGAATAGGTTAGTAGCACAAGGTTTTTCACAAATTCATGGCATAGATGTAGATGACACCTTTGCTCATGTAGCTGGACTCAAATATGTTAGACTTTTTCTTGTTATTTTGTGCCATTTAAAATTAAAATTATCAAATAGATGTAAAATATGCGTTTCTAAATGGAATTTTAAATGAAGAATTGAATGTAGAACAACCTAAAGGTTTTCTTGATCTTTTCTTTTCAAATCATGTATTTATATTAAAGAAATTCCTTTACAGGCCCTTCGTGCCTGGTATGACAGGTTAGCGAATTTGTTAATGGAAAATGGTTTTAACCAAGGGGGAGTCAACCTAATCATGTTCATCAAACGTAATAATTTTTTTTTTGCTAATTGCTCAAATTTACATTGATGACATATATTTTTGAGTCACTTCTCCCTTAGAAGCTTAAAATTTGCTAACATAATGAAAATATAATTTCAAATGTCTATGATAGGAAAACTCTAATTTTACTTAGGTCTTCAAGAAACTCAAAAATCTAATCATATCTTTATTTGTCGATCTAAATATGCTTCAGATTTAATCAAACACTTTGGTTTAAGTACTACTAAGACCGTTAGAACACATATTTTTTCCTCTATCAAACTCTTATATGACATATCTAGAAAAAAAATATATATGTGACTTTATATTAAAGTATTATAGGCAACTTACTTTACTTAACTTCGATTAACCTGATTTAATGCATAGTGTGTGTGTGCGCTAGATATCAATGTGAACCAGAGTAATCCCACTTACATTCCAAAAAATGTATTATTAAGTACATAAGCGGAACAATAAAAGATGGTTTCATGAACACATTTGACACTAATTCCAGGATAATTGGGTATATAGACGTTGAATGGGAATGTTGTGCTGATGATAGTAAAAGTACCTCCGCTGGATGTTTACACTTAGGATGCAATCTATTATCCTGGTCCTCTAAAAAGAAAAACCGCGTCTCGCCTTCATCAACAAGATTCGAATACATTGCTGCTAACAGTTGTTGTACTCAATTTCTATCGATGAAACAAATGTTAAATGACGATCATTTAAATAAAACACATTCATTAATAATATGTGACGATGAAAGTTCTATTAGGATTTCAAAGAATCGTGTTTTCCATTATCGAACAAAATATATTAAAATGAGAGAACACTTTCTTTGTGAATTGATTGAGAAAAATGAAATTGACATAAAATATTTTAACGCTAAAGATCAATTGGCAGATATTTTCATAAAACCTTTCGACAATCAATGCTTTGAAACTCTTAGAATATTTATTAGTGCTTGTTCCTGCCCTATGTCAATTGTGTTAGGATTGTATGTTTAGTACATAATATCTTGTGGTATTAACATCTTTGTAGGTTTTTTCTTACCTTTTTTCCCTTTGACACAAATGTTGTTAGTTGAGTTATGTGCTCTTCTTTTTACGAATCCTGTTTATAGTTGAGTTATGTATTTGCGTGTATGAGACTTATCTTTTTAGTCTCAATTAGGCTTGTCACAAAAATATCCAAAGGGGTATGTTGAAGGTACTCTTTCTAAATCCCACGGGGTTGGAATTAACTCAATTATATAACAACAGTCCCATATACACTCAAACTATTGCACGCACTAAACATATTCCTAAAAATATTTTTTTAATTAGTTTTCTAATTTTAAAACCCTAATTTGAATTTTGCTTAATATATTCCTTATTTTTGTATTAATACATTCATGTATGTATTTTATATTAAAAAATTTTAAAATTATAAATTTCAGAGATTTATAATTTTCCAAATTTTTTAAATTAATTTTCATATTTTAATGATAACCCTCATCAACCTTGGTCACGTATGGCTCGACTGTTGGTTGATGCGGGTTATTTTCCCCGTTTCACCTCCATAGTGCCTTGGCTAAAGACCAATGTCCCTCGTCGACCTCTCCTTTCAGCATTGCAAGTCATACCATTTGAATTCCTTGGTTGTTTACCCTTCTACCCTTATTGTTTGAGGATTTACCAAACTACGCATGGAATTCCTCACGCTCTATAAATAGAGGGACTGGGGATGATTTTAAAGCGTTGGGAAAAATCCTAAACCTAAACTAAATTCTTCCAAATTTTCTCCTGATCTCTTCCTCTCCAAAATTTATTCAAATCATATGTGTTTGAGATATTTTTCCTTAACCTTTTTCTAAACACCTTTTCATCCTACAAATCTTATATGTTAGATTGAGGGTATAGAAATTTTTAGGGCTATAAAATTTGAGAGTTTTCTAATTTTAAGGGTCTGGATCATTCGAAATTTTTTGAGCTCTATTGGTTTGGACCATTTGAAACCCTTTTGAAGATTCTTGGTTTATTCATTTGAAAATTCTTTTTGATCTTTCTGTGTGGATCATTGAAAGGTTGTTGGAGTTATTTTACTTGAACCTTCTATTTTGCTTTCGATCTATGATGGGGTATACCTTCCAACTCACTTTAATTTTTATATACATGCAAAAGATATATATATATATATATATATATATATATATATATATAGAGAGAGAGAGAGAGAGAGATAGATAGATAGATAGATAGATATAGATATAGATATAGATATCTGTGTGTGTGTGTGTGTGTATAATATTTATTTTCTAGTTCAATTTTATAAATTAAATCTGCATTTAAAACTAATATACACTTTAGAAACAAGATTGGGTTTGTTATTTTCTGATTTTTGTAGATCTTTTTGTGTTTTACAAAAACTCACCATATAAATATTTTGATATAAATATAAATCTTATGTGTTTTATAAATACTCATGGATAAGAACTTTTTCTCAGGCTGGTCGTCGTTAGAGGCTACCTCATAAATAGGATCCATGGACCGATCGCAAGGGCCACCCTGGTTTCCTAAACACCCGATCGCAAATACTTTAGCTGGTACATAGAGGGTATGGATCCTTCCCTTGTCTCCTTAAATTTATCCTTATTTTTATTTTTTTTGTTCAGATAGAAGCTATAAAGTACTTTCGGGCTAAGGTTTGGTTCCCACGGATTTTAATGACCCCCTTATCAATAATGCACTATACCTTCTCTACGAAGTATTTCATTGCATGGGGAACCCATATCTACCATAAGGCACTTAATAAACTTAGATATTCCTCCTAATTGAATGGGGAGAATGACCTTCCCTCGGGGCAGATTCACCCTTCTTGCAAATTCGACCAATGGTACAATGGCATTTTGCAAGTCTTCTATACGAAGTTCAACTAGTTCTCCAATCTGAAATATATATATATATATATATATATATATATATATATATATATATATATAAAACTTTCGAGGATCTCCCCTAATCCACTTATATCTTGTCCACATCCTAGTTAGAACCCTTGAGAGTGATTATGAGAGCATCATGGTGGTGAGTCCTTACTTCGACCAGATCATCGTCGGTGAAAATGACATGCTTCGAAAATTTAATATCTTTAAGTCGTTGTAATTTTCCCACTATGGACTTGGCCGAGTTGATTTGAAAGGATGCTAAATTGCTATGAGTTTCTTGACTTATATCCTGAGGGTATTCCCCTTTACTTGGTTTGGGTTTGAAGTCCCATGAATCAGTACCCCAAATATTTTTCAACAACCTTATCTGGTATTGACACCCATGGATTATTGTAAACCTGTGTCCCAGGTTATCATCCATGACATTACCTAATCTCTTCTCTTTCACAGGTAGTGTTGCACCTTCCTTCTTCTCTACGATATCATTTAGGTGTTCAGCCTAAAACAGTTCTTCGAGGTAGGACTTAAGTGCCTTGTAATTTTTGTCTTTGTGCTCGTGATCCTTATGAGATGCACACTTCAGTGATTGGTTTCTCTTCTTAAGGCCTTTGAACATCTTCCCTATCCAGCTAAAGTATTATCGACATCTGATCTTGTAAAAGATCTTATAGATTGGTTTAGAAAAAATCATGTTAATGGATTTAAAGACTTTCTTGGGATCCTTATCCTCGATAATCTTCTCCTTTATGTTTGGATTCTCCCCTCCTTTATTGTTCATCTCCTCCTTGTCTTCTTTCTTGGTTTTATTTTTGTCAATTTTCTTTTTGACTAACTCAGATTACTGTATCTTCAACCTTGGCGTACTTCTAAATTATCTCTATAAAGTCTTCGATGGTAATGCCCTCCCTCTTGGTGAGGAACTATTAAAAAATGGAGTTTATCGGTTGCGATCTTGAAGGATGCTGCCACAACATACTCTTTTCAATCCTTCACCTCATTATACATGTCCCAGCACCTTCAAGCATACTCATGGAGTATTTTGCAAGTCTTCTTCCTCATCACCAGAAGTGAGTCCATCCTTTTAAGATGAGTGATGTTAGTAATGAACCGGGTCATGAAGGCCTTAAATAACTACTGAAAGAAAGCAATCGATATGTGTAAAAACTTCTCAAATCATTCTTGGCAGTGTCTCTAAGACTAAAAGTGAATATTTGGCACATAAATCCATCATTGTTGTTGCACAACGTCATTTTCTAGTGATATTTCCTGACATAATAGGTAAGGTGAGTGTTCCCATAATAGATTTTGAATTATGGGGGAGTAAACTTCTAAGGAGGCTCAAAATCATCAATAGCCCCGGTGAAGGGAGACTTTATCGGGCAGATAAGGGCTATCCTTGCAAGTTCCTTGGTCATATGAGGTCCTCTATGGGTTGGGTTTCTATCCACTTCTCCTCTGATGAAATTGCAAAGCTTTATGTTCCCTTATGATTCGTCAAAGTATGGTCTCTTCTTATGAGTTCTCTCATGAGGAGGTTATTCCTTCAATCGCAGAGAGCTTATTCCTCGGCTATGAGCTCTACTCACTTGAGGTCTAGGAGTTCGTGACTCATGACCATGCTTGTTCTTCTCCTTATAGGATTATCATTCTAACATCTCTTGGAGATGTTAGAGTGAAACATTATGCTCCTATTGGTTCCTGTTAGTAGTCCTTTCATATCATATGTGCTTCTCGTAGTTGTCAATGAGCCTTGAGATCTGGTTACATCATTCAACCTCATCAATATTCACTATTTTCTCCTCTTGAGGATGATAACATGCATCAGAGGATTGGTAATAATTACCAATCTTGAATTTAATCCTCTAAGAGGGAGGTGATAATTTATGATCTTCATACTTGTCGCGATTGTCATGGTTAAGGTTATATCCCTCCGACTCCCCAAAATTGAGTTGCTGATAACACTCATGGTCATTGATATTTGGATGATCTTGGTTTAGTGAAAGAGACATTAGAAAATTGTCTAGTGGCAAAGAATTGAGATCATTTCCACATACGATGCCAATTATAGGTGGAAATTTCTTACAAATAACAGTATCCATTGCTCCCGTGCCAAATAAGTTAATATCCAAGAAAGTGATGGAATTACACACACAACACAAGATATACGTGGTTTGGCAATGTGCCTACGTCCATCGGATTTAAGGTTTGCTCTTTATTACTTTTAGAAGTGATCGAAAAAATTAGAGTATTGCCTACAACACAATATCACATGCCCCACATAATGGGGAGTGGGTTGACATTTATAGAGAAGCTTAGGAGAGTCCTAAATTCGGTCAATAGATATCCCTTAACATTGGTACCTATCCTTTACTAACTTTAGTCATTACAGGAGATTAATTAGAAGGACTCTTCTATGACATGGACTTTTCATTAATTATAAGATCATGTGGCCTATAACGCCTGTGCCGAGCATGTGCCTCTTTAAATTTGGATCCTACCAAGACCATAAAGGAAAATTAAGATACAAGATTACCACCACTTCTTCAAAAAAACTCAAGTAAAACACTTTTATTTAAGTTAAAAATATAATTATTTACCGACATCTGAAAAGTTTTAGCAGAGGAAGATTACCGTAAAAGCTCGAGATATTGTGTATTCTTAACGACTCAAACAGAGAATAGAACCTCTTCATGCAATGCAAAGCATCAATGTAAGTTTTGAATATATGAAAGCATAATTTAATGGAGCTAATGTGAATACATAAAAGTATGAATAATATTACGGGTACAATGAAATTAAACAAGAAGTTACACAAGTTTATGTGCATTGCAATGCAGTATTATACATCTCTCACCCCATGGCTATGTACAATAATTTATTGTGCTAACACATCATCTTGTGTAATTTAATGTGTAATTTCATTGTATCCATAGATTTCTCCTAAAATCATTAGTGAATGGTTATACTTTTTGTCCATGTTAGTTTTAGCGTTGTAACAAGACCAATTCAAATATGTGTGTTTGGCTCAGAGCCGGCTTTGGGCCTACGTGGGCTATACGGCTGCCTAAGGTCCCTGGGAATTTTTTTAAGGAATATAAATATATAGTATGTATTAAAGAAAATAATGATAAAACATTCAATTTTTTTAAATCTGAAAAACATCAAATTTAAGGGCCCAAAAAAATATAATTATCACATTTTAAATAATTTACAAATATAAAGGCCCAAAATATACAAAACACAAACCAATTAAAATTCAACCCAACCCACCAACCCAAACCAACTCCCACCCACAACCACTTACACCTAATTAATACCACATGTATCTTGTTTTGCATTAACTTTAAATTTATTCTCTCTCTCTCTCTCTCTCTCTCTCTCCTTCTAGCTTTCTCTATACTCTTCCTATTCTCTTCTTCTTTAAAAAATTAAATACATTTGCATACCCACGACCATAGTCACCACCACCACCATCCATCCCCAATCCATTTTCGAAAAACTAGCCCCCATTCTCATCTTCCTAATTTTCTGCCAAAACACCAAAAAATTAAGGGTTTACAAATCCTTATTTCAAAAATACCTTCACCTTTTCGAGTTGACTCGTCGACGCCTCAAATCCCCTCAAACTCTCAATCTCTCTATCCAAATCAATCACTGTGAGGCCTAACTCCTTATTCAATTTCTTAGTCTCTAAGGTCTCGACGTACAAATCTCAAAATGCAATCTGGATCTCACTATCGCACTCACTCTCACACTCGCTAGACACACTTAAATTATCCTTGGGGGTCTCACGTGCACAAGTATCATCATCATCGTGGGAAAAACTGGGTGTGCTCACACGACTCACTAAAAAGGAAACAAACTTCCCACGTGAAGACTCATCCCCAGAATCTTTCACCTCTTCCCCACGATCGTTAAGAGTGGATGGCATGGCAATATTTTTGCCCTTTCTCTTTGCCTAGTGGGACACTAAAATTCTCTATTCCCTTTACCCTCACACAGAAAATATCTTTCTTATTCCTCTTTCTATTTCTCACCACTCTCTTTGGCCTCATTCTTCTTTTTATTTTTCTCAAAAAAATCATTTATTGGAAGAATTCTATTTGGAAAATTTGAGAAACTTTTTTAAAAAATTTGCAAGCAAGGCCATGGAAATATCAAATTCACCCTCAGACTCGGACTCATAAACTTTATTTTTCTTATCTCTCTTGGACACTTCCTCTCCCTTCCTAGGCTGGGCACTAAGTTCTATCCCTCTATCCTTAAGATGGACAGTGTCAGGGAACATGTCAATTTCATTTAGCTGGAGTTCTCCTACCTTCTCTTCTAATTTTAAATTGCTCAAATTACCTAAGGAATTCAAAACAGACACTTTGGGGATAAAACATTTTGGCAGCGATATCAAAATCTTTTTAACCACTCGTGCATCAGGAATGTGCTCACCAAGATTGACACTAGTGTTGAAAATATAAGATAAATGTGCGTAAAAATCATCAAAAAACCCATATTTAAGCATCGTTATTATTTCAAATTGAGTAGTAAAATTTTGAATTTTGACCGCATTTGTGCCTCCATGGGTAAGTTATAAAACATCCCATGCTTCTTTCGATGTGGTGCACATCATGATTCGTCGATACTCTTCAGGAGAGACAACACCCGAAATTTCACTTAACCTATGAGAATCAAAAGTACTCAATCTAAACTCATCCTCAGTCCTGTCTTCCATGGCTTTTAAATTATTAATATTATTTGGGGTGACAGTGGGAGGAGTCTAGCCTCTCTCACAAACTACCCAAATCCTCTCCTTGATTGCTTTTAAATGTGATTTCATATGGGCTTTCCAATAGCCATAATTAGACCCGTTAAAAATTTTCAACCGATTATATAAGTTTTCATTCAGAAACATTGACATTTTTTTAAAAAATCAATATCACAAAATTTTTCAAAAAACAGGAAACCTCGATAAATTATAGAAACCCCATCTCATACCAATTTGTGAATGCTATATGATATTGATTAAATCGAATTCGCAAATTCCAATTGTAAACTTATTTAATTAGAGTCAATTTTTAAACCAATTTAATTCTTCCCTAAAACATACAACTACGTGGGTAAAATCAAACTAACATAAATAAATTGTTGACACAAAAATTTCAGGAAAAATCTTAAAAATGGAAAACCTTTTTATTTCACTTAATAATACTCACAAATATTGAAATCTGCAATGAATATCTGCAAATACCCATAGTTCTGAGTCAGCAATTAATCAACCTCAGAAGATTCACAAGGACCCATAGTCCAATCAGCCAGGAACACCCACGAGTACTCCCTATGACACGCAGTCAACAAAAGTACTCTGCAGATTGAAGTTTTCGTGTAGTGCAAAACATCAGGTTTTCTTCGCGAAAAAGGACTCATTTAACATGATTTATATAAAAAAAATTGAGTCGACAGATTGCTCGAACGAAACCCTTATGTCGCTCGAACGATCTTCGCGCGAGATCAACATGTCCTTTGAACGACATGCTCAAGTCGCTCAAACGATAGAGCGAAAAAATTAAATTTTATTTTTTATTTCCAAAATTCGTCTCGACACTTAGAAAAATATTTTTGACGAAAAACAATGCCTTAACACTTAGAAAATATTTTAAAAAAATATTTCAACACTTTAAATGAACTGTTAAGGTACTTAAACACATCCTTATCACAATCTATCTCGCAGAGGCTTGAATGTTAAAGAACTTTTGATATTCAGATCTATCTTCATGAATCTTCAAACTTGAACTTTTTCTTCGACGATTTTGTAGCGGTATACGACATAGACTAATGTAAACAAGACTTATAAAATATGTCCCTACATATTATATCAAAAGAATGAACTATATTTTTCCAAATGCTTGGATTGTCTATAAAATAATTTTGACAATACCTGTTACAATTGTCTCGGCTAAAAGAAGTTTTTTAAAATTAAAATTGATAAAAATCTACCTTCATTCTACAATGACTTAAGAGAGAAAAAATGTATTAGCTACATTATCAACATGAAAAATATTTGTTATATGACCTTGATTTTGATGATTTAATTGATAAGTTTGCGTCAAAAAAATATAAGAAGCACACATCTTATTTAAAAAATATTTAAAAAATTATGACATAAAGGACCCCCAATTTGCTATTCTCTTAGAGCCTCTAAAATCTCAGAGTCGGTCTGGTGTGCCTTTATGGTATACTAATAACCCTCAGATACTAAATAAAAAAATATTGTTGAAAGTTTAAAACTGATATTAGTAATGGGTGGGTATTTTAATAATTGTTATAATAATGGGTGGTTAGGAACTAGGATTGTAATTGGTATGGTGCAGTCCAATAGATATGGAGTAACATAAATAAGTCATTTCTGATTTATTGAAATTATAAAAATAATGAAATCCATTTCAATTACTTATTTATTATCTTAATATTTTGACTAATCGAATGAGATTATCACAATGCTTACTTTTGAAAATGATTCCCCAAATTACTTGTGAAAAGCAATGCGTCCATTCCAACCCATTTTTTGGGTCAAATTTCAAAATGTGTGAAGAATTACACATATTTGATGAATGAAGTTTGAATCTTTTTAGGTGTTGATTTGCTCATGGATATATCTGGTATTGTCACTTAGTTTGTTTAATGTTAGTACTACTTTTTCTTTAACAAAATAGTATCTAAGATCGAAATTATTAGAGAGAGAACCAGATGAACGTTTGTACGATGAGGTTGGGGAGTAAATAGGGTGATATTATAGAGTGGGTGTTGGAATTGTAGTGCAGTTGAGATTTTTGGTAACCATGGTGGTATACCACAATAGTATGGTTTTAACCATGATAAATTTTGGAGGAGTTTTAAAAGGAACATGTAGAGTACGAGCATCACTAGAACTTGCGCGAAAGAAGATTTGAGTCTTCACGTTGGGTTATGTGTGCAACATAACTAAATCTTTCCTGTAAAATATAAACATATTAGAAAAGTACTAGAAGCACAATTAGTTTATGAAAAAAAATAATATGATAAGTGAGATTTTGATTTATTTTTGAATAAACATCAACCTTTAAAATATTAGGGAAATATAAATATTTAAATATCCAAATTAGTGGACAGAACTAAGGCCCAGTTTAGTTGTGAAAAATTGTTTTCTGGTTTTTATTTTCAATTTTCATTTTCATTTCTAATTTATGTTTTCCATGGCTTAGAAAACTAAAAAATGCATTCATATGGTAGACAAATTATTGTTTTTAAAATGTATTATATGGAAAATTATGGGGTCAAATCTATTTGACGCGAAGTATAGGGTTACAATTGATATGCCCTAAGTGTCACCTCGTCCCAGAGACATCAACCTCGGCCGAGGGCATGGCCGACGTTGGAAAGGCCTTGAATCAGTGACTCGCCACCTCGGCCATATTAGGGTCGGCCCTGACCGACACCACTACCAACCTCTTCAAAGGGTCAGTAGTTCATCAACTCAATCGGGAATGGCAACCTTAGCCGGGGGTAGGCCGAGGCTACAAGGAGACATACCACTACCAAGGTCAACCCCACTTGTGAATCGGCCAATGTTCCAAGCACATGCCAACCTAACCTTGGCCCAGGCCGACCTTAAGGCCTTACCTCGGCCTCACTTAAGCCGAGACCATGATGGATCATCTCGGATAGGATGGGCAGCTAGACCTTAACAACCTCGAACTCGTCCAGGCCGAGTTCATGACCCACCACGAAGGCCGAGCACTTATTAACATGTGTGGACAAGGACACGTGGACACAATTCAGTTATAACAAATCATTCCCCTCATGTGGGGGGAATATTTCATCATCATTCTCTACATGTGATAGTGACAGATGTCTTCATCAGATTGGCTAGATCAACACACACATGCCCATTGCATGCATGGGGGTACATTACACCCACCAGGTACTATATATTGAGGTCATCCTCTACCTTGCAAAGGATCCGAAATTAGCAACCATGGCTAAAACTCTGTTCAAATACACAGTAGAGAGAGAAAGGTTGAGAGATTATATCCATGGTCATTAGAGCCCTCATACAGTGATACACATCATACACTTTCACAGTGGACGTAGGCCAGATTGGCTGAACCACTTATATTCCGGTGTGAATCCTCTTCTCATCACCTCTATCTACTATATGAGTATGTACTCTTATCCTGCCATTGTTAACATTGAATTGAGCTCACGAACACCTTGAAGGGTGGTACTATTTCCATCATCATCATTTTGGCATCGTCTGTGGGAAGAAAGAAGCTATCTCTTCCTTATTTTCTGCTTAATCTCACCGGAGACTCTGGTGGTGAACCAGGCACCGCCCCTTGCGTGGAGCTGCTTCACTATTGAAAGAGGTCGTTTAAGGTATCAAGCTCATCTACTACTCAAGCTCTTTAGTGTTAGCATATAGCACCAGAGTTACCACCGCCTCTTTTGTCGCCTGGAGTAGAAGGACCTAGTTCCATCCAGGCACCGCCCCAGTCCAAAATGGCGGAGGTGGAAGCAGCCTTAGGGTCTTAGGCTACAACACAACAAGCTATGTAGGAGCATTTTGCACAGCTCACCCAAACTATGATGAGGCCACCTGGAGTTTCACCTGAAATGATCACTCCGGTGGCTGCCCAGCCTCATCTTGACGCTAGGGGACCACCCCAGGCACCAATAAAGGACTAACATGTGCCCCAGCGGAGGAGGGACATTGCTGACCCTAGGCGCTTATGCCTGGGGAGGCAAGGAAACCTTTGTCCGGAGGACAGGTATGATTACCTAGAGGCGAAAGATGTGCCGAAAGAATGTTGGGAGTCGTATGAGGTTTCGAATAATACGGTACGTCCTCTTCAGCAGAGCTGAGGTTGTGGCGACAGAAGAGGTGAAGAGTCCCAACAGCGAGGATCATCTTTTGATCGATTGAGTAGAGGGTCAGCCTTTGAGAGGTTGGGCCCAGTAAATTACCTAAGACAGAGGTTATCAAGGTCGAGAAGTGCAGCTGGCTCGTAGAGAGGAGACGGTCAAGGTCGGCCTCACCAAGGTCGACCTCGTGCGGGAAGAGGCAGAGATCAGGAAGATGTCAATAGCAGACGTTGTGCTGGGGCTGGGGACCCCTCAGTCCATCCCTTGGAGGTGGCTGGGGATAACCTCGGCCAGGCCGACGGTAGGAGACCATGGAATGACTCTATCCAGCGTCTTGAGGAGAAGATGGGAGACCTCATTATGAGCCGAGACCCATTGCAAAGAGGTTTCTCAGAGGGCTCTCCGTTTGTGGCTAAGATAGTGAGCTTCCCGACCCCTGTTAAGTTCAAACCACCCGTGGTGTCTCCCAAGTATGACGATAGCACCAATCCTGTACATCATATTAATATGTATCAATCAATAGTAGACATCTACTCGATACCTAATGAGATGAAGTGTAGGGCCTTCTTTGGGACTCTGACAGGAGCAGCACACAGCTGGTTTACTTATCTTCCGAAGAATTCAATTGAGAACTTCAAGGGCTTGGCCGAACAATTCATTCACAATTTCTGCTTTGGGGTAAGACCTCAAAAGAAGACCACTCATCTACTGTATGTCAAGCAAGTCAAGGATGAGAGCCTAAGGGTTACAAATAGAAACTTGAGGTTAAGGATTACAAAGAGAATATAGCCATGACCACCCTTATAGGAGGTCTTCAGAAAGGGAAGCTATTGTGGAAACTCGTGCAAGACCCTCCCAGGTCCATGGCAAAGCTACTGGGAATTGCAGGAAAAGTCATGAATACCGAAGAGGCAATGGCCACCAAGTATGAGGATGAGAACCGCGGTAGTAGCGGGAAGTCCCAAAGAAAGAAATATGGAAAGAATAGGTCACTCAATGACAAGTTCGCTCACTATACTCCTCTAACCGTGAGTTGTGAGCATATCCTCAACGAGATCAAGAATCATAGGACTCTAAGATGGCCAGAGAAATTGAAGGCTCCTCCGCATAAGAGGAACAAAAACATGTGGTGTGAGTTCCACCAGGACCATGGCCATGTTATAGACAGATGCTTCGCCTTGAAGGATGAGATTGAGAAGATGTTAAAATCCAAAAAGCTCAGGAAGTATGTTGATGGCAAAGCTCCTAAGGGGGGAAGAGATGACCCTAAGAAAAGGAGAAACGATAGATGCCGTAACGATGCCCTAGATAAAAGAGGCAATGACTCGAAAGATGATGATGAAGACGACCCGTACATTCTACTGAAAGATGACAACACCCCGGTGAAGAAGTTTGGCATGATCTCCTTTAGTATTGACACCATATGCGAAGGACTTGCGGGAGGTGGCTCTGAAGTGGCTGACAGGAAAGCTCATGTGGCAGAGGCCAAGTCAGTGGCCAAACTTGAAGTCGCAAATCTAACATCTTCTGATATAACACAGAAGAGAAAGAAGGTGGATATGGAAACTCTTATAGTTGGGTTCTCCAGGCTCGACTTCAAAGGTATCTTAGCCTCGCATGATGACCCATTGGTAATAACAACAAGGGTACATGGATGCGAGGTGCAGAGGATCCTCGTGGATGGGGGGAGTTCAGCAGACGTGATGTTTTGGCCTTGCTTCAAGAGCCTAGGTCTTAGCAGAGCTAGGCTGGTACCCTATCATCATCCTTTAATGGGCTTCAGCGGCGAAAAGGTCCACCCATTCGGCATGTATGAGATGGACGTACGGATGGGTGACGAGTGGCCTAAGAGGTTGATCCGAAAGATAATTTTTTTTGTAATGGATGAAAACGTCTTCTCGGTCTATAACCTCATCATAGGAATTGTGGACCTTAAGGAGTTTGAAGTTGCGCCGTCGACGGTCCACCAGATGCTAAAATTCCCGACCCCTTATGGGGTAGGGGAAGTGCAAGGTGACCAGACCATAGCACGAGAATGTTACTTCAACTCGACCGAAGAGAGAGAGGCGCATAAGAGGGCAACCACCACTTATAGCATTGATACATTGGACCCAAGAAATGAAACAAAGTTGAAGAAGGGAGAGGCCGTGGAAGAGGTAGAATCCATCGTCCTCAATGAGGACGAACTGGAAAAAACCGTCCAGGTCGGCAAAGCCCTAAAGACAGAAATCAAGGAAGAGCAAATAAACTTCCTGAGGAAGAGGCAGAGTGTCTTCGCTTGGAGTCACGCAGACATGATCGGCATCAACCCTAAGGTTATGAGTCACAAGCTCAACGTGGCCAAAGATGCCAGGCCTATCAAACAAAGGTGAAGAGTTTACTCCAGGGAGAAGTACGACGTCATCCGGGAAGAAATAAAAAAATTGGAAGAGGCTGAGTTTATAAGAGAAGTCATATATCCAGAGTGGTTATCGATTGCAGTTATCATGCCCAAAAGACAATGGTAAGTAGAGAATGTGCATTGATTTCACTGACCTGAACAGGTCTTTCCTAAAAGATAGTTATCCCTTACCTCGGATAGATCAGATGGTAGATGCTACTGCAAGTCATGAGCTCATGACCTTCATGGACGCTTATTCAGGCTATAATCAGATCTTCATGGATGCGGAGGACTCAGAGAAGACAACCTTCATTACCGACAAAGGGACGTATTGCTACAAAGTAATGCCCTTCGATCTAAAAAATGAAGGGGCAACATACCAACGTCTTGTGAACAAGATGTATGAAGAGCAAATAGTCAAGACTATGGAGGTGTATGTAGATGATATGCTGACGAAGAGCTTAAAGGCCTGCACTCATGTGGCAGACCTTGAAAAGACCTTCGATACTATGGACTTGTACAGGATGAAACTCAACCTCGCGAAGTGTGTCTTCGGGTAGGAGCTGGTAAGTTCCTTGGATTTATTGTCAATCAAAGAGGAATCGAAGTAAACCCTAACAAAATTAAGGCTTTGCTTGATATGAAGACACCAAGGAGCATCAAGGACGTCTAAAGACTCACGGGGAGAGTGGCCGCACTCAACAGGTTTGTTTCCAGAGCAACGGATAAGTGTCTTCCGTTCTTTAAAGTGCATAGAAAGGCCTTCCAATGGGACGAAGAGTGCAAAAAAATCTTTTGACCAGCTCAAGTCTTACCTTGGGTCTACCTTGTTGTTATCTCGGCCCATAGTAGGAGAGAAATTGTACGTGTATCTAGCGGTCTCCGAATCAGCAATCAGTGCAGCCATTGTGCAGAAAGACGTTGGAACCCAAAGGCCTGTGTATTTTAACAGTAAAGCGCTTCAAGGGTCTAAGCAAAATTACCCTCGGATGGAAAAGTTGGCCTATGCCTTGATACATGCCTCAAGGAAGATGAAGCCCTACTTCCAAGCCCATTCCATTATCATCCTCATCGATTCCCCACTAAGACAGGTTTTACATAAACCTGAGAAGTCCGAATGATTGATGACCTGGGACATTGAGTTGGGAGAGTATGACCTTGCTTATCAACCTAAGGCAGCCATCAAAGGGCAGGCTCTCACAGACTTTATTGCTGAGATCACATGGGAAGAGGCCGAGGCAGAGAATGACCTAGAGGATGCTGAAGGGTCAAACAATAAGGTCTTCCGAGAACTGGAAGAGGTTGCACCAAACGTCTTTCAAAACCAGGAAGAGGCTGTATCCAAGAAGATAAGGAGAGGAGTAGCGGAGAATAATGAGGATCGGTACCTCTTCAAATAAGGAATCATGTCAGAAGGGGCCTTCTCATCGGATACAGACATTTGGAATCTCTTCGTTGATGGTTCTTCCTGTGACAATGGAAGCGGTGCAGGGTTGATTCTTTCATCCCCAGATGGTGCCAATATTGAATACGCTCTGAGATTCAACTTCCAGGCATTTAACAACAAGTCAGAGTATGAGGCCATGATAGCAGGTCTCTTATTGGAAAATACTCTAGGAGTAAGATGGCTCCTACTTCATAGCGACTCAAGGCTGGTTGTCAATCAAGTATTGGGAGTCAATGAGGCCAAAGATGAGAGGATGGCTAAGTATCTTAAGAGGGTGAGAATGATGTTAGAATATTTTGAAGAGACAAAACTGAAGAGAGTACCTCGACAAAGTAACATCCACGCAGATGCATTAGCAAGGTTGGCCTCGGCAACGAAGATAGACGTCAGAAGGACAGTCCCGATCGAGGTCTTAGGAAAAGAGACCATTGAGGAAGAAGAGGTATACAACCCTTGTCTCAATTTGAACCTAGGAGACTCATGGATGGATCCCCTCGTCAGATATATCAAAGAGGGAGAGCTACCCGAATCCAAGCTAGAGAGGAGTAAATTGAGATATAGGGCTGCCAAGTTCTCCATAGTAGGAGACGTCCTGTACAAGAAGGGATTTCTATTACCTCTCCACAGATGTGTGCATCCCACTGAAGTTCCACGTGTCTTACAGGAAGTTCACGAGGGCTCTTGCTCCAGTCACATAAGAGGAAGACCCTTAGCCAAGAGAATCGTTACCCAAGGATATTGGTGGCAAACCTTAGCCAAAGATGCTGCAGCTTACGTGAAGAGGTGCAATAAATGTCAGAGATTCTCCACTATTCCTCATCAACCTCATCAACCTATGACGTCAATCACCTCTCCATGGCCATTTGCAGTATGGGGAATTGACTTAGTAGGGCCCCTACTAAGAGCAGCTAATAATTATCGGTTTCTAATAGTTGACATTGACTACTTCTCAAAATGGATGGGGGCAAAGCCGATGATAACAATCACAGAACAGAAGATCTTCCAATTTATTTGGAGGAGCATCATATGAAGACATGGCCTCCCAAACACTCTCATCTCAGATAATGGAACCCAGTTCAAGAACTCCTCTTTAGAAAAGTATTGCGTAAGAGTTGGGATAAAGCAGTTCTTCTCATCTCCTGGACGACCTCAGGCAAACGGTCAGACCGAGGTCACGAACAGAATAATCCTTGATGGAATCAAAAAGAGGTTAGAAGAAGCGAAGGGAAGATGGATTGAAGAGGTTTACACTATGTTATGGTCCTACAGAACCACGACAAGGACACCAACAGGAGAAACCCCGTTTATGCTCGCGCATGGATCAGAGGCCGTCATACCAACAGAAGTGGGGCTCCCAACTCATAGGGTTCAGACTTATGACCCTGATAGAAATGGGGAAGAAATGATACTAGACCTAGATCTGATTGAAGAGATAAGAGAAGACGCAGAAATCAGGCAAGCAACTTACCAGTAGAGAGCGGTAAAATTCTACAATCAGAAAGTGAAGTCAAGACCCATCATCGTGGGAGACTTAGTACTGAAGAAGACCTTACAGAAAATAAACAAGCTCCAACCAAATTGGCATGGTCCCTACAAGGTGACAGAAGAGGTTGTACCTGGGACCTATAGGCTAGAAAAATTAGAGGGGGAGCCTTTCGCTAACCCCTGGAATGCTGATCAACTAAAGAAGTATTACATATGATGTTGCAAAGAGTTATGTAAATGTATCATCTTATGAAGAGGTTATTAATAAAAGATCAGTTTCCATGAAGACTCTTGCTTCATTGTGCTCTAATGGTATAATTAATAAGGATAACATCTTAGGTGATGACCTCAGACCCTTATAACACCATTAAGTGGTGACAAGGTCTGAGGTCAGACACCATACTTGGGTGACGTCAGAACCTTAACATCATTATTTTGGTGAAGAATTAATGAGTATAACATCTTAGGTGATGACCTTAAACCCTTATAACATCATTAAGTGGTGACAAGGTCTGAGGTCAGACACCATACCTAGGTGACCTCAGACCCTTAACATCATTAATTTGGTGAAATTAATTATGAAGATAACATCTTAGGTGATGACCTCAGACCTTATAACATCATTAAGTGGTGTCAGACACCATACTTGGGTGACCTCAGACCCTTAACATCATTAATTTGGTGAATAATTAATGAGGATAACATCTTAGGTGATGACCTCAGACGCTTATAACACCATTAAGTGGTGACAAGGTCTGAGGTCAGACACCATACTTGGATGACCTCAGACCCTTAACATCATTAATTTGGTGAAGAATTAATGAGGATAACATCTTAGGTGATGACCTCAGACCCTTATAACATCATTAAGTGGTGACAAAGTCTGAGGTCTGATGCCATACCTAGGTGACCTCAGACCCTTAACATCATTAATTTGGTGAAATTAATTATGAGGATAACATCTTAGGTGATGACCTTAAACCTTATAACATCATTAAGTGGTGACAAGATCTGAGGTCAGACACCATACTTGGATGACCTCTGACCCTTAACATCATTAACTTGGTGAAATTAATTATGAAGGTGACCTCTTAGTTGATAACCTTAGACCTTATAACATCACTATGGTGATAAGGTCTGAGGTAAGACTATTGATTGAGTTTAAACAAATCATTGCAACAAGACTTCAGAGACATCACATGGCGAAGAAACATTCAACAAACAAAACAAACGAAGTAAAAATCCTCCTCAGAGGTTGTCTTCCAATTGTGATTCAAAAATATATATGCCGGCAATATTCTTCAGAGATTACAACTAATGGGTTACAAAAGTATAAAGAAATTCATAAAATAGCCTAAGGGTTAGAGGGAAGAGTGCTAGCGTCCTCTGCTTGATTCTGTTGGACGACGTTGGTCACCTCGTCCCCATCCTCTCTGGGGTTAGCTCCATCAATATCCGTACCATTTAGTGGTGCAGTCTCTGCAGGTGCAGTGAACTCCTCCTCCATCTCTTCAAGGTCTTGGGCAAGCTGAGGGTTAGCAAAAACCCAGACCTATGAATTCAGATGCCTTCAAACTTCCTGCCTCCTTCTCCTTAGCAGCCGCCCATTTGATAGTAGATTTAATACCTATTTTGAGGTACTCAAAGACGAAGCTCATGAATTCATCAGAGGGCTTATAATCAGCCAGTATCCCTTCAGAGGCATCTTCAAGGGCTGCTTTCACTGCAGAGTTGACCTTTTTCTAGAGAACATCGTCATTTACCTTCAGAGCCACATCATGGTCCTTTTTAAGTTTGGAGATATCTTTCTCCAACCCCTTCACCTTCTTCTCAAATTCATTAAATTCAGACTTCAGGCGGTCTACTTCGGCATTCAGAGTTCTTTGCACCTTCTCGGCCTCTTGACCCTTCTGGATGAGGGGTAACTTCCTCAGAGTCCAGTTGGCAAGATGATGCATAGCGGCCAGGCCCTAGAAATTATGTGATCGTGTATATGAGTTGAAAGCCAAATCAGATACTACACTTTGAGGATAATACTAAAATCTAAAGTCATATCTGAATAGACCTGTGGAGACCAAATTCAACAAGAAGAGGTGTGTCCATTGATCGACAAAAATGTTTATCATCCTCGGTCATGGCAGAGCCGATGGCATCTAGTGCCTGCAGAATGTGTCCTATTATACTGTCATTAATTTTTAGTTGCTCTATCCGAGCAGCCAAGGCATCAGCAGAAGATATTGGGATGGCAAAGTCCCCACCTTTCTTTTTCTGCCTTTGATCCTCCGGGGAAGGGTCAATAGCATTCCTCTTCCTTATGGCCTGAGACTTCGAGGTTGAGGGAGGGGGAGGAGGAGCATTCAAACCTGCCTTCTTAGCAAGCTTCGTCAAACTCGGTGCAGCCATCTCCCAAAGATCGTCTGATATCCCCTTTAGGTGCTCTGCAAAATAAAAAGATCTGAGTTAGAGAGTCAGACATGCATGAACTCAGAGGTATAACTTGAATAAAAAACACTTACCAAACTCTGTAAGAAGACTTCCCCCTAAACCAGTCTCAGAGAGGTAGTGGGGGGTCATCAGGTGTTCGAATTTAAGGAACAGACCATGCATCCCCTGATCCTGAAGGTCTTTGACCTTCTGAAGGTTTTACAGGCTTAGACAAGGGTCGGCCTTGGCAGATATTGTGACCTTACCCCATCTTATGGTCATTCACGGCTCTAGTGTGGAAGAGGGGGCACATGGACCAAATTCCCATGGCCCTGAGGTAAAGAAATAACGAGGCTTCCAGTTGTGATTAGAAGTATGAGTTATTTAGAGCATCTTCTTCTCAGGTTTTTGAGCTACAAAGTGGTAATAGCTCGGATAATTTTTGGAAGATGAAGGGACATAGCAACCCATAAAGACCTGGACTGGAAGTTCTGAGTGGTGAACAGCCCTCCATAAGATGATGGCCCCAATTATTACCCTCCAAGCATTAGGTGACAGCTGGGAGGGGGCCAAGTTGGTATAGGATAGGATGGACCTAATGATGGTAAGGATGGGCAAACGAAACCCTAACTTGAAAATCTTCTCATACAAGCAGATCTCACCATCTCAGCTATGATAATCCCTCTCCTCCCTCAGAGGTCTCCTGAGCTTTATAAAGGGGCTGATGGAGTACAAGTATCTGAAGCAAAGAAGGTCAACCTCACTGACTGAACTCTCAATCTCGGCCGCCTCAGAGACATCGACATCACTCTCAACATCATTATCAACGTCCTTGTCTAACTCAACGTCGGCCTGAGCAGACGTTGGGGGATTACTTGGCAACCTCTGAGCGAACTCAGCCCCGGTGACGGCCGACAGGGGAATGGCATTGAGTATTGGTGGAATAGCCATACTTGGTTTGACAATATCAACCTCTAAGGAAGAGGACGATGTTCTTGAATTTTTATGAGATGAGACCCTACTGGAGACCTTTCCTTGATCAGGGACCTGATCTTGTTGATTTGAGAAGTCCATGGCCTCTAGGAAAGAGTCCACGGACATAGGGTCTGATGTGGAAGACTCACACTCAGACATTGGTGAGGGTTCGACAGGTACCTTTGCTTGGTTAGCGGGTTCTGATGGTTCAGGGTATACTACCTTCAGAGGTGGGGGAAAGATAGGTTTGAGGGGGAATTCCTCTGACCTACGATCTTCCTCCTATTCTCTTTCCATTTGCCTAATTTTCTGTAAAGTCTTATCTTTGAGAGAAGGGAACTCCTCTAAGAGTTGGTAGAGGGGTCTAAGCATAAGAGGCAGACCCTACACTTAGAACTCTCCTAAAACTACAAACAGGACTGGTTAATGGAATGATGCAACCTAAGGATCAAACTATCAAACCTAGAGCAAGAATAGTTCGCCTGAAAGTATGGAGACCTCGCCGAAAATCTTCAAAACTCACCGAAAAATACAAAAGTAAGGGGAAAACAGGGAAAATGAAGATAAAAGAATGGCAGAGGATACCAGAAGATGAAATAGTAGGAGAAAAGGAAGAGACTGCGAGGAATCACCACCAAAACGCTTCGAATCAAAGCTTTTATAGAGAGAGAAAGTGTTGTTAAAATGAATCGATCCAGGAAAGAGAAGTGAGGAAGAAGGAGGGAAAATGGGGGTTTAAACCCTTAAATATGGGTACACGCTTCACAAGGCCCATCATTGTCTTGAGAGCCCCAAAGGACGGCTGATATCACATGCTTGTCAGGCACGCCTCAGTTCAGCAATGGACAAGTGTCAAATGAGCATTGGCACATAGAAAAAAGACCTCGGAGGTGAAGAGATCCCACAATCACCTGCTCTCACATGTAACTAAGGGTTGGGGGTGATTTATATGACCTAAGTGTCACCTCAGCCCAGAGACATCAACCCCGATCGAGGGCATGGCCGACATTGGAAAGGCCTTGAATTAGTGACTCGTCGCCTCGATCGTATTAGGGTCGACCCTGGCCGACACCACTACCAACCTCTTTAAGGGGTCAGCACTTCACCAACTCAATCGGTAATGGCAACCTCGACCGGGGGTACGCCGAGGCTATAAGGAGACATACCACTACCAAGGTCAACCCCACCTGTGAATCGGCCAATGTTCCAAGTACATGCCAACCTAACCTCGGCCCAGGCCGACCTTAAGGCCTTACCTCGACTTCACTTAAGCCGAGACCATGATGGCTCATCTCGGATAGGATGGGCAGCTAGACCTTAACAACCTCGGACTCTTCCAGCCAAGGTCATGACCCAGCACGAAGGCCGAGCACTTATTGACATGTGTGGACAAGGACACGTGGACACAATTCAGTTATAACAAATCATTCCCCTCACATGGGGGGAATATTTCATCATCATTCTCTACATGTGACAGTGACAGATGTCTTCATCAGATTGGATAGATCAATGCACACATGCCCATTGCATGCATGGGGGGTACATTACACCCCCCAGGTACTATATATAGAGGTTACCCTCTACCTTGCAAAGGATCCGAAATAAGAAACCCTAGCTAAAACTCTGTTCAAATACACAGTAGAGAGAGAAAGCTTGAGAGATTGTATCCATGGTCATTAGAGCATACACATCATACACTTTCACAGTGGACATAGGCCAGATGGGCTGAACCCTTTATATTTCGATGTGAATCCTCTTCTCCTCACCTCCTTCTACTATATGTATATGCACTCTTATCCTGCCATTGTTAACATTGAATTGAGCTCATGAACACCGTGAAGGGTGGTGCTGTTTCCAGCATCATCAACAATGTAATTATGGAAAGTGTGGGGTCCAAATGTATTTTATTGACAGTCAAAAGAACCGAAATAAAATTTATAAATAGTTTAGGGCCAAAATGTATTTCTAAAAAATTTAAAGGCCAAAATGTCACTTTTAGAAAACTAATAGATTAAAATGTAACTTACTGAACGGATAAGAATCTAGATATCAGTTATAAAAAGTTCATGGTTAAAATGTAATTTGGGGATATTGAAAATTGGTGTAAACTTTCTAAAGTTGTTTTTCAATTTCTTTGAAAATTGGAAAATTTAGAAAACGCTTTTTCAATTTTCTATTTTGGAAAAATATCAAACTTGAATGCATTTTCTAATTGTTCATTTTTGTTGAAGATTTTTGGATTTTTTTTAGGAAAACGACCTTATTTTTAACAACTAAATAGGGCCTAAATGTTTTTTAAAAAATGAAAACTAATGGTTATGGTCATTTCGTTTTGAACTAGATGGAAAAAAACGGAGCCTAATGTTTTGTTGGAAACATGTCGAAACATTCATTAATAGTCAGTGGTGAAGGATGTCCTAGATGGGGCGTTGACAGTGGAGGAGGGAAGATTGAGATTAAGATATGCGGGGAGTCTTCACTGTTTTTGCACACTCTTTATATATTGTAGAAACTCTAATTTATAAGTTAAAAGTTTCTTGCTACAGATAATAATATATGACGAGTTGATTTAAATTTGAAATTATCTTTCCCTAAACATGGGTTAATTTGATCCAATTGTAATGGAAGAATTTAATTAGGTTGCAAACTCTTTTACTGAGCTCAAATGACCGACCACCTGTCCTTTTTCAAGTTGACGCAAGACTTGCGAAAATTTTTTGCTCAATGAACCTTTAAAGAAAGGCATGGGAGACTTCTTGCTGCTAGGTACGATGACGTTAATGATCTTGACCATATGTTAGGATCTTATGCGTCCTCATGAGCAAAAGCGTCCTACTCGGATCTAAGTTAACTTTTCCATCAGGTTGTGTCAAGAAACGTAGTCTATCATGACATGATTTGTACCACCCATGCAAGTTATAGTGAAGCATTGGCCAATATGAGGGCTAAATTTGACAAGGATTTAGTTGAGTGGGGTAGAGAAAGTGGATTTGACCAGGAGTTAGGCAATGTTGAATCTTTGCACGTGAAAAGGAATTTTTTTATGCAAACCAACCTCCAAGGAGGAAAGGAGGTCATTGCTCTCCTTACAAAGGAGAATGGTGATTTAAGAACTGATCTTGGTCGGGAAAAGAAGTACCAATAATAAAACCAAGATGGAGAAGGAGACTCCTTCCTTAAAAAGGAAAACGACTAGCTTAGGGAAGAGATGAAAAGGCCTAAAAGTACTTTCGTGACGAGGATGCGACCATCAAAAGTTTATCTTCCCCTTATGAAAAGGAGAGTGGTAGGTGGGGGAACATGCTAGAAAAGACCGATAAATCTCTGCATGAAAAGGAGGCAACCATCGGGAATCTTTTCGAGAACCTTGATCGCCTCAGATTCCAATTCCCAAAACAACATTGCCAAGTGTGGAAATATGGCTACGATTAGTCTCTTCTCAACTTGGATGCAACATTGAGTGATGCTCGAAATGTTATGTAAAATAATGACTGGCTTAATGCCTTATTAAGTAACAAGGTGACAAAAGGATTCTAAGAAAAACACGATACTCAAGTAAACATCTATAACAAGCCTAGAGGGGGTGAATATGTTTGAATGAATCTATCAATAGTTTTAAATTTCATAGAATTTTCCTTTCAAATTCAAATAACCCAGCACATGAATTAACCAGGTGAGATGGAGTATGTCTTAAATAAACCACACAACAAAATTAATTATGTAGATATAGAAGGATAACTAGAAATAACAACATAATGCCAATTTCATCAATTACACTAGATCTAGATGCGATCTACGGGTAGTGTATGATCAAAATGTGCAATTGAAAGAATAACAACCAAAACCATTCCATAAGAAATATTTATGAGAAAAAAAACCCACCTGGGGGTAAAAAAAACTCTACGTACTCCAATTTTTATTTCTACTTGGAACGACTTTTATACAAACAAGATGGTACCTATAACTCATGCTCTCATGACTAGTTACATATGAACTTTAAACTCTAGCCAATAGAAAATATAAATCCACTCCAATATCCACAAAGTTAATTAAAAAGTCCACTTTTATCCTTCGAATCTCCATAATCCTATCTCCCCAATAGACTGAACTGCCTTCATTTAAAATCTAGGGGTATTTTATTATTGTAATTCAGAAAAGGTATATTGAATTGATCAAGGATAGTGTATATATCATAACCAAAACACTCTAATATCATTCAAAAAGACATTAGATCAAGAGTATAAGATCTAAGTCTCATATAAGGTTGGGAACAAGTGATTTTGTAAAGAGAATCAAGATATAATGGTCTCAACCTCGAAATATATCTCAGACTAGTGTTTAGAATAAGAGATTTCTACACACAAATAAATAGGTGGAAAATAGGACCTTTTATAGTGATTTTCTAAAATTTGAAGTTGGTCATGGGCACGGTTAGATTCTGACGTTCCCACAGTTTTCTCTAGTAGGGACTTTGAACCTGGGCCATTCGAATGAGCGCATTTTGTAGTCATTTGAACTAGCGCATTTTTAATTTTTGCTCAAATGGGTCAAAAAAAATTCTCCATAAACATTTTAGAAGGATATGCTTTAAAAAAATACTTCAAAATTTAAAGACTAAATCTTAAAATAATTTTCAAATAAGTGAGACGGTTTAAAACATTTAAGCACTTGTTCCACCAACTCTCATAATCCTCACAAATTTTCAAAGAACGTTTTATGCATGTGTGTTTTTAGCCATAATCAATTCACACTCTGCAAAAAAAATAGTCTTCACACTTCAAAAGCGAATATATAACAACAAAACTCTTCAAATGAGCGACAATTCATGATCTTCAATATTCAAGGTCTATCTAACCTAATCTAGACTGTGCCTCATTCATAACGAATAAAATCTATATAACATGATAGATAATGTTTTCACATGAGAATATAACAAATTTATATATTAATACAAAATTTATATTTTTAATCTCCTCATTTCGCTATTTCTTTAAAAAAAAACCAAAATAATCTTATTACCCTTACAATACATACTCTCAACTAGCCATATAGTGAATATAATAGGAAGTTAATATATAAGCAATCGATCAAACAAACGACGCATCAATAGTCATGCCTGAACATAGGATGGAGTCAAAATCATGAATTATGTGCATGAAAACACACGTAATAATATAGAGCACCACGCATGCAAGCATGCACAAAGAGAAACTCCCCTTGCTTGGGAATCCTCCAAAAAATGTGATATAGTTGAGATAAAACATGTAAGAATGTGAAATATTAAATCATTTAAGATATATTCTCTGACAAATCCTCCCTTTTGACAACATGGGACATGGGAAATATTATTCTCTCCCATATTATTCTCTCACCCTTAATCTCTTTACCCTCCTTCTTATCACATGGGAAGGCCCTAACGTTTTGTTATCCCCCCATTTTTTTGTCACGGAAGAAAGACAAAGAGAAGAAATAAAGCATAGAGACCCAAGATAGAATGGTAAGAAATATCACGATGACAAAAAGAACTAGCGAAGCAAGATCTAGGAAAGAATGTGAAATACGATAGCTACAAAAACTGATTACACATTGAGAATATCCAAGTGTCTCATCATATGTGTATCAAAACAAGAATTATTAAATGAAATATATCAATCAATATGCATAGAAGCGGGATATGTGATATACAAACAATATAACTAGAATGAGACCACAGATGAAGAATGGATATAAAAACATGGATATGTTAATATAAGCACCGGAATATGATATCAAATAAGAACTAAGATACAAATAGAGAATGAATTAAATAAGGATCAAAACCACAAAGATAAAAAATAAAAAAAAAATGTACCAAAAGAACCAAGATAACTCAATGACATATATATAGTAAAGGTACATCACCCACTAACATAATCATCCAAATATCCAATAAACATGTACCAACGAGTAAGGTACTCATATCCAACCATCAAAGTACCAAATGGAAAGGTACAACAGGGTCTCAATAAGGGATAATCAATGGATATAGAGATACACATAAAATATATAATCCTAATAAGATACATATGTGACATCCATATTAACAAGTCACATGATATCAATGATAAAATCAAAAGAATCATGACACGAATAAAAAAATACATGTACGATGTTTTCAAATAATCCTTAATACCCATTCATATGAGATACAAGGTGCTAAGAATAATGAATAAGTAGCGTGACATAGATCCACAATCAAGTAATATCTCAATCAAAAAAATACAACTCCTCCTAGGGCAAACATCACTCCACTAAAGATATGCATGCGAGAAGCAAATCAAGAAGAACATGACAAAGCATAGTATATGTAGCATGAGAAACATATTAGGAGTAGGAGTGCAAGTGTCACAAAAAGATATCAATGGATTGTAATACCCCGTATTTTTATGGATTTTAAATTTAGGGATTTATTAGATTTAATTGAGATAAATTAATTTAATTTTAATCCGGAATGTTGTTTTTAATTATTTACTAGCGTGACGAGAGTTAGTAATTATTGGAAATCTGTTATTTGTTGAATGTTACTGGATGAGTATAGTAATATATGAGGTTTATTTTTATAAAATTTTCACGTGTGAGTGAAATGGCAATTATGGAAATTTAAGTCGGGACGCGCTTGTGTCGTGTCGGGATTAAATGTTGATTAATAAAAGTGAATAAATTATAAGTTACTCGTATGGTCATTTTGAGTGCGCCAACACGTCCAAAAGGGTCAAGATAGTCAGAAAAGTGTACTCGGGAGTTTAGTTTGGGTCTCGGGGCATTTTTAGGCCTATTTAACACCCCGGGAGGGCATTTTGGTCATTTTATAATTATGGGTAATTAAACCCACGAATTTTATAGGGTTATATCAGATGGAAAATGTCATCTTCTAGGGTTAACACAATGAAATACAAATGACGGCCATTGGAGAGGAAGAGGAGAAGCTCTCCAAGGAATTCTAGGCCAAGAACACCTCTGATTGCACCGTCGTCACCACCAACGCGTAGATCACGCGACGGGGAACGCAACCACACCAAAATCGTCAGCAAATCAGAACTGAAATTTTCCAGGCAAGTATCTATCTTGCTTTTATCAAGTTAATGAATCCTTTTATATTAGTCTTATGTTGATTAGATTAGTATTCTTGAAGAAAAACATCAATTGGAGACATAAATTACATGTTATAATGATAGAGATCATATTTTTGGAAATCCATTTCACATGTAGAGGTTGAACCACGAAATTCCATGTTATTAGAGATAGAAAATCTAATGAAACAAATTAAGTTAAAAGAAATATTAGGGTTCATAAGAATTATGTAGAATTTGGCCCTTTTTAACCCATAATTCTTGAGGAAAATTCGCATGTGTTACGTAAGAAATTATTTATATGCGTATACAACACTTATAGTACAATTGATTGGGAGTTTGGGAATATAACATGATGATTTGGAGGAGTTTGGGGTGAGAATCCCGTAACTGGGTTGGCTGCAAAAACTTCATAACTTCTTGACCGATCGATCGAGCCTAGAGCATCGATCGATCGATCGAAGGTTCGAACGATGGACCCCCTTTCTTCGATCGATCGACCCTCCTGGGAAAACTGCATTTTTGCTCGTGTTAGCTTAATCCGATTTTATGCGTAGTAAACCTTGATTAGGGTTGATAGAATATAATGGAACATAATGAGGACCAGAAGGGTCAAGAGAAATACCATAAAGTGGAACTTTAATGTGAATGGAAATAAAGGGTAAACGGGGAGACTTTCAGACTTAAGAAATCTTACGTGTGTTGATTTTATAATCGAAACATCTATTAAGTTGGATTAGAAGGCAAGAGAGGGCCTACTGAAATTGTACTTAGATAAAGAAAATACTTCGAGAGACGAGAAATGAGTTAAAAATGACTTAATTACGAGAATAAAAGGAATGAGAACGTTTTACGATAGAATTGAGTAAAATGTGTAATAACGGACAATTATAATCATGGGTCGTGAGCGCACCTAATTTAATAATGTGGATGTGTGTATATATATATATATATATATATATTATTGGGTGATTATGCATATATTATATTTGTGTGAAAATCGTACTCGCGCTACTTGCTATCCCTGAGGTTACCGCGCTGGGACAGTCTTATCTCAATGTGACCTTTATGGGGGATATTAACTCGTACCCTAGAAGATAGATATCCTTGGTACAGGCTATAGAATCGATAGTTCAGACGGTCCTAAGAGGCGTGGGGTATGTACTGACCTCTTAGAGACTTGGAATCTATGATTCGCCTCAATATTGTTTGTGTATGTGTTAATACAGTTCGAGAGTGATTCCGAACTAGTATTTCTCTTAGTTTGTGTGATACGGGGACTGGATAGCAGAGTATGTCAGCACCATAGATTTTATTTGGGGTGCCGTTAGTATATATATATATATATATATATATATATTTATAATTTATGAGTGATTGGTATATATATACTTATATATGGAAGTCTAGCACCATAGATTTTATGTGGGGTGCTGTTTGTATATATATTATACGAGTGATTAATATGTATACGTGTAAATATATGAGAACTTTCTACTGAGTAAAATATTAGTTAAGTAAAGTTTGAAATTTATCAAATTCACTGTAAGTATTCGAAAACGTTATAACAATACAAAATTATTCTAAAACGACATAAGAAATTTTGAAGAGATAGACTTCTCTAAAGTGAATATCATAACCTAAATTCCACGTGTTAAAACTTATGGAGAATAAGTTAGAGAGATAGATGGGGTTCATTGGTACAATAGATGTGCACACTAGATGAGAGGTGAGAATTCTCAAGAGAGTGTCGCATACTAATATGACCGTTGCATTAGCTGGTAGCATTTTATATACTTGCTAAACTATTTTTTTAAAACTGCTTTACATTCGGGCTCTGACCCGTTTGTTGTCACCTCTTCTCTCTTGTATATATATATATATATGTATTACAGGTGCACAGCCACAGGGGTGTCTTACTTAGGAATCTTTGGATGGAGCGCGCTGTAGCTTTTGTGGGAGTTGCAAGCCATTGCTTAGACGACCTCATTGTTGACTCTACTCATACTTCAATTTTATCCAGTGGGGCATGTGTCGCCCGTTTTCTATTATTTAGTTGATATTGTCAGATACTGTAATTCTTTTTACTTTCAGCATTTTTATTTTGGGATTTATTACTGCCATGATGTTTTCCTTTAGTGTTGTAAATATTGGGATTATTTAGTGATGGTTAAATTCTTGAATGTTCATTTCTATTCTCTTCCTTAATGCGTGACTCTTAAATATGTTAATGATTAAAGGTTTTATTATCAGATTTAATAAAATGGAAATAAGGGTTTCAAATGGTTTTGACACTTACCTTAATTAATTAGGGTGTTTAAATTGGAAAAGATTTTTTTTATTTGCCACAGTGATGCTAAGAATGAACCAACTATTCACCTTGATTTTAATTTAATAATGGAGTGATCGCCCAGTATTTAATTAGGCGGGGTGTCACAGGTGGTATCAGAGCATCAGGTTCTAGTTTCCTTTAGGATCTGTGTGGCTTATTATGCTTTTAGCATTGCTTTGTTTGGTATAGAGCCCTATGTTTAGGATTGTCGATTTCTTTGACGAGATTTCGTTCTCCTGCTATAATGTGTATACATTAGTGAATTCTAATTTCGTTCGGGTGTGTGTGTGTGCCGAGCGATGACGGATGTCAGAAGAGGACCGTTAAGCGTACATCAGGAGGCAGGGCTCAGTTTAGATTATAAAATATATCCGAGGATGATGACCGTAGTCGAGGTCACCTCCATTATGGCACGAGAAGCCAAGACTAGAAAGGCGACAAAGGCGTAGCAATGATTTCCAAATGTTGTTATAGTCGAATGAGGTACGAGGCTAAACTTACCCAATGTATTACTAAGAAACGCATAGAGAACAGTCTGTGGAAACTCTAGAAATGCGGGAATTGTGTGTGTTTACCAAAGGAGGTAAAGTATCCAAAGGTGTAGATATAGGATGAAGTGTGGATAACTGAAATTGAAAATTTAGAGAAAATTTTCTTGGTTTTCGGAACGAAGTTATAATGATGGGAGTCAACCACCAATCTTAGAAGTGGAATGCTTTGCCTATAGGAGAACCTTAGGTACAGTGTTGACCGTATGTCCTTCCTCAATTATTCAGAATTAGAAGCGAACGTGGTTCTGAACTCATCGCGGGAGGGCACGACAGGGATCCATTTGTGAATATGAATCTTAACCGCTAGCGAATTTTGTATCAGAAGATGTAGATACGAGTGGAGGGAATGACTCCAAGTGGGAGATTAACTCGTAATAATAGTTGATAATACTCCTTGTGTGGGAAGCTTACAGGAATCGAAGAATTTAGTCGAGAATAAGACTGAATACAACGGTGATGGTATAGCACCACAAAGGGATGTGGATATACATCAGGGGACTTATTTAAATGATTCAGATAGTTAAATTCTTACCAAGTGAGGCTAAATTCAGTAAGGGCTATTATAGTCAGTAACGTGATCTTTAGGGTCTAAAAAGCTAAGGTTATAACCGAGACAGTTAACAGGAATAGAGTCTACTAAACTCGAGAGAAGGACAACCCTAACCTGGTTAGTAGGAAAGGTAGTAAGTGGATTATACGTCGAAGTCTTTTTGTGGGGATTGAGATTGCTCGCGATAATATGTTTCAAAGTGAGAAAAAGTACAAGAATACGGTGCCTAGTAAAAGCCAACGATTAAAGTAATTTTGTTTAGTTTGAGTAGACGTGTTACGTTCGAAAACCATTTATGCATTTAAGACGATTGCTAAGGTGGAAGTATAAGTTGTATCCTCAGAGGATGAGGCGTGTTTATGTGACACGAGCGATTCACCATATTTTTGTTCATTGCTAGATTAGCATGTGAGATGACTTTAATGCATATAATTATGAACGTTATTATTATGTGGATATTTTCCCTAGCGTAGCGGGATTTTCTTTAGTGCTATCCGCGGAGGATGAATATGTATATTAACAGTGTTACGTATTTTATTGAGGTTACTCGTCGTAGTGATGCGATATACGAGTATGGTATCGCCTTTATTAAAACGTTATAGGAATGGGTAGTACGATAGTGGGCATTTATTGTAAGGCTATCGGAGTAGTTGCATTAGTGCAGCATGTTTTTTTTTGGCGAGGCTTTACCTGTAAGAAGGTTGGACTCGCACTTATATTTTCTATCCTAGAGACCTTGGAGGAGATACTGGGCTCGAGATATTCGATGCCAATGTATGTATAGACTTTTCCAATGTGATTCGGTATTAATCGGGATTTACCGTTGGGCGAAAAGATTTGACTCAGTATTTTGGTTAGCACTCCGGACTTAGTGATAGGAAGAGTGCATTGTTATATTTATCCTTTAGAGATGTGGGAGTTAAGACTTATACCCCTATTATTAGGGAAGGGAATTTCGAGAATTCCGATCGTATGTATTCGAGGTTTATAGAATGTAATTACCATCAACCAATATGAATTCCGATCGTATTTTTAGGCCTATTTAACACCCCGGGAGGGCATTTTGGTCATTTTATAATTATGGGTAATTAAACCCACGAATTTTATAGGGTTATATCAGATGGAAAATGTTATCTTCTTGGGTTAACACAATGAAATACAAATGACGGCCATTGGAGAGGAAGAGGAGAAGCTCTCCAAGGAATTCTAGGCCAAGAACACCTCCGATTGCACCGTCGTCACCACCAACGCGTAGATCGCGCGACAGGGAACGCAATCAAACCAAAATCATCAGCAAATCAGAACTGAAATTTTCCAAGAAAGTATATATCTTTCTTTTATCAAGTTAATGCATCCTTTTATATTAGTCTTAGGTTGATTAGATTAGTATTCTTGAAGAAAAACATCAATTGGAGACATAAATTACATGTTATAATGATAGAGATCATATTTCTGGAAATCCATTTCACATGTAGAGGTTGAACCACGAAATTCCATGTTATTAGAGATAGAAAATATGGAAAAAGAATGAAAGAAATTAAGTTAAAAGAAATATTAGGGTTCATAAGAATTATGTAGAATTTGGCCCTTTTTAACCCATAATTCTTGAGGAAAATTCGCATGTGTTATGTAAGAAATTGTTTATATGGGTATACAACACTTATAGTATAATTGATTGGGATTTTGGGACTATAACATGATGATTTGGAGGAGTTTGGGGTGAGAATCCCATAACTGGGTTGGCTGCAGAAACTGCATAACGGCTTGATCGATCGATCGAGCCCAGAGCATCGATCGATCGAAAGTTCGATCTATCGACCCCCTTTCTTCGATCGATCGACCCTCCTGGGAAAACTGCATTTTTGCTCGTGTTAGCTTAATCCGATTTTATGCGTAGTAAACCTTGATTAGGGTTGCTAGAATATAATGGAACATAATGAGGACCAGTAGGGTCAAGAGAAATACCATAAAGTGGAACTTTAATGTGAATGAAAATAAAGGGTAAACGGGGAGACTTTGAAACTTAAGAAATCTTACGTGTGTTGATTTTATAATCGAAACATCTATTAAGTTGGATTAGAAGGCAAGAGAGGGCCTACTGAAACTGTACTAGATAAAGAAAATACTTCGAGAGACTAGAAGTGAGTTAAAAATGACTTAATTACGAGAATAAAAGGAATGAGGCCGTTTTACGATAGAATTGAGTAAAATGTGTAATAACGGACAATTATAATCATGGGTCGTGAGCGCACCTAATTTATTAATGTGGATGTGTATATATATATATATATATATATATATATGATTGGGTGATTATGCATATATTATATTTGTGTGAAAATCGTACCCACGCTAGTTGCTACCCTGAGGTTACCGCGCTGGGACAGTCTTATCTCGATGTGACCTTTATGGGGGATATTAACTCGTACCCTAGAAGATAGATATCCTTGGTACAGGCTATAGAATCGATAGTTCAGACGGTCCTAAGAGGCGTGGGGTATGTACTGACCTCTTAGAGACTTGGAATCTATGCTTCGCCTCAATATTGTTTGTGTATGTGTTAATACACTTCGAGAGTGATTCCGAACTAGTATTTCCCTTAGTTTGTGTGATACGGGGACTGGATAGCAGAGTATGCCAGCACCATAGATTTTATTTGGGGTGCCGTTAGTATATATATATATATATATATATATATATAATTTATGAGTGATTGGTATATATATACTTATATATGGAAGTCTAGCACCATAGATTTTATGTGGGGTGTTGTTTGTATATATATTAGACGAGTGATTAATATGTATACGTGTAAATATATGAGAACTTTCTACTGAGTAAAATAGTAGTTGAGTAAAGTATGAAATTTATCAAATTCACTGTAAGTATTCGGAAACGTTATAACAATACAGAATTATTCTAAAACGACGTAAGGAATTTTGAAGAGATAGACTTCTCTAAAGTGAATATCATAACCTAAATTCCACGTGTTAAAACTTATGGAGAATAAGTTAGAGAGATAGATGGGGTTCATTAGTACGATAGATGTGCACACTAGATGAGAGGTGAGAATTCTCAAGAGAGTGTCGCATACTAATATGACTGTTGCATTAGCCGGTAGCATTTTAAATACTTGCTAAACTATTTTTTTAAAACTGCTTTACATTCGCGCTCTGACCCGTTTGTTGTCACCTCTTCTCTCTTGTGTATATATATATATATATATGAATTACAAGTGCTCAGCCACAGGGGTATCTTACTTAGGATTCTTTGGATGGAGCGCGCTGTAGCTTTTGTGGGAGTTGCAGGCCATTGCTTAGACGACCTCATTGTTGACTATACTCATACTTCAGTTTTATCCAGTGGGGCATGTGTCGTCCGTTTTCCATTATTTAGTTGATATTGTCAGAGACTGTAATTCTTTTTACTTTCAGCATTTTTATTTTGGGATTTATTACTGTCAGGATGTTTTCCTTTAGTGTTGTAAATATTGGGATTATTTAGTGATGGTTAAATTCTTGAATGTTCATTTCTATTCTCTTCCTTAATGTGTGACTCTTAAATATGTTAATGATTAAAGGTTTTATTATCAGATTTAATAAAATGGAAATAAGGGTTTCAAATGGGTTTGACACTTAGCTTCATTAATTAGGGTGTTTAAATTGGAAAAGATTTTTTTTTATTTGCGACAGTGATGTTAAGAATGAACCAACTGTTCACCTTGATTTTAATTTAATAAAGGAGTGATCCCCCAGTATTTAATTAGGCAGCGTGTCATATAGATAATATGAGAACATATGACCAAGTGAATCATAGAATCATTTGATAAAGACGTGGGATCATGGAATATGTGAAGTGACGTATGAGACAATGATAATAATCATATATATCGAATAATCAAGAATAATGTGATATCGAAAAGAGATATTTCAAATCATATAAGCTCACAAGAGATAACCAACAAGATATAGTTCTCAACACTAGTCAAGACGGACACACCACAATGTCACAAGATACATACAAAGATAGAAGGAAGAAGGTGTCTCAAATTGAACTAGTAAGATACGAAAGAAGACAAGGACAATCACAACTCCCCAAAACTCACATATACCCAAACCAAATGGAAAT
This sequence comes from Sambucus nigra, assembly GCA_949130495.1. Classification (NCBI taxonomy): domain Eukaryota; kingdom Viridiplantae; phylum Streptophyta; class Magnoliopsida; order Dipsacales; family Adoxaceae; genus Sambucus; species Sambucus nigra. The sequence goes on from OX422219.1 coordinate 59,317,854, forward strand.
CACGATTTTATCACTCAATTAAAGTACGTTGAGCAAATAAGCTCCGAAATGGTAGTCGATAATAATCATAGAGAACATGTAAAGCTACAAGAACAACCAAACACCAACCATACGTTCCAAAAAACTTTTAGAAGAATATGTAATTAGGTTATAAGTTCTATGATAGAAGGGTACAAAATAACTCAGAAAAGTATGTGGGGATAAGTGTACCAATAACACAGAAGTTGCCTCGAAACCAAAATAAGTGTACAAAAAATAGAGCACCATAAACACGCCCTAAAATGCTCACCGTGTGTACGAATCTATGTGAATGGACATCAAACAAAGTCATTCGAACACAAAACATGGTATATACCAAATAAATTCCAACATCTCCAAAAATTTCCAACTCAGCCTTCTGAATCCCAATGACCTGAATCTCAATTATATGAATGAACGAAAATGCATAAAAATCATTCAATTTGACATTAAGGACACTAATTTGGGATATAAATGTAAAAATAGGATAAATTAACAACTTATACACACATATATATAAATACAGCCACAAAAACTGCAAAGTGTGATAATGATTAGGTAACTAATGATCTAAGGTTTTGATACACTTCCTTTAAATACTGATTGGAAAATATGAATAAAAAACACAGCCAAAACAATTTCAATCAATTAAACATCTATGATATGAAATTATTTTCAAGTCAATATTCTACAACTAAATAATGTACTTCAAGGCATAATTCACGTGACAATTTAATTTTCACAATCAACATGAATACATACAACTAAATCATGTAAAAAAATTACAAAGCATGCTTAAAAGCAACCAGTTCGTCAATATCCAATTATTAAAATGGCGGTTTCAAGTCATTATAACTCTCTCAAGCATGTTGATTAAATTTTTGGAATGCCATCTAAAAGAAAAATTCATTTAAAAAAGCCTAGCCCTTTCTTGTTTTTATGCCCGTTTAAGCACTTGTCTTATGACTTTTTCTCAACATTTTTGGCTTTTGTCATTGATTGGTTTTTCACATGCCAAGATGTAACCCCCCCCCCCCCCCCCCCCCAAAAAAAAAATGTTTAGATTTTAAAAATGGGCGTAAACACTCCTAGTGGTAGCCCTTATCTGTGCATTAAAACAAATCCATATTCAACACCTTCAAAGTAAGAATTATTAAACTAATCTCACATGTGGGAATAAAGTGATTCAAAACCATTATGTTTTAAGGATTTGATCATGATAAAATAAAGCCAAAAATACAAGAATAACATGATAAGAATCATATGACCCAATAGGCATGCTCATGCTCATGTAATGTGAAATCAATGCCATAGATCTCAACAAGTCAGCGAAGATGATTTCTGGAATGAATTTCCACCAACAATTGAATCAATCAAGAATTTAAGAATAGATTGGTTCAAAGTTGAATTTTGAATCATCATTCAAGTTAAATCTCACATCAAATCATAGTGAATCAAAGACTTAAATACATAAATAAATAAAATAAATATAAATCTTTTTGGATTTTTGACTATGAATGATGCATGAATATTTACAAAATCATGGATTAGCAAGAAAAATGCATAGAAATCAATTGCATGTGATATGCACGTATACAAGTAAAATATCACCAAAAACATAAAGAAACTATCACAAAGATTAACCCTATCTCAGTCAAACACACTCACCCATGAAAAATATGTTTCCCCGTGAATCAAGAATGAAGTAGGAGTAAAAACCTATATAACCCAAGTCATTTGAAGTAAACTACAATATAAGTAGCGGTGGTTGAAGTATCTCCTTAGTTAATAGGATACTCATACTTAACATTTTTTATATAGACCCTCTCATCACCTGTTTCCAAGTTAACTTTGATTTTTAGTACGCCTCTAGGCATACTGCTAAAGTTTCTAGATATCAATCTATCTTCCCTCCTAGAACTCTTATGCCTAGTCCTAGAAAATTGAGTTCGGCGTCTAAGAATGTTTCCTCTAGAACCACCTCAAAATCCACTAACCTATAAAACTTCCCAAAAAGTCACTAATAATATTCATAAAGACAACTTGCCTCCTAGTTCCTAAGAGCTTATCGTTTCTCTTTCTCAATTACCTACAAGATTGATTATTACGATCTTGTACCTTATAAAAATTACAAGAGTTACATTTATTCTCACAAGGTTCTTCTTTTCAAAACTTCTCTCATTCCATATCAAAACTCTTAAATTGTATGTTTTAAGAAACTTTATCAAGTCTTGTTCTTTTGAAGAAAAAATGTATAACATGGTTTGATTTCCCACAAAAAGTACAACCAAAAATCTTTTTTGCAATTTAAAATTTAGTTTCAACCTCCTTCTTTCCAAACATATGAGCTTGTACCTTATCCTCCTTACGAGAATTTGAGCTTTCATCGTTTAATTTTGTCTTTCCAATCTTTTTCTCGAGCATTGAATTATTAAGATCAATCCCATAATTGTTTGGCTTTGGTTGAGCATTACATATTAAAATGCTAACAAGTTTAAATATTTTATCATAAAATTTAATTTTCAAATCATTTGCATGATCAAGGTCAAGTTTCAACATTTCAATGTATGTTTTCAAAAGTGAATTTTCATGTTCAATCACTTCATTCTCATTCAAAATGGTTACATTTTTGTGTTTTCAAATACCCACATTGTTTTGATAAAAAAAAAAAAAAAAATTCAAGTTCAAAACACTTTGAATGAACCTTTTGAAACTTTTCTTTTTTCTCATTATGTTCATTTAGCAAAACTTTATTTTTTTAAATCAATGCTCGATTCTTTGAGCTTTAGGAATTCTGAAAAATGTTAATCACAAACCTCATGAATATCATTCAATTCATCATCACTCTGTTTTTTAGAATTAGGGCTTGAAGTGTGGTAAGTCTCGCTACTACGTAATGAAGAATCACTAAGCATCATATTTCTAGAAGCTTTGAATCTATTATTTTTCACCACACTATCATCTTTCTTCATCGCGAACATAAACTTATTTTCATTTACCTTAAAAGGGAAAAGGTTTCCTTTGAGTCATGTTAATAACATCCATTCAACGAGTCATCAAAATAAGAAGGTGACTTATTTTTGGAAATTTTGAGAAAGTCCAATTCATTTTGTAAAGATTCTAATCTCTTCTCAAGTTCACTTTTAGCATTTTCAGAAACACAAAGTTACTCCATAAAATTTTCAAATCCAAGAGTCAAATCACTTTTACTTATATTCACAACCTTGAGTTTTTCTAAATCAAGACTCAAAGAACAATTCAATTTTCCCAAATCATAACTTTGTTCTCTCAAGGCATAAATGTCTTCAAACAACTCACCCTTCTCATTATCATGCATTTTAACTTTTGATTAGTAAATTGACTAGTCTTTTCAAACTCTTTAAAAGGTTCTGTTTATTGTCTATGGAGTTGGACTTGATTAGCGAATTTCACATTCAATTTTATCATTTTGAGAATTTGAGCATTCAACTCTTCATTCTTTTGACTCAAGGATTTTATATTTTTAACTTCTTGAAAAGCAACATTTATAGATTTTGTATTATTGTGAGAGTGAGGTGATATCGCAACAAACTTGTCAAGTATAGATCTAAATGATCTAAACTTTCTCTTTGATTCATAAACATAGAACTATAAGGAATTTTATATTCAACATTGTCCAAGTTAGGACAAATAAAGATAACCATGGTCATAAAAACTATATCTACTCACAAGTAAACTAAATCTAGGAAATTAACACCATATTTTTTTTAGAGAAGAGGGAAATAATCCCCAGATTTATTATTAATCGGTAGAAGAGCCCTACCTAGGTAGCTTATACAAAATAGGGAATATTAATGATTATAAGAGAAAAATAAGATAAGGAAAAAAACATAAATGAATATAATGAATGGGATGCCTAGATTATCCATTCTAGAGCAACCTATAGAAATTTTTGGAAGATCTATAACTGAGATGAAGTTAAAATGTCCAGAATTTTGAGATCCATTATTTGGAAGATTGTCTGCCACACTATTTTCTTCCCTCCAATAATGAAAAAACTCCATCTGAATATCAATTCCTTTAGTTGAATTAATGACATCAATAATGGTCCAGGAGTTTTGAGAATTTTTCCTTTTAAGATATCTATCACCATTTTAGAGTCTGATCCTACTAAAATGTGACTGATTTTAATGCTTTGACAATTTTGAAGGCCTTTGCGGATATCTAGACATTAAATTCTATTATTTGTGAAATTGTCTTCATGAGATGCAAATTCTTGAATTATATTTCCTTTGCTATCTCTAATCACTACACCAAAATTGTCAAATTGGCACCCTTCAAGCGACTAGCCTTGTCATGGTCATTGACCGTGACAAGGCCATTACAAATGCTTATCACGGTCGTTAACCGTGACAAGTCCCTGACAACTGTACTTGTCACGGTTAATTACCGTGACAAGCCTATAAAGTTGTCACGATAAATGATTGATACATGTCCATGACAATTATGTCAGTAAAAAAACCTCCTTCTTCTTTTTTCCCATCGATTCTAATTCCCTCCATTTCTCTCTCTCTCTCTCTAGCGACTGCACTCTCTCTCTTTCTACGATTTTGGTACGTTTTCTCTCTATTTTTCCTACATTTATATATATGTATATGTATATGTGTATGTATATATGCGTGTGTGTATATATGTGTGTGTATATGTGCGTGTGGGTGTGTGGTGTATATATGCGTGTGGGTGGGGGGAGAGAGGGGGTTGTATATGTGTGTGTGTGTGTGTATATATATATATATATATGTGTGTGTGTGTGTGTGTGTGTGTGTATATATATATATATATGTGTGTGTGTGTGTGTGTGTGTGTGTGTGTATGCGTGTGTGTTTATATGTGCGTGTGTGTGTATATATATGTGTGGGGGGTGCATGTGTGGTGGGCAGGGGGCAGGGCTAGGGGTGGGGGTAGGGGGTGTGTGTGTGTGTGTTTATATGTGCGTATGAGTGTATATGTGCATGTGTGTGTTTTTTTAATTAAATTTTTATTGGTTTATTAGATATTGCCCCTCATATTGTAGTGCCCCTTGTAAAAGAATTGATTGATTAAATTTTTAGTAGGATTGCCCCTTATTGTAAATTAGTAAATTAATAATTGTCTACTTTAATTTTTAGTTTAATTGAGTAGATGAATTAGTAGGAGTACGGGATACACATTTGTTGTTGCCATTGCGCTTGGATTATAGTGGATCGATGTTGGGTTGGTTAATTTCAAAAGTGGCATGACCACTGGATTATTGTCCATATGGGGTGGGATTTTTCAATTTTTTTTTTAAAATGACTTTTTGTAACGAACAATATATACATATATATATATATATATATAGTATGATAATTAAATGAAACATACTTGAAATTACATATAGTGATCATAGATACTAGCATTCTAGTTCTTATGCGTACGCCTTCAATATCCCTTAAACCCGTTCGAGAGTCATTACCCCTATAATGAGATCTCTCGAATTGTCCTGTTTGGACAGTTTGGGATTGCATAATTTCTGTATAATAATATTCTTAGCGGCATAAAGTTTTTACTTTTGGAGGAAATTCTGCAGTCGTATTCGAATGTTCTCTGAGTACATACTAGATTGACAAGTGTGACTGTTATTTCAATTGATCAATTGAAATAACACTCACACTTGCCAATCTACGTCGTGTACTTGGAGAACTACGGGGATATGCTGTCGAATTTTTCTCAAATCGTAAGAATGTGCATGAGCTGTTAAGTACATTACAGGAATGTGCGGTCTTGAATGGGATTGGATCACTCACCCTTTAGAGGAGATGGAGGAAATAGGAATTTCTATTATAAATTGAATTTGAATTTTAAATTTAAAATTCGAATATAAATAAGACATACTTAAATGAAACATACTATAAATCTAAGTTTTGTTTATAATAATCCATGAATATACGCTTCTCAGCTTTAATATGTGATTAGTTATGGTAGCTGTGATGGGATATCTGAAATATAATGAGTGGATGGGTGAGACAAATAGAATGGGGGATGTGTTTCGCAGAGGTGTTAATGAATTTGTGAAATACGCAAAGAGATGTCACAATGATAAAGAGTTTTCGTGTCCATGTGCTGGGTGTAAGAATGGTAAGGTGTTTGAGTGGAAAACAGTTGAACTACATTTGTTAAGATGGGGTATACAAGGTATTTATCAATTTTGATGTTTTCATGGTGAATTGAAAGTTCCTTTTGTCCCCGAACAACCTTCACAACAACCTTCAACAAGTAGGATAGATGTAGAAGGGGACGAGGTAGATCATAATATGTTAGAGGAATTCTGAATTGGGTGAAGGGATTACTACCCAAGGAGAATACGCTTCTAACAAGATATCCTATTATAAAGAACAGTTTAAAAGGTTTGGGAATGAAGATTAAATCGATTTACGCTTGTGTGTATGATTGCATACTATACCGAAAGGAGTATGAAAATCTCGATCATTGTCCGGTCTGCGATGAACCTACATATATCTAATCTACTGGAAAGGAATGCACAAGCTCAAAAGTGCCTCAAAAAGTGTTGAAATATTTTCCCGTTGGGCCTAGATTAAAGCGATTTTTCACAGTACCGTGGATAGCAGAGGAAATGACCTGGCAATGTGTGTGTAGTGTTCGTGTGTGTGTTGGTGGGGGGTTCAATGTGTGTGTACTGTTCGTGTGTGTGTTGGGGGGGGGGGGGGGGGGGGGGAATGCGTGTAGTGTTCGTGTGTGTGTTGGGGTCGGGGGGGGGGGGGGGGGGGGCGATGTTTAGGATTTGGATTTGTAGTAATTGTACATATTTGCATGTCTTCTTCAAACTCATTTGGATTTGTACTAATAACAGCATTTTTTTCACAGAAAAGGTCTCCTTCAGGTATTAAGGTGAGGATGATGATGTTGATTATGATGATGTCGTCTGGGCTCCGTGGTAGCGGAGGCGGGGAGGGATCCTCGTCCCCTAGGCTCCCCAAATGGGACAAATTGAGGATGGCCGTCGAGAACAACACGGGGTTATTAGCGAGATCCCTCGAGCTCGTAAAGACTATCATCGGCCCGAGGTACATTAGTTGGAGGGAGGTGCCAAATGAGCTCAAGTTATCTATTTGGGTGAAACTACAGATAATGTATTTATATGAATATTTATATAAATATTTCAATTTCAATTTCGATTTTAATTTCAATTTATATTTATATTTGTATTTATATTGATATTGATATTTATATTTATATTTATTCGCAACTAACATTGTATTTGTTGGACAGGAACAATTCAGCTTGGACCCAAAACTACGCGATTTCGTCTTGGAGCAGTTGAGGGAGTAACACAAGATGTGGAAGAAAAATATGCGAACCCAGTACTTTGGGAAGACCCGAGAGTCCGTTATCCGAATGTGTGAATCCATCCCGACGAAGGAGCCGATCTCATTAGCACAGTGGTAAAAATTCATTGACAATGAGATCGAGGAGCGATAATTGACATCTCGCCAATCGGGGAGGGAAAATCGGGCAAAAAAGACGTGCGTGCACTACTCCTTCCGAATGTCTTACACCGAGGTGGAGCATAGGATGATGGTAAGATTTAATTTTCCTATAATTACAGAAATATGTTATTATTCATTATTTTTCTTTACGGGGCCGATACGAATTTTGCTTTATTTTATTTTAGGGGATGGGGATTGACCCTGGGGGTATGCCACATAGGCTCGATACTTTTGTGGCTATTAGGATGAATAAGGTGAAGGATAAGGAGTGTCCCCGATTGTCGCATCTACGATTGTAAGTAATCTGACAGTTTACTTTTTGTTAATTACGTTATAATATTTTTATTTACTTATTTAAGTAATCATGTGCTTTTTGTCGTTTCAGGCAAAGCTTAAGAAAGTGCAAGAGTCGCAGTCTGATGCTGACAAGACATCTTTGTTCACAGACGCACTCAGCTAAGTGCTTGGCGCTGATCGCAAGGGGAGGACAAGAGGGTGAGATCACGGGTGGCCAAATCTAGGATCATCGGAATGGAGACGAGCAACACCGAGTTGTCTCGAACGGTGGACTGGCATGACACGAAGTTGGCAAAATTTGGAGGCGACGGTCCAAGATATGTTCTCATTCATGAAGCGTTCATTGGGAATAAACCGTAAGGGGAAAACGAAGGATGACGAGGTGGAGGTGGTGGAGGAGGAGGTGGTGGATGAAGAGGAGGTGGACCTCACTGCTTCATCACCGACACGTGCGGACTTTAATGATCCAGTCACCTATTTAGCTCCCTTCGACCGACCAATATCAACACTTGGTTGGCCGAGCGTGTATATACTGGACATATTTGATGGCCAGCGGATGGGGCGGGGGTTGAGGAACTCGAATACTGTCCAGAGTATGCTAGTTAATGGACGTTCGCTTCAAGACATTGAGTCCAAGGTGCTCGTCACGCATGTGATACTCGGGAAGGAGAACTCCCCATTGTGGTTGAGTGAACAATGCGACATGATGTATATTATTGGGTGTGTCAATTCGTATATCGTGTGGCCTACTCACCTCCTCAGAGTTAACGTTACCCCAGACATGTAGTGACATTATTTGAATTGAATTATTTTAAGTTGTTACATTTGAATTATATTTGGATTATATCGTGATGAATATTATTTTGAATGTATATTTGCATTATCTCTATTTTATTTGGATATATGATGTTTGAACATGTACAACTTTGCTATAATAGGTACAAATATAGTGTTAGGCAGTGGCAGTGGCCATACTGCCCAGCAGATTTTTTTTCAATATTGCCCAGAATTGTAACGGTCATTGACTGTGACAATTTCTTAAAGATTGTCACGGGTTTGTCACGGTTTATGACCGTGACAAAACTTGTTAAGGTCATAGATCGTGACATGACCGTGACAATTCTAATGAACTTGTTATGGTCATTGATCGTGACATGTCCGTGACAACAAAAGTTGTCACCCCTAGACTTGTCACGGTCATTGACCTTGACAAGTCTAACTTGTCAAGAACAATGACCGTGACAATTCGGCAGATTTAGTGTAGTGAATGATGTCCACTCAGCTTGAAATCCCAAGATTGCCCTTATATGTTCCATCACAGTTCAACATGAAAGAGGAGAATTTTGGAGGAGACTATTTAACTATAGAAAAAGAGAGGGAATTTATGGAAATTTAGAGACCAAAATGATGTTTCAGGTATTCATAGGACTAGATAGATGATTTAATAGAATACTTTGAAGCACGATTTTTTATGAAGTTGAACACATTGGCAATCAACTTCTCGGTCTCCATTTTGATATCTTCAAAAACACATTTGTTTAAATACACAAATAGCACAAGGATAAACTCAAGCACGTTAATATTATTCAAATGAACACTTTGATCTGATACCAATTGAGAAAAATCATGTGTTCGATACTCAAGTAAACATCAATAACAAACCTAGAGGGGGTGAAGAGGTTTGACTCCATCTTATGACCAATTTCAAATTTCAAACAACTTTGTTTTTAAATCCAATTAACCTAAAACACGAATTAGCTAGGTGAGACATAGTATGTCTCAAATAAACCAAATAAAAAATTAATTTTGTAGATCTAGAAGGAAAAATTAGAAATAACAACCTAATTCCAATTTTAGCAATTACACTAAATCTAGATCTAACCTACATGTAATGTGTGATCAAAGTGTGAAATTTAAAAACTAAAGATCACAAATATTCCAAAAGACACATTTAGAAGGAAAAACCCCAACTACGGTTAAAAACCTCTTAATCATGCCCTCACAACTAGTTACCTATGAACTTCAAACATTCCCTTATAGCAAGTAAAAATCCACTCCAATCTCAACGAAGTGAATGAGAAACTCAACTATTTCCCTTGGAATCATGCCACAATAGAATCTCCCTAATATAACGAATTTCCTCTATTTTAGATCAAGTTGTATTTGATCATAATAACCCATAAAAGGTAGATTGAATTAACTAAGGCTACTATATAGATCTGAACCCAAACATTCTAATTCACACAAAAAGGAAAGAACAAGTGATTTGGAAAAGTTAAACAAATTATAATGTCCTCAATCTCGAATACATCTGAGAGTAGTGTTTAGAATAAGAAGTTATAACACACAAATAGATGGGAGGAAAATAAGCCATTTTATAGTGATTTTCTAAAATCTGACATTCGTCATGCACGCGGCTAGATTTGGACATTTGCATGGTTTTTACTAGTAGGGAATTCGAACCTTGACCATTCGAATGAGTATATTCTGTAAACGTTCATACAAGTGTGACACCCCGCCTAATAAAATACAGGGCGATCACTCCTATATCAAATTAAAACAGGAGTCTCATATGGACCATTCTTAGCATCGCTGTCAAAAGTCCATTTAATTACTAATAACCTATTAGTCCGGTGTCAAAATTTTACTTAACTACTCTTTTTAAACGAATAAAATTAAAACATGCACACAGTTTTGTGTAAATCAAACTGAAATAAAATAAAATAACTGAACACTCGGTCAAAATATACAACCATGTCGAATGCTATGCTAAAAGAATAAATAAATGCAATTGGAACATTGGCCCGAATATTTATACAGTACCTCCTATCTAGAGTACAAAGATAGAAGCGTCTATCAAGAATCCTACACGCATCCACAGCTGCTGCAGCTGATGTCTGACTCGAAAGAAGTGCCATCCAGGCGTCCCTGTGTCTGGACACCTATATATATATAATATATAGCAAGAAAGGAAAAGTAGATAAACGGGTCAGAGCCCGAGTTTGGAAATATTTTGCAAGTACATAAATTCTTTATTTTTTGATAAAAGATTTTATCTCATATTTAAATTGGTATCTCACTCCCATGATTTACCCCTCACCTCTCCTCTAGTGGTGCACACCTAGCGCATCCCTCTAAGCATCCTAGTCCAGCTACCCTGCTAAACTAGTCTATTACCCAACACTGTCAACCCTAGATAGTCCAAGTACTAAGGGCTAAACTTCACCCCAGTCTCAAAGCTATGCCATGTTCGTGCGTGGGGTGTCTCGCGAAGCGAAATCCAAACAAGGAACCCCCCCGATACACTACTACTTGGCAAGGTCGATCGTCGAGCTCCATCAGACCCTTAGTACGTAACGTGTATATATATATATATATATATATATATATATATATATATATATATATATATATATATGCACATCGTATAAGAAATATTAATATTAGAGCACCAAGGATTAAACTTCTCCCTAGTCTCAACACAATGCCATATTCGTGTGTGGGGTGTCTCGCATAGCGAAATCCAAACAAGGAACCCCCTCGATACACTACTATGCGGCAAGGTCGATCGTCGGGATCCATTAGACCCTCGGCACCCAAATTTATCGATTATATATATACATATTCCCATCTACATCAGGATCTATCTCCCGGACTGAGGATTTACATACCAAGTATTTATCAATACTTATCATATTTATTTCAAAACTTTCCATTTCCTTTCTTATATCCAGGAAATGTATATAAAAGACAATTCGTTATCATGAATTGCTTTAACATAACATATAACTTTTTAAAAGCCAATTTTATTATCATAAAAATGCTTTTCCATTTTAAAACAACCCATTTCCCTTCTCATATCCACGAAATGTAATTAAAAGCCATTTTTATTATCATAAAAATGCTTTTCCATTTTAAAACAACCCATTTCCCTTCTCATATCCACGAAATGAAATTAAAAGCCATTTTTATTATCATAAAAATGCTTTTACCATATCATATGCTTCCACTTCCCTTCTTCCATCCGGGTCGTGTTACTGAAGCCAAACATTATTCCATTTCCCTTCCTATATCCAGGAAATGTAATTAAAGCCATTTTATTATCATAAAATGCTTTAACAAATCTAAGACCGTCCCTCTGAGTTTCCCCACTGGACGAGCCCCTAAATGGCTATCATCTTCCAGTGCCCATCAAAAAAGACAACTTGGGAACCTAACAATGTCGGTAAGCGGCCATATGCATGCGGGAAAGTCAAGACCACACCCAGAATCTCCTAACCAGAGCAGTAAAATATAATCGCCATATAGCCTAAGACTATATCCACCCTGCATTCATTATCCAGGGCGCATCACTATACGCACGCAACTTACCTTATGATAGGGATTTAGGGAGGTTTGTAACCATAATCTTTATTAATTATGAAAATCATTTCTTTTCTATTTTGAAAATATTCATTTTTACATTTTCAAAATCATTTACATCATACCATACATATATACTTTAATCAAATCGTATATACATATACCATATATTCCTCCTCGAATATATAAATGGCCATATGCCAAGTACATCTAGCAATGACCAAATAATCCAAAAGATTCCCTCTAGGAATCATAATCATGCATTCTTATACGCATGATACTAAACCCAAAGTATCTCTTTACTTTGATAAGTCATAAATACCTCAATTCCCTCTAAGGATTCATTGGATATCTCCAATTATACCCTATTAAATAAATGAATATATATCTATATTCCCAATTTATCCTAACTATCTCATAGGATATCCTCAATCCGCCATTGATCATAATTATGCTTCCTTTACGCATACTATATAGGCCTAATCGCCCAATAAAACATCCTAGGGATTTTGTCTCTCCCGAAAAACCTCAAAATTTAATGGGGTATGGATTTCATTCCCATAAACCCAAGTACTATACCTTGTTCAAATAGAGATATAGAGGTCCCCACTCTATATTTAGGAACCCCTAAATAAAGTCCCAAATTTTAATTCACTCCCAATAACCACAAGAGGAGAAAACTGGCAATTCTACCCAAAGCGAATCGATTCGCCCATTTTGCGAATCGATTCGGAAATGGTTCTGTAAATAGGTCCCTAAATCCAAATCGATTCGATCTAAATCCGAATCGATTCGGCCCACTGCAGAAACCCAATTCCCCTTGGGCGAATCGATTCGGCATGGACCCGAATCGATTCGGCCCATTCGAGGGTCACAGTTTGGGCAACTTTTCAATCTCCAAATTTACCCAAAACTCCATCTTTCTCCATTTTTGTTTTTTTTAACCTCATCCAACAACTCAATAAACATCTAATCTAGGTTTTACAACCAACACAACAATTATTTTGGGGTATTAACCCATATCTCTTGGATTTGAACCCTAAAATCCATAAAACCTAGGTTTGGGCATTTCTCCCATTTAAATTCAATCTTACTTTCCATTAACATGGTTTTAACACTAGAAATCATTAAGAGTTTACATTACATCAATTTGTAAACTCATATCCAAATTTTACCAAATTTATTTTAAGGGTTCTAACCCTAAAATCATGTTTATGCCAACTATGATATGACATGATTGCACAAAATGAAATAAAGCAAGTAAACACTTGCTTGGAGGATGAAATCCGACAACCTCGAGTCGAATCCGACAGAGTTTTGGCCGGAATCCCCCATCTCTCTCTCTCTTTTCTCCTCTTCTCTCTCTCTCTCTCTCTTCCTTCTTTTCTCTTTTCTTTCCTTTTCTTTTTCTCTTTCGCTTCCTTTCTCTCTTGACTTATAAGGGAGAAAAATAAGGGTTTAACCCCTTAAACACCAAAAACGACTCGTTTACCCAATTACGAGTTACTTTTACCTCTCAAATTCCCTGAAACTCAATTTCGACCATCGGACACTCTTTTCTGACTATCTCGGACATTCCGAGACTCACGACGCAGTCGAAATTTCCATTCGAGGTATTTGACCGCAAATCACTATTCTACCCCATAATACTTAATGCGGTCTTTCTAATCAAAATATGACCTTTTTGTCGCTTTACTCCATGGCGACATGTAATTAAAATACTTCGACCTATTTAATCCCAAAAATAATTACAACACCTATCGAAAATCATTAAATCCTCGTTAATCCCAAAAATCGCTATTTTGACAAATTTTCCAAATTGCCAATTTATACTTAATTATGGAATTTAATCGTCCCCAAAAGGGCGGGTTATTATGACAAGCCCTTGAACGGGTGCATTTTGAAGCCTTTCGAATGGGTCTAAAAAGCATTTTCTCCAAAAACATTTTAAAAGGACATGCCTTGATCCTAATTCTTCAAAAATCAAAGACCAACTCCCAAAATAATTTTCAAACAAGTTTAAAAGATCTCTGAGGTAATTTAAAACATTTAAACACTAGTTTCATAAAATTTCATAATAGTACCGCATTTTCAAAAAAAACATTTTGTGCACGTGTGTGTTTAGGCATAATCAATTTACAATTTACAATAAGGATATAGTCCTAACACCTCAAGAGTGAATCCATGGCACCAAAATTCTTTGAATGAGTAGAGGTTCATGATCTTCAATCTTCAATATTCACGGATCATCTAACCTAAATTATATCGTGCTTCACTCATAACAAATCAAATATGTGCAGCTTCATAGACTCAATGTTTTGATAGAGGAACATAGACAATTTAAATATCAATATAAATTGGAATACGAAAATGTAAGAATCCTCCTTACCAGATTGATGCTTTGTGGACCTTAACATATGCCATTCATATTATCTTGATAAGGATGTACCTGGGAGACTATGGGATTGATGGTGACTATAGTTTTTATCAACCTACACACATGGTCAGCAGGGTGACTCCTAGAGGGCTAATGTGAATCTAGAACTTGGCTAAAACCATTACGCGTTCGGTATTGGATGTTTTTTATATTAGAGTTGGAGTTTTATTGGACGAACCATATAATTGATCCATCTATATGTACTTCTTAATTTTAAATAAGTTTCTTTTTCAATTTCCATATAATAACTTTAAGTATTAATGAATTTTTTTTACATTTTTTATTACCAAATCCATCCAACTTAGGGCCCTATTGATGTTCATAATCTTCTCGGACAACTTCCCCTTATTTATGTTGGTCTGATCTAGGTATTACTCTTGAATTGTTCACATCATATTTTCATTTAAGACCGAAAATGTGGCTAAGGGATCATTATGAATTTTATTTCCTCTCGGGAACTATTGTATTTGTACATTATTAAACTGCACGATCGGGTGGTGGGCATTTTCACGATATATAACCATACGTTCATCCTTCTCATTGTAGTCTCTAAATATCTACTTTGATACCATCATTAAGTCATAGAAGATGTCAAGATAATGGGTTTCTAGGGAGAGTGCCTTCTTCACATCGTCAATCAACGCTCCGTACTCTGCGAAAGCTTAAAATCCCAAGTGTATTACATGCTTGAGGATAAATTTCTTTGGGGATACCAACATTATCTCCTCTCCTTCCCCCTTGTAGTTGGATGCTCCATCAATATAAATGGTGTATCTCACCCCTTCTTCAATCGGTTCTTCAACATTCTCTTCGTTTTGTATGATAACCTCTATGGGTGCATGGTCATTGGAGAAGTCTGCAATGAATTCATCCAAAACCTATTCCTTGATTGTCGTCTTATGATGAAATTGGATATCAAAATCCCTGGCTCCACCGGCCACTTGGACATTTGTCCAGACTGGTGTAATACCTTGTGTTTTTGTAATCAATTATTTATGGTAGAATTTAATTAAATAAATTCGTGAATAAATTAAATTGGTAGAATTTAATTGGAGAAAAAATTTCTTGTTTACGATTGCATGCTCTTTTGGTTCAATCATGCCTAATGTGTTCACTCATAGGAAATAAATTGTATGTTAAATAACTTATTGTTATGTGGTGATTAAACATGATAAAAGTGTGTGACTTGGGTATATATTGTTTGGGCACGTTCCAGGATAATTTGGGGACTTGTTTAAGTGTTTTAGAAATCTAAGATTAGGTTCGGGGCATAGGTGTACACTTACGGGAGTTATTGAGAAAATTCGGGTAGTGTTTCGGGATTATTTGGGTGCCTAAAAGTAGGGGTTTATGGAGAACTTGGGATTATGGGTTATAAGATGATGATTACCAACTTAAGAGGCTATTTCCAATCACCACAACACAATTCTAGTAGCCCCACACCCATTGGAGATGTTATCAATGCTAGATAACGAAGGTAGAACAAGGATTCAAGAGAGAAAGACTCCAGTCCACAGTTTAAGGAAAGAATTCCCTTGGTAACTCAATTACAATATATTTCTTAATTAATATATGTATTTTCTCATAAAAATTATGGGTTAATTGAATAAATTGATGATTTTAATTAATTGGAGTAAATTATATGACTCTTAGAACAAATCTGAAAATAATGGTTTTAAGGATTAATTGATATGGACACAACCCCGGAATTGGTATCGTGTTAAGTGGGAATTGAACCATAGAATCCCTAATCTAGGATCTCTATTTTAAGTATTTCAATTGATGTATTGATCCATTAAATCTGAGGTTGATTAGATGAGTAAGTTGGATAAAATTAGGTTTAGATAGACTCTAATGTTTGATGTAATTTCTAGGATTTTGGGGGTATGATCTTGTGCAAATTTGATTAGATAGTCCTCTAAAAAAGAGTAGTTTATTCATGAGGAATCTGTATTCATTGATAAATAAGGGAGTAAAGATTTAGTATGAAGATCGAATTTTGGAATAGAAATCCGGCATAGGAAATTATAACAGTTATAAGCTACTGCCTGTTTGTAAATCGATTCGGCTTGTAAGGTGAATCAATTCGGTCTATGGACCGTGTGATGGTGTACTGCGTAGGAATCGTCCTACATGTGTGTGTTTTATGATGTCCATTTATATGAGGGACTCTTCTGAACTTACCGATAGAGCATGAATGGGACACTGAAGGTAAATGCCTTTATGTATGGTGTATATATATACAAGGACATATGTAATTGTATAAATTAATTGAGATTGAATCCCTGTAGTCTATTAATGTAGACAATTGATAAGGAACCCTACACTATGTAAAATACATCATGTGATAATATTTTCTTGTGAGTAGTAATGTGAGGGTTATCCTTAGGACTTGAAACATATGTGTATATGATTCACTTACATTTATGAATTGTGTTATTTTCAATAAATATATATATTATTGGGATAGTTATCAGACTTCATAATTGGGACATGGGATGATATGCATATAGTATTACACTTAGATGAGGGTTGAGATACTTACTGTGTGTGAGTGCCGATAGGCGGTGTATAATGTGAATTTACTGCATTATTGTACATTTTTTTAGTAAATTAATTCTTACAACTATAAGGAGCTTATCCAAATTATAAAATCCCCCCCCCCCCAACCAAGGTTGACAAGAGATCAGACTTGCGTTCGTATTTGCACATTAATTTCTTCAGTTCATCTGACTCTAGCATATGTTGCTATTTCCATTCCAATCAGTTTATTATTTCAGATGTTTTATTGGTATAAGCCCTTGTTTATTATTCAGTCTTTTCGGATATTTGTGATAATTGAGTGGAAGTTTCGTACTAGTTGGGAGTTTGGATTTATTTCTTTTCTAGTTGTGACATGAATTTTTTGTTCGAATTAAAATTATAAATGGCATATATTAGTTTGATGCTGAGAATGATATAGATTTTGAGACAGTCCCCATCTTCAGTGTATTGTGTCTGGACAACCTTTACATGGAAAATGGGGATTTTTAGAACATTTAAGCCTTTTGGAGCACTACTTTCAAAGGGAATGAGGTCGGGACAATGATCGTGTGAGTCTCAAAGTAATGCTTTAAATTTTGTGAAGCTATCATCAATGAGTCTGCAAGATTTTCCAATAGGAGGTATCTCTCCCTAGTGTTGAGCGAGGTTTTTCTTGTATAATAGATGCGATCTAGTCTCCCGTCTTTCTCATATATTAGAGTTGCGTGACTAGACACCGCCACGTACAAGTACACGGGTCCCTCCTCATTACGGATTGTTAGCAATTTTGGTTGGATGAAATACTTGTTTACTTCTTCGAGTGCCTAGGTACATTAATTTTTCTATATCTCCTTGCTTTTTTTCCTCAAAATCTGAAAGAAAGGTCGTAAATTTTTCTACATCATTTGCCGTTTTGGGATCCCAAAAGTAATTCTCTCAGATAATGGGACCCCCTTCGTCAATTCTGAAGTAACAATGCTCACGGAAAAATACTCCATTGTTCATCACACTTCAACGGTGGCATACCCAAAGGGAAATGGTCAGGCCGAAGCAACTAACAAAACCCTGATTAATATTTTGGCCAAAATGATGGAAGATTTTCCAGGGGCGTGGGATGACAAGATACCAGCTGTCTTGTGGGCCTATCGAACAACCAAGCGAAAATCCACAGGATACACGTCGTTCTCTCTTGTCTATGGGGCTGAGGCAATCCTCCCGGTAGAATTGGAAGTCCCCTCTTCCCGTTATGCCTTGAGAAGTAGCATGCTCCCTCATAGTAGACATATACAGCTGGAAGCGTTAGATGAGCACAGAGATAACTCGATGCAACACTTTCAAATATATACGAAACAACTCTCCAGAGCATATGACAACTTGGTGAGACCAAGGAACTTCGTGGAAGGAGACCTCGTATTGAAAGCGGCAGTAAAACACATCAGGGGACTTCCTCTACCAAAGTTCGCAGCCAACTGGGAGGGACCTTACGTTGTGAAGGAAGCGCATGACTCAGGTTATTGCTTAATTTCGAAGATAGAAGAAGACAAGCCATTTAAGATTAACAATAAGTGGCTGAAGGTTTATCATGTGTAAAATAACCAAGTTTGAGCTGATGTTATATCGTTATAAATATACAAGTTTTGGGTGACATTTTGTTTGAATAAAGAATTGCAGAAACACAAAACTCTATAGCACACAACAACAGTCACAACACATGAAGGGATTGAAAAGTATGCGTTCTTCATTCATAAACAATAGAGTATTACAAAATTTCCTTTGGAAGCTATTGCCCAAGAATTACATAGAGAAAAAGAAATAAAATATCTGTACACAAGAGGTAACTACCCTAAAAGAAAAGATAAATCCGAGGAAGAGAAAAAATCTCCAGGCAGGCCCGAAGAAGCTGCTGTGAAGGAACGTTGGGCGTTAATGGAAACCTCCAGCCTCGTTTGCACTTGCGTACGTTCGATCAGGAGTCTCTCACGCTTCAGTTTGGCCAGGCACAAAGCTTCTTCGGCATCCTTCACCTCTTGTTCCACCGCTTCCAAAAGAGGGGCCAACACGACCAACCTAGCCTCCTCAGCTTGCTGGTCCTCTTGGTGCTTGCGCAATACCTCCCTCTGGCTGATCAGTTGCTGGTTTTTCAAGGTCTTCAGATACATAGTAAGCCAGTCAAAACGGAAACCATCACGTCCCAACTCCTTCAGGAAACCTAGAAATTGGTTGAGAAGGGATCTGGTAACACTCGCAGTGGGGGTACTCACAATTTCAGCAATAACGATCGCCATGCCTTGCAGTCTGAGACTCATCACATGAATATTTGAACGCAGGCAATCCGGTGTGAAGGTCTCAGGATGGCGATCCACCAGTTGTTCAATCACCAGGCGATGGTTGACGGGCATTTGAAGAGACTGTCGAAGCACCATGAGGCAGAACAAGTGAGGAGCTAGGTTGGGAAGAGGCAATTCACACCCAGATTTGCTCTCGGCTGCAGCACCAGTCGTAGAACCTTGATCATCATGAATAGAATTTTCCGAAGCATCAGGTTCTCGGAAGGGCGAGCCTACAGGTGAGAGAACTGAGGGCGAATCTTCCCGAGCAACCTGAAAAGAAAAGGCCAAAACTTAACAAGTGTTTTCGTTGATAAGTCACCGTTATAAGGTGGAGTTTGTGATAATAAAACTTAACAAGTGTTTTCGTTGTTAAGTCACCATTATAAGGTGGAGTTTGTGAAAAAAACTTAACAAGTGTTTTCGTTGTTAAGTCACCATTATAAGGTGGAGTTTGTGAAAAAGAAAAACTTAACAAGTGTTTTCGTTGTTAAGTCACCGTTATAAGGTGCAGTTTGTGATAATAAAACTTAACAAGTGTTTTCGTTGTTAAGTCACCGTTATAAGGTGGAGTTTGTGAAAAAAACTTAACAAGTGTTTTCGTTGTTAAGTCACCATTATAAGGTGGAGTTTGTGAAAAAGAAAAACTTAACAAGTGTTTTCGTTGTTAAGTCACCGTTATAAGGTGCAGTTTGTGATAATAAAACTTAACAAGTGTTTTCGTTGTTAAGTCACCGTTATAAGGTGGAGTTTGTGAAAAAAACTTAACAAGTGTTTTCGTTGTTAAGTCACCGTTATAAGGTGGAGTTTGTGAAAAAGAAAAAAACTTAACAAGTGTTTTCGTTGTTAAGTCACCGTTATAAGGTGCAGTTTGTGAAAGAAGCTTAACAAGTGTTTGCGTTGTTAAGTCACCGTTATAAGGTGGAGTTTGTGAAAGAAACTTAATAAGTGTTTGCGTTGTTAAGTCACCGTTATAAGGTGGAGTTTGTGAAAAAAACTTAACAAGTGTTTTCGTTGTTAAGTCACCGTTATAAGGTGGAGTTTGTGAAAAAAAACTTAACAAGTGTTTTCATTGTTAAAGTCACCGTTATAAGGAGGAGCTTAAGAACAATCTTACATAAAATCATAAGATGGAGATAATGGAAAACCTTAACGAAAGATAGCAAGGAAAATATACCTCAGTCACAACGGGAGCCATTGAGGCAGCCACAGGGACAGGAACCGTTGGGGGAGCGATTATTGCCTCAGATGGCATAACGGGGTCTCTTGGCGCAGAAGCCTCCACGCTTGTCCAAACATGATCACCCGTATAGGGCACAAGGGCCAGCATATTGGGATCATCATGAGAAGACACGGGGCCCTCAAACAAAGCCACGTCAGGAGGAGGTGTAAACACACCAACCTGGGCCCTCATTACGGGAGTTGGTGCAAGATCAGGAGACAACTGTGCACAAAGCCAAGTGTTAGAAAAGAAGAATGGGCCCTGAAATTATGAAGAAATATCTTGACGTGTTACTTACCTCGGTTAGGGTGCTAAACAAAGGAATGACAGGCGGGGGCCTTAGCAGCACCGTTGGAAGAAGAATGCTCGCCAACAACGAGGACACTTCCACCTGGGATACCCAACACATATCACAATTCAACGAGCCAAATACGAAAAGAGTATGACCGAAAGGACTACAACAAACAAATTATAGATCACATCATACCTCGGGCTCATTCTCTACCACTAGTACAATGGGCAGAGGAACCTCAGGTGAGGCCTGTGACTCAGAAGGGACAAAGGAGGTTATCTTGGGATGTGCCACTTCGGGCAAGATTACCACTTCCGGCGAGGAATCACTCGCACGATCAACGTCATCACATCCCACAAAAGCTTCCCTCGCACGTTGGCTGGCTCCACGGCGAGAATACGTAAGCCCCGTCATGGGGGAACGGGGAGGAGTTACATCGGTATGAGGTGCACTGAAGCGTCCCCCCACAAACGGCTCACGGGAGGACTGGAAGGGTCTGGGTTTTCTATTTCAACCCCCTGCAAAACAGTTGTCAAAGAAAGGGGGGAGGGATAAGTATACACACAAGCAAAGACAGTCATCCTCAAGCAAAAAGGAGATAATAATTAAGTCAGCCATACATACCTCCGATTCAGAAGAAGAACGAGAGGGCACAACCACGGGCGAAGTGGGAGGAGTGGCAGCAATTGAGGGGGCAGGGGTGGATTGCACCTCAGGGGTCAGGTGTACTTCAGGAGTCCGTTTCTTCTGGGACTTGGTGCCCAGAGTCTTCTTCCTCGAGCTAGCTGCACCAATGCTGACCCCTTGAGGAACCCTGGAACTTTTCCTCTTTTTGGTTATTGGCTCTGAAGGACCCACCACCACCGTGGGGAAAGCAACGAAGGAAGGGACAACGACTGCATGTCGTTGATACTCAGCATTTATTCGGTCCAGTTCTGCCTGGGCCTCCCTCCTCACACGCTCAGCCATCTCAACGGGCATGGGAGGAGGAACGGAGGCTATGGGAAGAGCTGCCACGGGAGTTTGGGGCCTCTACTTCGATTTCGACGTCCCACTCTTGGCCGTCCTTGCTTTCTTAGCAAGAGGTTGAGAAGCTCCCTCATCGGTAGTAGCTGCAGCAGAGGGGGCAGCCTTCTTTGCAGCAGCAGTTTTTGACTTAGGCGTGGCAACTGGGACCATGGCACAAAGTGGGGGCAGCTCGTTGGGAGGTGCTTTGTGGGTTGAACTCAGAGGGAACTCTATCCCAAGCACAGAGTTGCCCTTTAGCCCCAACTCTAGGGCAGAAAATGAGCAAACAGGAGGGTACACCGGCTCTTGCTCGATGAACTTAGCAATTTCAGCTAGTTGTCTTGGCTAATATTTGGTGGCAAAAAGAGGGGTCACATCCCCACGCCTAGTAATACTAGGAACGGTGACACGACCAGCCATTGCTGAGGATATCCCCCACACAGCAGTTGAATAAAACAACGAACATGCCTCGCCAAAGGAGACTTTGGGGTTTGATGATTGGAAAACTGGACGTTGCACCCCCTGGTCAAACCCAAACTGACGGCTGCATCGGTTGGGGTTGTAATGCTCGCTCGAGTATCCCCACTCGGTGTAGGAGGGCAGATATCCAGGAGAAAGAAGAAGAACTACGCCCAGCGAGGGGTCCTCGATGTCAGGAGAGGGATCCCGTATCATTCTGGCATCAAGATGAAAAA
The DNA here is from genome assembly GCA_949130495.1 of Sambucus nigra. Lineage (NCBI taxonomy): Eukaryota > Viridiplantae > Streptophyta > Magnoliopsida > Dipsacales > Adoxaceae > Sambucus > Sambucus nigra. The sequence continues at coordinate 59,340,540 of OX422219.1, forward strand.
ACTTACAAGTGTGGAAAAAGGCCTCTTCTTGATAAGGCCTCATAACGAAGCTCTCAAAACGGTCAATCACTGAAATCAACTCCTTTCGGCTTTGCCTCTTATGGTAAATAAAGGACCGAGGAGGCAGAATCGATTCAGCCGAAGGAGGTCTGTTGGGCTTGGCCGCTACGGCAGGAAAGCGGAAGTAAAGAAAGCTAGTCAGAAGCACACTATTGGCAAAATTGGCCAAGTTATAACGACCAATGGAGCGTTCCATGTCGAATAAAGTCCTGTCTAACCAGGTGTACAAGGATCCCAAGGCAATTGCAGCCAGGGGAAGCTTTATGCCTCGAGCTAGGCGAAGGGACAGGTTGATGAGGTCTCTTCGGGGCTGATCGTTAGGCTTGCCCGTCAAAAAGAACCGGGATAAAATCACAAGAATGTAAGCAGGAAGCTCCAACGAGGTACCTTGACCAGGGGCAGTTGATGAAGAGCTGCCTTCGCTAGAACTCTGGAAGAAATAGTTGATCAGGGGAGAAAAAGTAGCTTTGTTAGAGGAGCCGATGCAGCTTCGGCATATGCGATCCAACTCCGAACGATCCGCAGTCTCTTGAGCATCAAGAGCTTCATCGGTGTAAGGCTCATGGCCTGTCGCATCGAGGCCCAAGAGCTCACACACATCCTCCAGAGTTATGGTAAACTCACCCCAGGCAGCAATGAACGTATGAGTATCCACGTTCCATCGAGAAATCAAGACAGGAAGGGCAGCATTGTTCTTTGAGATGGTGAACTCACCAAACCATTTAGCCCGTTGCAGCCCAATCTTGGTAAGAATATCAGCATAGGAACTCTGCATGTGAGAGTTCCAGGCAGCAAAGTGGGCGGGGGATCCCCCGGGTGCTTCGAAATCAATATGGGACCATGGAAAGTCCCATCGCTCTAAGCGAAATCTCAGAGTTCCTTCTAGGGGCAAAAATCCCCACTTAGACACCTCTTCGTCTTCATCACCCAGCAAGAGGGCGTCAAACTTGGAGGAAAAGCAAACAGCCTTACAGGCAACAGCAAAGCCATCACCCTCCCCAAAAATGGGAGAGCGACGGTAAAATCTCAGCTGTTCTTGGCGAGCAGCACCCTGAGCGGAGGCAGCAGTGGTGGTGGCAGACGGAACACTGGTGGCAGAAATGGTGGGGTTGCTTGAAGACGCCATGGCAGAAATGGTGCTTGAAGCCGTAACAAAGAAAGCTTCGAGAGAAAAGGGATTGAAGGCAACAATGGAGACGGACGATCACAAGTAGTGTTATAGCTCTCTGCAACAATGGCGTATCTCTCTCTCTCTCTCTCTTTATAAGAACAGAAGCGATAGTCTGAGGAAAGAAGATAACAATGAAGTAAGGAAATAAGTGAAGAAGAAAGAAGAAGTATAAACAGACCCTTTAGGCCCACGTGGTTAAGGTTCAAAGTATTTTGAAAAATGGATGTTGAGACTTTCGAGTTTGGCGTTTAGATTTTCCCACCCTCGCACGTGCACGGCCGCCTGTAATCATTTCACAAGAACGCGTGGCACTTCGGGAAGTGCTGTGACAGTTGAAAAGACAGCGCACGTCACTAATGAAATGATGCATAGAGAACAGGAAGCGTTGCCTTCCTCAGCAAGTTTGAGTTTTGGCGCCAATCCCCTTGTCAGACTTATCCAACGGAGCCACAACGAAGAAGATGTTCCAACAGTTACACAAAGAAAAAATCCATCAAGATGAGTCATTTCGTGCAGACATTTCTTGTCCCAATAAATCTCTCCACGAGGGGGCAAATGTAGAGGGGGCTTGAAGCTCAGCGTGGCAACTCAAGCGTGACATCTTGGTGAGGCAGCTCAGCGTGGCAACTCAAGCGTGACACCTTGGTTAGGCAGCTCAGCGTGGCAACTCAAGCGTGACATCTTGGTGAGGCAGCTCAAGCGTGACAGCTTGGGGAGGCAGCTCAGCGTGGCAACTCATATTTTAGCTTGTGGTTTTAATCACATCGTACTTTCATTATTGATTTCTGTAAGCTTTAACGATTGTAATGACGTAACGATAATAACTGAAGGGTTTGTATGAGGTCAAACGGTACTTGCGAGAGACCAGGCTTGGCAGGGCCTGGGAGAGCTTTCATGCTCTATCGAATGACCTCACCGTGGGAACTTTAGAGGGACCTGGTTTGGAGGATTGAGAAGTAAGGCACCGTTGGGGCTTGTCCTGACCATCTTAGATACACCTGGTAAAACACCGAAAGACCCTGACCGTGGAACCTCAAGTGGAGCAGCTTGGAGTTCCATCGGGCATTGAGTTATGGACCAAACGACCCTCTACTTAATGTCACATCTACTGTGGGTGATGTCACTAGCCATCTAAACGTTGTCAGACATGCACTTGAGTAAACCACTGTGGTATTTGGGGCTGTCAGGCAGTTGGTGAGCCACCTCTGCGACAACAACCCCCTGACACACAGTGGATAGGCAAAAGGCATGTCTTGGCATTTAATGTTTATGACATAGAGACAACTAGTGCATCAGGCATTTAATGTTGTGACATAAAGTATGAGGGATGTCTTTTCATAGTCTTTAATGACTGAGTTGCCTCGGGGGTGGTGTGGGGGGCTATTTAAGGACCCCAACCACCTTTGAGGAGGGGATCCTGTTTTTGGAGAATTAAAAAGAGTTATTGCAAACTAAAGAGCTCATTGACTCACCATTTGTCATTTATTACGTAGCTTTTAATATTGGACAGAGATGCTTGAGGGTGTTTGGTGTGTTTCTACCTGCCTATCAGGGTGTATCTAGGGTGATCACTTCTCCCTCCCTCTAGCTAAGCCACTTCTAAAGGTCCATTAGCATGACCTGAGTTATACACGAGAGATTTGAGAGTTTAAACTGAGTTCATCTTCATTGAGTTTGTGTGTGCATTTCCTATAATTAGTCTAGGGTTTTGGCTAATTTAACTTGTGATTACCATACTCAATAGGGGTTACGCCTCCATATATATAATCTAAAGTACCCTCTAACAGGAGGTATCTCTCCCTAGTGTTGAGCGAGGTTTTTCTTGCATAATAGATGCGATCTAGTCTCCCGTCTTTCTCATATATTAGAGTTGCCTGACTAGACACCGCCACGTACAAGTACACGGGTCCCTCATCATTACGGATTGTTAGCAATTTTGGTTGGATGAAATACTTGTTTACTTCTTCGAGTGCCTAGGTACATTAATTTTTCTATATCTCCTTGCTTTTTTTCCTCAAAATCTGAAAGAAAGGTCGTCAATTATCAGAAGATCTTGATATGAACCTGTTGTGTGCAACGAGCATGCAAACTAACTTCTACACTTCGTGCATAGTTCTTGGAGGTTTCACCTTTCTTATTTCTTAGATCCGGTCGGGGTTCGCCTGAATCCCCCTATGGTTGATCAAATATCTTAGCAACTTTCCCGATTATACCCCAAATGAGCACTTGGTTGCATTTAACTTCATTCTATAGTAAATAAGAACATCGAAAGTTATCCCTATATCTGCAAGGTGAGCCTCCTTTTTTATCTTTACATTCATTTATCAATGTATACCCCAATTATCTCTCCCAGCTATTACTTGAATATCTTAATCACAATTTTTGATAGTTGCCCCAATATTCTTTAATGTAAATGTCATCACCCTATAGCAATATAGTCCTGACATATTGATGAAAGAGGCTTTCTCTTGACAGAGGTGGAACATTGGTGGTGGTTAGCGATCGCATTGACCAACTGGCCTATCTTGGGAAAAAATATCCTTTAGGCATGCCTTATCAGACCAGTGAAGTGTATATAGACTCTCCACTTGACATTTCTCTTTTTCACAACTAGAAGATTCGATATCCATTTGAGAAATTGAACTTCCTTGACAGACTGTGCCTCTAGATGATTCCCCACTTCATCCTCTACCATCCTAGCATTTTTAGGGGAAGTTCTTTACGGATTTTGAGTTACAGGAGAATGCGACAGGTCTATGTGGAGCCTATTATATGCTTGTCACATCGTACGATTACCAAGAAAAATATCTTAATTGATTTTGAGGAGAGTAAGAAACTCCTCTTTTCCTCCTTCGGTAAGAGTTCTACCAATCAAGAACATTTTTTGAGGTCGTCTATTATCAACGACCACCTCCTGGAGGGGCTCCATGGCCCAATCATAATGGGAAACACTAGTTTCCTCAACACAACTTTTTCTTTCAATCTTCTCTTTCTTTGGTCGAATGGTAGCTATAAAGCACTGTTAAGCTAATAGTTGATTCCCCTTGATCTATATGATCCCCTTCTCAGTGATGCACTTCAATTTCTAATGGTAGGTGAATGAAACTACCCTTATAGCATGTTCCCACCCACTCCTAAGTATTTCATCGAAGGGGGAGTCTATGTCTAACATGAGGAACTCGATGAGTTTGGAGATTACCCATGTAATAACTGGGAGAATAACCTTCCCATGGGGAAAGTTCATCCTTCTTGTAAAGATGGCTACGGACACATTAGCTTTTTGCATGTCTTCTACTTTTACATTCAACTTATTGAACATCTTGAGGTGAATCACCTCTGACGAACTCCCGTGATTCGATAGTAGCTTATCCACATCCCATTTGGACACTTTGAGAGTGATTACAAGGGCATCATAATAGGAGGTCCTCACTCCAACCAGATTTTCATAAATGAATGTTATGCGCTAAGAGTAATAAATCTCCGAAATCTCTGGTGTTTGCCCATGATGGGCTTGGTCGGGGTTGATCTAGAATGTCTCCATGACAGCTATGTGTTTTTTAATCTCCATTTGAGGGTGTTCCCGTTGGTCTCGATTGGGTTTGATGCTCCATTAACTTCTGCCAACTCATGTCCCAAGTCTTCATCCATATCATTATTTGGTCTCTGGTTATGCATAAGTTGTTCTTTATGAATTCATTGAGGTTCCCGTCTTGAGCCAGTTCCTCATGGTGGTATTTTAGGTCCTTCAAATTCTGAGTTTTTTGGTCATGATCCTTAAGGTATGCACACCTCAAATTCCTGTTTATCTTTTGAGGATCACTTATCATAGTATCGATCCACTTAAAATAATGTCGACCTCTAATCAGTTAAAACATCTTGTATACCAGATGTGTAAAGACCATCTTGATGTCCTTGAATGCCTTTTCAGGATCCTTCTTCCCTGTCTCCTTTGGCTTCTTATTCTTCTTTTTACCTCCTTTTTTTTCTTGTCCCCTCTTTATCTCCATCTTTAAACTTATTTGTCAGATCAACCTCCGGACCAACTCTAACTACTATGTCCTCCACCTTTGTGTACTTTTCAATATTCCCCATGAGGATGTCAATTGTAATATCATCCCTCTTAGTGAGGGATTTATGGATCATGGAGCTTCTCGACATCCTAATCTTGAAGAAAGCCAATGAGACCTGTTCAGTGCACTCTTCCACTTTATTATACACCTCCCATTACATACGGCCATACTCTCAGAGTGTCTCATAGGGATTCTTTTTCATTATAAGAAATGAGTCCATCCATTTGGGATGATACTACTTGTGATGAATCTATATGTAAAGACCTCATTGAGTTTTTTAAAACAAGTGATCGACTTGTGTAGTATCTTCTGCAACCACTTTTAAGCAATGTATCGAAGATTGGAGGGAAATATAAAGCACATCAAACTCTCATTATTGTTGCAAAACATCATGGACTGAAGATATTTCTTTACATGGTCGGTGGGATATGTCTTCCCATTATAAATTTTCAATCGTGGACATGCTTATACTTATCCAATGGACATGCTTATACTGATCCTTTTGGGACTCTATCTCTAACCTGTCCAGATGTTGTTAGAGCATAACATGAATCTCTTGCTCATATCTGGTAATGGTATTGTCATCTCTAAGACACTTCTCATAATTATAAATAAATCTTGAGATTTAGTTAGATCATTGGGGCTCATCACTCTCATAATTTTTCTCCTCTAAAGGATGATAATGTCGATCGGGAGATTAGTAATAGTTGCCAATATCATACCTAACCTTCTGAGATAAAGGAGATGGCTGACGCCCCTCTTGGTCGTCATGACTGTTGTAGTCTAGATGGTGACACTCATGGTCTCCATGGCTATGATGCTGATAACCCTCTTAGTCATCGATATTTTGTAGATCTTGATTGGGTGAGTGAGATATCACATAAATTTTGGCTAGTGGCAAAGAACTAAGATCATTCCCATAGACGGGGCTTATTGTAAGTGGTATTTGTCTACAAGTAACAATATTCAATGCACGCAAGACAAGGAAAGATGACAATCTTGAAAGTAGAATGAAATCACACACAAAACACAAGATTTATGTGGTTCGACAACCTGCCTACGTCCACTGGGAGTTAGGAAATGTTCTCTATTACTCAAGAACTCAGGTTGATAGAGTTGTAGTACTGCTTAACGTTAAAATAATGCATGCCCCATTCATGTGGGGTGCGTTTACATTTAAAAGAAAACTTAGGAGAGTCCTAAGCCTCATTAATATCTATCCCTAGGAGTTCAAAATTACCTATTGTCATAATCAGCCATTACAACTGATATCCTTTTAATAGGTCATTATTGACTAGGAGTCTTCATTAATCATAGGTGAAAATGGCTAGGGTGCATGTGACCGAGCATGTGCCACTGCAATTCTTGACCCCATTGTACCTAACACCCCTTGAATTAGGAAGTTTATGAAAAAACATTCATTTTTATGACAACGTGAATTTTTTTTTTATATGGTTAATTAAACCTACCCCCAAACTTTACCCCCCCCCCCCCCCCCCAACTTCCCCACCCGAACTTTCATTTCCTAAACTCAACCCCAACTTTTGAAAGGAAGTCAAGTAACCCCTGCCATTAACAATGTTACTTTTCTATGGAAAGTGGGTCACGAACATGGCTCATGTGGGAAAATAAGGGTATTTTTGTCAGAACCAATATCTATTTTATAAAAAAAAAGAATTATAGAAAAACATTTTAAAAATATATACAAAATCTTATAATTGCAAAAAAATATTTTCAAAATTTAAAAATTACAGAAAAAATATATGAAAATCAGAAGAAAAAAATAGAAATTATAAAAAAAATGAAAAATAAACACAAATATTCGAAATTATAGAAAATAAAAAACGAAAATTTCAAAAGAATAAAGAAAGTCAAGAAACTAGAAATTACAAAATGTTAAAAAAGTTAGTTTTTTAGAAAATACAAAAAACTTGAAATTACAAAAAATACTATTTTTTTAAAAAATATGGAAATAATAGAAAAAACACTTTAAACATTTGAAAAACTAGAAAAAATATTAAAAAGTCAAAAAATATTTTGAAAAATTAAAAATTATAAATATGTAAATAATTTTGAAAATTTTGAAAATATAAAAAAAAATGTGTTGCCAAGAAAAAAAGTGCGCCTGGGAAAAACAATTATTTCTAACAAAAAAAACTATTTCCCAAAAAAAACATATTTTCCTTTTTCAAACAACCTAAACCCTTATTTCGAAGAAAAAATCAATTTCATGCCATAAAAACATTTCCTTGAAAAAAATTATTTTTGGAGGAAAATATATTAAAAAAGAAAAGAAGCATATTTCCATCGGATCTAGGAATAAGAAAATCTTATGTGAAGAATAAGAAACATATATATAGAATTAAAAAAAAAACAAATTCTACCAGACCTGGTTAGAAATTATTTTCGGCCAAAAACCATGTTTACGGAATGAACAATCAAAATCTCAAAAATAACAACCACAAAAATTGGATCTAAACCACAAATAAATAAATAAATCATTTTTTAAACCATTAAACATTCGTCGACGTGGAAATAAATATTTTTTAAATAGATATTTTTTCATCTAGATCTATTATTATTTATTCGTATGTGTCCATTTCTTGTGTTCGTGTGTGTAGTGTGTGTGTGTGTGTGTGTGTGTGTGGAGAGAGAGAGAGAGAGAGAGAGAGAGAGAGAGAGAGAGAGAGAGAGAGAGAGAGAGAGAGAAATTTATTATTAACGGATATTTGGTGGGATAGTAAGTGAGCAAAGCAGGAGGTAGTGTTAGTAGGGGGAGGAGGGACGGAAGGTGATGATCTGCTATAAAATGCGACGACGGTGTGTGATACCGATTTAAATTAATTCGCAAGATTCCAATTAAACATTATGTAATTAGATTCCATTTTTAAACCAATTGAATTCAGCCCCTAAACATGCAACTACGTATCTAACCAAATAAGATATAGCATGCAGAATTTTCGGAAAAATCCTCGAAGGGCAAAACCTTTTATTTCTAGAACTCTGACGAGTTTACAAGACCATTGACTTACATATCATTTTTCTTTTGTCCACAAGAGTAACGCACGGTGTCTTCATCAAATCTTCAAAGTAACGGCTATAAATCAGCAGTGGTTCACACGCAGTTACACCACAAGGACGCACAGTCCAGACACGCAATCTAAAATCTTCACAAGGACTCCCTCAACAATAGCACGCAACTCTTCAGTTGTAGAGTTCTCCCCACAAAGTATGAACAAAAGCAAAGTGTATTATTGAACACCAAAACAATTCACCAAAGCATATGGGATTTTTGTGAATTGAAAGCAAAAGGGATGAAAACCCTAAATGAAGAAGTCAAAAGAATTCTGCATATTCGTAATTTTCTGTGTTTCAAAATGCTAGGACTTCTTTTCCAAACAAAACAATTTAATGAGTATTTATAGAAAATCGCGTCGCCTCAGTCGTTCGAATGAAAAGGTATCTCGCTTGAACGAAGTACACGTGTCGTTTGAACGACATCGCGCGACATCTCAATGTCACTCGAATCGAGATGGAGATCTCGCTTGAACGACCTGGGCGTCAAAATCGAGGAACTTTACAGGACTTAGAAAAAATACTCATTCTCAAATTTTGACGAAAAAGTTTGCTCCAACACTTAGAAAATATTTTGTGAAAATATCCCCAATCTCTAAGTGCAAAGTTAAGGTATTTAAAATATAACCCTACCAAAGTAAGCTTTGTGGAGGCTTTTTTATGAAGAACCTTGATATATTCGGATCCGTCTTGATGTAAATTCCTCTTGAACTTCTTCGACGGTTGTAACGGTATACGACATAATTAATTGTGATGGACATTTATAAAAATATGTCCTTACAAATCTCCCCCTATGTCTATGCCGGAACATACATAAAAACATCTGAATTATCAAATACCAAAATACCTATACAAATCTACGCTCCCATGAATCTCAAAACTTAAAAGGTACAGATTTGCAAGTTCTCAAACTTTTCTTCAAAAATCTTCATCAAATCTCAAAGCTTTTCTCATCAGGGGTGTGCAACATAAGGATCTTCAATTTTTGTACCTACACACATGAGATAAAGAAAAAACCATCGTGACGCATCGAGTTTGAAATGATATAAGAATAAATCAATCAACATAATCAAATCTCCCCCATAATGCAAAAACTCCGCCATAACATGATAATTCTTTCTTCCCCATTTTATGATGTCCCCAAATAGACAGATAAGAAGAAACAAACTAAACATGGAGTGACATGAAAAATATGCATAGCAAATATGGAGCAAACTACACATGAAAAGGAGTATCTCAAAAGATTTCACAAACTATTTTTGGATTTTTCAATTTTTCGTACAAAAATCACACCATGGATTTAACTAAAACAACCAAGTCATGAAATGGAATGAATGGGTGTGAACATATTCAATAGGTAAATCAACTCAATCAATCAGATGTGCACGATGAATATGTGTACCCCTAACAAATCAACATCAAAAGTATCCTTAGGTGTAAAAATTGTTGAATTTAGACGACATCGTCTTATGCAAATCAACAAATCAAAGTCAAAGTGATTTCAACACCAATAACGTCCAAAACTATTTAACAGTTTTTCAAGACTTTCAAGGACGTGCAAACCAGTTTTAAATTCCATCCAAACTCCCTCATGCATAGTTTCTTTTAGAGGTAATCTAAATTCTCAAACATTGGAGAATTGGTGCAAAACCCCAATGGCCCATAATTGGCATAAATTTCTTTTTATTGCCTTTTAAAATTTTTAGGGGCTCTTTTAAACTTCTTTGGACCCCGGATAATAAAATTCCTCAATTTTTTTAGGTCCGATTTAACGGTGGCTTAGTATTCGCAAAGATCAAATGTGAACCTTTCCCAGCCCTTTCCCGTTTTTCAAATAAAGCACATAAACTCACAAATGGTTCTGACATGCACAACTTTCTTATCAAAGTTTATCGCGTTTGGTTCGTTTTAAAGATAGGATTGAAGTGAAAACACTCAAACAACATGTGATAAGACAAGAACAATAACCAAACAAATTCGTGCATGTGTGCATTAAAGTAAATCATGAGTCAAACATGTAGGAAGTAACACTTAATTACGTCTTAATGACTCCACACATTATAAAGCAAAAAGATGACATGATATATTGTCTCAAAACACTATCAAATAGTCACATGAAAAATGGAATGATGTTGTGACTCGATCATCCTAAGTGTCAATCCATAAACGGTGCAAACAAAATACAAAAAGCTTTTTGGATTTTTCAAAATTTTATCAAAAACAAAAATTTAATACAAAAATTACATGTCAACACGCTAGAAAAAATATATCAAAAATCATAGCTAACATATGACAAACATACAAACACAATCATCTATATGATATGGCAAGAGAAGAATCATGTGCAAGCAAACGGGAATCAACTTGTCTAAAATCTAGTGCCTCTAAAAGTGATTTCCAAACCCAAATAGATGTGAAACGTCATGTGGTGGATTTAGGAACTAAGGGAACACTAGACATAAACTTCCTAGGGCTTTTTCCAAGATCAAAACAGAAACTCCTATGGTGACCTTTCCTACCACAATATGAACATGTGTAAATGGGTGGAATGACACCTATAGGTTAACCTTGTCTGACGTCCTTAGGAATGGTTGACCCTCTAAAACAAACTATGGTTTGGGCTTTTACACTCGAAGCGTGAGAACAAAAAGAGCCATTACCATCACTATCAAACCTACCCGAGTCTGTCAAATCATTTTTGAACTTCAAATTTTTTTACTCAAGCAAAGAATTAGACTCTTCCAATTTGAGGGACACCTTCTTCAAATTAACAATCAAACCTAGAAGGTTATCTCGCTCCCCCTAAATAAAAACAAACTTTTCCCTAAGAGTCTTTTCACGTGCCACAAACTCATTGATTAAAATAATTTTATCCTGTTTGGCACAAACGCAACCACTAGAATTTTTAAAGTCCTCCAATTTTTTTTCTAAAAATAGGACTCTATCATCACTCTCCTTCTTGGAAACTTTTAAGGAATCAAGGTCATTAAACAAATTGCCAAAGTGTTCACGAAAAATATCTATTTGAGTTTGAAATGTTTGCAAATATTCAATCTTACCATCAAAACAAGAATTTTCTTTTTCCAAAACATTAATTCTTTTGCAAAGTTTCAAATTCAAAAGTTTTAATTTTTTAGCACGGTCGTGAACTTTTTCAAAACTCCCCCCCCCCCCCATTAAATGGGCATTCCATTGGAAAAATTGTGATTTTTCAAAAACAAATCAATATCGCACAATTTTTCGGAAAATAGGAATACGCAATAAATTAGCGTAACCTGCTCTTATACCAATTTGTAAAATGCAACGACGGTGTGTGATAACGATTTAAATTAATTCGCACGATTCCAATTAAACCCTATTTAATTAGAGTCTATTTTTAAACCAAATGAATTCAGCCCCTAAACATGCAACTACATATCAAACCAAATAAGATATAGCATGCGACACAAAATTTCTGGAAAATTTCCCGAAGGGCAAAACCTTTTATTTCTAGAACTCTGACAAGTTTACAAGACCATTGACTTACATACCATCTTACTTTCGCCCATAAGAGTATCGCGCGGTGTCTTCGTCAAACCTTTAAAGTAACGGCTAGAAATCAGCAGTGGTTCACACACGGCTATACCACAAGGACGCGTAGTCCAGACACGCAGTCTAAAATCTTCACAAGGACTCCCTCCATAATAGCACACAACTCTACGATTGTAGAGTTCTCCCCACAAAGTATGAACAAAAGCAAAGTGTGTTCTTAAACACCAAAATAATTCACCAAAGCATATGGGATTTTGTAAGGACATAATTCTCATGTCCGTTATCTTACAGTTTTGTATGTCATACGCCGCTACGTTCGGCTACATTTGGCACGTCACCTCACGATCTCACATGACGGCCTCTATCCGAATTCTGGGAATCAAGCATGAATTATCCCCATTACTGCGTCCCTCATCTGCATCAACGACTTCACGTTCCTTGATTCTAGGCACGTAATGCAAGTGGTACGCAAGAGAAGTCAAATCAGTGAAACAAGGCATGATAGGGATGTTCAAGGGCAAATTGGTAATTTTACAGCCACCATCCGGAGGACCGGTCAACTAGAAAGTTGAATATCTTGCCGCAACAAAGATACTGGAAGAAACGGCACCTCAATCCGAGCTACGGTGAAGAAGTTATGACCATTTGAAGTTGGAGAAAATTTCCAAGAAAAAGACTTGGGAAAAATATGAAGTTTTTAAGTTTGGACCAGCGCACTTTTTCGAACCGAGGCCCGAACCGATTCGGGGGGCGAACCGGTTCGCAGGGGACACCGAACCGGTTCGGTGTACCTGTACGCTGATAATATTTTAATGTTTTAAAAATCTGGATCTCTTCATCTGTTTTTCCTATAAATACCAACTTCGGGGGAGTTATTTTGTAAGACTTTAGAAGACGAATTTGAGAGTCCAAATACCTCTAGTCTTCATATTTTTTGAGTCCCAAGACTCATGTTTTGATTCACACATCCTTGCCAAATCTTTGTGAATCCTTTTGCAACCTAAGAACACAACTTTGGTTTGTTCAACCCTTGTGGAGGAGACCGTTCTTCTTCTTCATTGCAGCCCTACTGGAAAGGGATAATTATAGCCGCGACTACAGAATCCGATACCCGAGGGTAATTCTTAGTCAACTTGTATTTTCATTGTAATCCGATTGTAAGCCGTTTTCTTACAAATTATAGTGAAAATAAATGGTTTTGCCCCTTTGGGGGATTTTTCCTTAATTGCATGTGTTTGAATGTTCTTGCATAGATTATCAATTTATTCAATCATATATTGCTGCATGTTTAGGGTTTGTTTGTATTAAAAGGCTTTTAATATATAATTTGATCATTTGAACGCGATCACACGTTCTTAAATTGGTATCAGAGCAGGTTACGCTAATCTATCGCGTATTCCTTTTCCGCAAAATTTTTCTAAGATATCAATTTTCTGAAAAAATTGATTTTTGAAAAAGTGCGTGTTCAAATGGAGAAGTCATATTATAAAATGCCTGTTTTTGACGGGACAAATTATGCTTATTGGAAAGCCCGTATGAGGTCGGCTTTAAAAGTCATTGATGAACGTGTCTGGATTTTGGTTGAACGAGGGTGGACTCCTCCCACCGTGACTGTTGATAATGTGAACAACTAAAACCTGACACTTCTTGGACTGATGAAGAATTTAAATGGTCATCTTTTAATTCTAAGGGTCTAAGTGCTATTTCTGGGTCTGTCACACTTGATGAGTTCAAACGCATAATGACGTGCACCACGTCAAAGGATGCATGGGATGTTTTGCAACTTACCCATGAGGGTATGAACGCTGTTAAAGAGTCTAAATTACAAAATTTGGCCACCCAATTTGAGACTATCACCATGTATGAGTCCGAATGCTTTGATGAGTTTTTTGCACGCTTGTCGGACATTGTTAACACTAGTTTTAATTTGGGTGAGGTAATTGATAACACGCGTGTCGTTAAAAAGATTTTGAGATCTCTCCCAAAACGCTTTATTCCTAAAGTCACTGTTTTGAACTCTTTGGGAAATTTGAAATCACTTAAGTTGGAAGAACTTGTAGGAGATCTTCAAACCTATGAGATTGACATGTTTCCCAAAACCATTAAGGCTAAGGATAATGGGATTGCTTTAAAGACACATTTTCAGAAAAAGAAAGAAAAAGTTTTTGAGTCCAAGTCTGAATGTGATTTTGACTTAGATGACTTGGCCCTGTTTGCAAAAAATTTCAAAAGAATTCTCAAATTCAAGAAAAGTGGAAATTTCAATGATAAAAGGAATGTTGAGAAAAATATTTTTGAAAAGGAAAATGAGAAAGATTTCAAAGACCCTCCTAAGAAAGACAGTGAGAGATGTTTTGAATGCGATGGTAAGGGTCATAGAGCGTTTGAGTGTGCCACCCGTCTGAATAGAGAAAAGGGTAAAACTGTCCTGAATACTACCCTTAGTGACGACAGTGAGGTCGAGTGGGTGGACTCGAGAGATGAGTCACTGCATGAGCGTAACTTCACCGCGTTCATGGCAAGTCATGTGAGTACCTCCAATGCTTCTCACGTCGATGAGGATGCTACGTCACAAGGACACCTCGACAGTAAGAGCGATGAGAGTGAAGGGGAGGATGAGGCAAGTGAGAGCGAGTGTGATCTCCCACACGCTTACGCCGAGTTATATTCTGAGTTTTTTGAAACCAAGAAGCGTAATAATGCTTTAGTCCTTAGGATCACCGCTTTAGAGAAGGATTTCAGATTGTTTGGAGAGAGAGAGAGTTGTGGTGAGAATGAGAGAAATAAAAAACTTGAGAAGATAAGATGTTTTGTGTGCGATGGGACAGGGTACAAGAAATTTGAGTGTCCCACTAGACTTAAGAGAGAGGGCAAGAAAGTTGATATGCCCACTTCTCTAAGTGATAGTGAGGATGATAATGGTGATGATAGTTTGATCCAAAAAGCCTTTAGAAAGTTGTTTATCGAGACCATGGAAACAAAAAGGACTAATAGGATCCTAGGTCTTAGGATTGGTGAGTTGAAGGGAGAGAATGATGAGCTTAAAAGGGAAAAAGGTGACTTGACCAACACGGTGTCTAGTCTGACGACACGTGTATCCCATCTCGAGGATGACCTCAAACAAGCACGGGAAGTTCAAATCACATTAGAGAATTCACCCGAGCCTATATCCACTATTGTGAGTGAG
This sequence comes from Sambucus nigra, assembly GCA_949130495.1. Taxonomy (NCBI): domain Eukaryota; kingdom Viridiplantae; phylum Streptophyta; class Magnoliopsida; order Dipsacales; family Adoxaceae; genus Sambucus; species Sambucus nigra. The sequence continues at coordinate 59,355,634 of OX422219.1, forward strand.
TCCTATGGGTGTCCGTCTAGGAATGTTCATCCCAAAATTGTTGATAAATTACTTCCTAGACCAGTTTATGTTTGCTCCCACTGCAAGAAGCAAGTACATCTTAGGGAATTTTGTTCTAAGTTGGGTTTTGTGCCAAATCATGCCACTTCACACATTCATGCACATGCACCCACTCATGATACTTTGCCTGCTCATTTTGATAGAGAGTTTGCACATATTCGCGAGCAAGTGAAGTTTTTGATCAAGACTACACATGATTTAGTGGAGTTGGTTCAAAAGATGTCACACTCTATAGAAAACTCCACTGTTACTCCTGGTTGAGATATAGTCTTGATTGCTAGCATAGGTTGTTTATCATTCTTTTTAACCTATTGCTAGCATGTATCATTAGTTTGTTTTTCATTATTTTAAAAAAAATACAAAAAGATTTTCTTTATGTTGTTTAAGAAAAGCACAAAAAGATTTTATTTTGATAAAATTTTTAAAAGACCAAAAAGATTTTTGTATTATTTTTGGATGAGTATTTAAGATAGCCAAGTCACACCTTCATTCCATATCTTCATGTGATTGTTTGATAGACATTTGAGAGGCTACATCATTTCATCCATGTGCTTTACATTGAATGGAGTCTTTGAGATGTAATTCGTGATATCTTCTTACATGTTTGACTCCTATATCCTTTATTGCACACATGCACGGTTATATTTCATTGTTGCACTTGTCAATCTCATGTTGGCTTGAGTGTTTCCATCTCAATCCTGTCTATACAATGTATAAAATGCGATAAAACTTGACAAGATTGGAATGCATGTAAAAACCGTTTTGGTGAGACTGTGTGTTTTTGTATAACGGGGAGGGGCTGCGAAAGGTAATCATCTATCCTTTGCGCAAAATCCACCGTTAAAAAGGACCTAAAAATGGAGGAATTTTAATATCCGAGGTCCAAAGAGGATAAAAGAGCCTGAAAAAATTTACAGGCAATAAAAAAACAATTCATGCCAAATATGGGCCACTTAGGTTTCACCATCAATTCTCCAAAGTTTGAGAATTTAGAATGCCTCTATTCCATATAATATCTGAGGGAGTTTGGTTGGAGAATATAAACGGGTTTGCACTTCCTTGAAAGTCCTGAAAAAGCATAAATCATTTTGGACGTTATTGGTGTGAAAATCACTTTGAGCTTTGATTTGTTGATTTGATTGAGTCAATACCTTATATTGTCACTATTTTACACCAAATGAAGCATTTGAGTTCATTCTCTAGGAATATCCAATATTCATCGTGCACATATGTCATGTTTGTATGCATTGATTTTTCTATCGAATTTGATCACACCACTTCATTTACGTTATCATCGACTTGGTTGCTTTATGTTCATTCTTGGTGTGATTTTATACTCGTGACACCCCGCATTTACTTATTTGATTTGTTTCTCTCATTTGTCTATTTGGGGACATCATAAAAAGGGGGAGAATGAATTATCTTCTTATGGGGGAGTTTTGAAAGTTTGAGCTTGTTCATAAATCTGTATATATGTTTATCATCATTTCAAACTCGATATGTCACTTGGTATTTTCTTTGTCTCATGTGTGTAGTTACTACTTTGATTATCTTTGAATTGCACACCCTGATGAGAAAAGCTTTGAATGAATTGAAGACTTGAAGATCAAATGATGAAGACTTATTCATTTTTATCTTTCCAGTTTTGGGTTCATGGAAGGGTAGATTTGTATAGGCAATTTTGTTACTTGATAATTCTGATTTTTTATGTATGTACCGGCATAGACATAGGGGGAGATTTGTAAGGACATAATTCTCATGTCCGTTATCTTACAATTTTGTATGTCATACGCCGCTACGTTCGGCTACATTTGGCACGTCACCTCACGATCTCACATGACGGCCTCTATCCGAATTCCGAGAATCAAGCATGCATTATCCCCATTACTGCGTCCCTCATCTGCATCAACGACTTCACGTTCCTTGATTCTAGGCACGTAATGCAAGTGGTACGCAAGAGAAGTCAAATCAGTGAAACAAGGCATGATAGGGATGTTCAAGGGCAAATTGGTAATTTTACAGCCACCTTCCGGAGGACCGGTCAACTGGAAAGTTGAAGAGCTTACCGCAACAAAGATACTGGAAGAAACGGCACCTCAATCCGAGCTACGGTGAAGAAGTTATGACCATTTGAAGTTGGAGAAAATTTCCAAGAAAAAGACTTGGGAAAAATATGAAGTTTTTAAGTTTGGACCAGCGCACTTTTTCGAACCGAGGCCTGAACCGATTCGGGGGGGCGAACCGGTTCGCAGGGGACACCGAACCGGTTCGGTGTACCTGTACGCTGATAAGATTTTAGTGTTTTAAAAATCTGGATCTCTTCATCTGTTTTTCCTATAAATACCAACTTCGGGGGAGTTATTTTGCAAGACTTTAGAAGACGAATTTGAGAGTCCAAATACCTCTAGTCTTCATATTTTTTGAGTCCCAAGACTCATGTTTTGATTCACACATCCTTGTCAAATCTTTGTGAATCCTTTTGCAACCCAAGAACACAACTTTGGTTTGTTCAACCCTTGTGGAGGAGACCGTTCTTCTTCTTCATTGCAGCCCTACTGGAAAGGGATAATTCCAGTCGCGACTACAGAATCCGATACCCGAGGGTAATTCTTAGTCAACTTGTATTTTCATTGTAATCCGATTGTAAGCCGTTTTCTTACAAATTATAGTAAAAATAAATGGTTTTGCCCCTGTGGGGGATTTCTCCTTAATTGCATGTGTTTGAATGTTCTTGCGTAGATTATCAATTTATTCAATCACATACTGCTGCATGTTTAGTGTTTGTTTGTATTAAAAGGCTTTTAATATATAATTTGATCATTTGAACACGATCACACGTTCTCAGATTTCTGTGACTGAAAACAAAAGGGATGAAAACCCTAAATGAAGAAGTCAAAATAATTATGCAGATTTGCAGTTTTATGTCTTTCAAAACATTGGGATTTCTTTTTTAAAACAAAACCATTTAATGAGTACTTATAGAAATTCGCGCTGCCACGGTCGTTCGAATGAAAAGGTATCTCGCTCGAACGAAGTACACGTATCATTTGAACGACATCGCACGACATCTCAATGTCTCTCGAATCGAGATGGAGATATCTCTTTAATGACATGGGCGTCCAAATCGAGGAACGTTATAGAACTTAGAAAAAATAATCATTCTCAAATTTTGACGAAAAAATCCGCTTCAACACTTAGAAAATATTTTGTGAAAATATCCCAAAGCTTTAAGTGCAAAGTTAAGGTATTTAAAACATAACCTTACCAAAGTAAACTTTGCGGAGGCTTTTTGATGAAGAAACTTGATATATTTGGATACATCTTGATGTAGATTGCTCTTGAACTTCTTCGACGGTTGTAACGGTATATGACATAATTAATTGTGATGGACATTTATAAAAATATGTCCTTACATCTGCTGTGGGTAGGGGAGGGGCGATGGTGGTGGGGAGGGGGGAGGGGGAAGTGCGTAGGACATCCATGACTTATGGGTTAAGTGTGTGTTTAGTGTCAAAGGGAGAGGGAGGGAGGGAGAGAGAGAGAGATAGAGAAATTAAGATAACTATAGTTTTTTCCAAAAAATGCCACTCTAAGTATGAACGGACAAAAATTCTCTTATTTTCCCTCATATGTCATGCATATGACTGACTTTTCATCTAAAAAGTTAATGGTGTTAACTGTAGGGGTTACTTGAAGTAGTTTAGAAAGTTGAGAGGATGAAGTCTAGGAAATAAAAGTTCGGGTGGTGAAGTGAAGGGGGTAAAGTTCTGAGAGTAGGTGTAATTAATCGTTTATTATAAAGTTATGCGTATTTTTTCATTATTTTTTTTGCAGGTAAAATTTTGCTATGTTATGGTTTTCCTCCCGAATATGACACGTGTACCTTATAATGACATCCCTTCAAACACCACATATTGACACGTGGATTGCAATAAATTGTAGTTCGGCGTTTAGGGAGGATTTTCTCCCCTCTAGAATTTGACACACGGCTCTTTTTTATTTACAACACTAATGTTGTGTTCTCTTTCTCTCTCGCATTATTTTTTATCTGGGTTACAAGGAAAAATACATTTTTATTTCAAAGATATATGATCAGATCAATTAGACGACTAGACCTCTTCCAATTGATTCCTATCTTCTTCTCTCCCATTTTGTATATATATAGGAGTCAATTAATGTATACTCCCCAACATAAATAAATATTTTGTAAACAAGACATATATTTTTACTTTAACCCATTTTGTCCCTCAAAAACCCATTTATCCAATACTCTTTTTTTTTTAAAGGTTCACTCTAGCAGCATCACCCTGCCAATGGCACGGTGATAAATTTTTTTCCATGATATTTTGTACCCGTGGCGATAAATTTGTTCCCCTGATAAATTTGTTCTCACGTCACCAATAGTGTAAATATAAATACTTTTGGTCATCGCATAGTATACTTGCGGTATGATTACAATTTCAATACAGTGCATTTGTTTCTTAAGAACATCTACTTTAAATTTGCAATTAGTATTTTTTATTATAACATTTTAAACTTTATTGAAACAAATTTTATAAACTATACTGACATTGTGAATTGCTCTTGTACTCTGATAACATAGGCGTGTCATTCGTTCTTGAGCCTCATAGCAACTATGAAAATATGAATAAACACATTGACAGCCATAGGGCCCGCACGTGTAAATCCTATTCTTAAAATAATTCAGTGTATTGGACAGATATATGTAAGACTTTTCCTAATTTCTCCTTTGGCCTCGTACATGCCTATGTATTATATATACTAAATATACATTTGTTTATAACTATAAACATATTTTTTATATATAAATACGATTGCTATACCTGACCACACGTCAACAGTTATTTCTTTTTAAAAACTCAGACACTGTCTTGGCGAGTTGATAGACACTAGCATCATTGGCCCCGCTTCTTTAATGTATTGAAAATCTTTTAAAATATTGTACATTTTTTTATATAAAATTATTTTTTATTTTTTAAATGTCATACAAATTTGTTTTAATATGAATTTTAAAATTTCAAAAATAATCTTATAGAATATAAATTGTACGCTATTTTATTTAGTTATTTTTTTAATGTACAGTTTAAAAAAAATAACTATAGAGTTTAGCCATCATAGACTATAACTATGTAAACATGGACTGTGACCTTACATCCTTTGTCCTTTTATTTCAAACCCATAGCCTTAGTAGAGATATTTTACCTACCTAAGAGCCTAAGACATCCTATATCACGTCAGTTGTTATATAGTGTTTTTACTGATAAGGTAAATATGTTAATTGTTGGCCTTTACGTCTGTTTTGAGTTTCAATGTCTTATAGATTGTCAGCCAGGTTGCGGTCCCAAGATGCATGGGCTTGTATAGTGAGATAGTTGTACGGCAGTTGACCTCTACTATTTAAGTTTGGTATTTGATCCTTTAATTTATTTAATAAAAAAAATAAAAAAATAAACAAATTTTGTCACATTAAAAAAATCTACAACAAAAGGAAATAATATGTATTCTCTTATCAAGGCACTATTTTGATATTTTAAGGGAGTGCTATTCCCACTCCATTTGAATATCAAAATGACAATTATATTCTTGAATTTATCCAATTTAAATGTCTAATTTTTTTACCTTAAATTAAAATAAATATATTTTTTAAATAGTAAAAAAAATAGCTTTTAACCAAAAATAAAAATTGCAAACAAAAAAAATACTTTTTTAAGAAAAAAATTTTTAAAGAAAATAAATTTTTCATTTTATAAACAGTTTTTAAAAAAAATTAAAAAGATTTGAACCACTCTAGTATAATTTTTATATATATAAAAAAACTATTTTATCATCTTAACTTTTATATTATATAGAACATCGTTTTAGTTTTTTTCAACAATTTTTAAAAGCTAACATATAATTTTTTTAAGATAATGGAAACGATTATTTTATTTTTTAAAAGAGTTATAAAAAATCCTTTTTTTAATAAACATTTAATTTATACAATTTTTTTAAAAAAAGTTCTTTAATAAGCAATTTTTTTATAATCAAACTAGTTTTTTGTTAGGATATTTGTTTTTCATAGAAATACTTTTTAATATTTGTTTGTTTTTTATAATCAAAATTTTGAGTATAAATATGGATTTGAGATGAATGAAAAGAGTAAATAAATAGAGTATTTTGGTTTTTAACCATAAAAGTGGAGTGTGGAGAGTTTTTGTATACATGGAGTAATACAACCAAAGTGTAGCTATGCCCCTGTGCATAATGTCAGACTTTCTTGGACCACAGTCTCTGCTAACAGTGTGGCTCACTGGCTTGCTTCCATGCGTTACATAGCTGGTGACCTTAGGACTGCTACAACTTCTCAGGATCTGCTAAAAGTATCACCCTTTTGATGGTAAAAAAAAGATAAACTATGATAAAATAAAATAAACAAAATGGAGAGGAAATGGGGGACGGTGAAGCCGAAATCACATAAAAAATGAATTTACTTTGTGGAATCCATTTGTAATCACATCCATGAAATCCTTTGCAATCCCATCATATTTTCGGATGAATCCGACCACCATCCGGTTGAATACCAGATTTCAAAATGGGTGTGGAAGCATTCTATTGAATCCACAACTAGGTTCAATCCCGTTAAATCCCACCACCTCCCGATTTAATCGCCCAATGGTGGAAGTATCGTTGTTGAATCTCACTAGAACCCAATTCAATCCCACCCACCCGGTTCAATCCTAACAATAAAAATAGGCATGGGCGGGAGCTTAGAAACACAGGACGTGGGTGAGAGTACTTTTTGCATAATATTTTTTTTAAACCCATCCTTCTGCTCATGCTTGCCCATGAATTGAGAGAGAAAGAGAGAACGAATATTATTGGTCCACATGACTCGAGGTCTGAGAAGGAACAGTCTTGTGTGAGAGTGGGAGCGTGGTTGTATATGGACAGCTGATTGTTTTCGTCTTGGGTTTAACAAATGCAAACTTATACGCGACATGATTTAATACCATTAAATACAAACAACAAAGATTTCATCTTAACTGTCACTTAGCGTAGATATAGATACAAAATATGCAACATTTCCATCCCAAATAAATAAACAAAAAAAAAGACTCTAAGAAAAGAATAAAAACTGCTCTCGCTCCAGCATCTTCCTCTTCTACCTCCTAGATTGAGCCTGAAATTGAGAAGCATTTATCATCATCACAGGAAACAAAACCTCGTCCTCACTAATAGATCCTCTTTAGTGAGAAAATCTTCTAAAGCCATTTTTTGGGTCTGGATTACTGAAAACTCCTCAGTAAAAATCTTGTGTAAAAAATACAAAATACAAAGAAGCTTTGTAAAGATAAGAAAGAGGAAAGGAACACATAAAAGTAGTCTGTGAGAGAATAAGAGGGAAAAATTATTAAATGAAACATCTGTTTAAAGGCATATCGAAAGGAGCATCTTCATGTTCTTCGCCAGTGGAGATATTAACTTCTTAGAGTTTGATGATTGGGGAGATTTGAGGGTTTCTGGGTTAAACTTCTTAGAGTTTGTTGATTACCAAATATCTTTGTATGTATATTCAAACCCATCATGGAACTAAGTTTAAACCTGTAAATTGCCAAAAAAATATTAGATCTAAAAAAAGCAGAAAAAGGTATAGGATAAATTGAGTTTAGAAAAAGGTATCACGAGTTTGATACACAAAACCTTCCGATTTGTATACCTATTTGACCTTAGAAGAAAAAATCTCAAACCAAGGGAATTAAAATAACCTGCTCGTTAGTTTCAAACAGGTGAAACTCGTGGAGGAAGAGGGAGTGCGGATAATGAAAGAACAAACCATTTCTTGAGAGTGAGAGCAAGAGAGAGAGAGAGAGCGAGGGGTAGGGTGTGACACCCCGGTCCCCGACTAATTAAACACCGGGTAGCTACTCCTTTATTAAATTAATTCAAAATGCCAAGTTGGCTCAGTTAATAGCATCACTGTCGAAAACATTTTTTTTTATTTACTAACCACCTAGTATTTAAAAAGTAAGTTGTCAAATTTTAATTAAAGTCTGATTAACATGCAATGAAAGAATAAAGCAAGAATAATGTCACCATTCACCATAACGAAATAATAGAATAACCATCACATGATATAAATAAATCCGGAGGAAAAACTCCTCACAACAAATCCCACAACTGAAATGAATAACTAAATACTGAATACTAAATCAATACATGCCAAAGTCTGAAAAAAAACTAAAATGTAAAAGAGTCTCTAATGGAACTGGGCAACATGCCCTACAACTGAAGAATACTAAAAATGGAATCCAAATGAAGGAAGCGCCTAAAAGCAAATCCCTCTAGCTCCCACAAACTACAGCTCGTCACCTGAATGAGTATCCTAGGCATGGTGTCCTTGTGGCTGGGCACCTAAAATGGTTTTACAAGAAAAATAGATTTGAAAGCAAACGGGCCAGAACCCGAATGTGAAGATATTTTAAAAACCTGCAAGTGCTTTAATAACATTTAAAACATTAAATGCAAAATACATGTTAGGACGTGCACTCACATGAAATTCTCACCTCTCGTCTAACTGTGCACTCCTAACGAAAGTACCCATCTAAAATAACACTAACCTCTAGCTAAGCGACATCATATCTAGCTAGACTGTCATAGGTTCTACCCTTATTACTCGATTCCCATTTACATTAAAACGATCTCAATTAAATAGGGGCTTAACGTAAATTCAGGTTCTCTCAAAAAGGCAATGCAACTCATTATAGATTATCCCATTTATATTTTTCATATTTACACACAATACCATATGAAAGTTCCCATTATTAAGCGTATATTTTCCACAACATAAATATACAATATAAGCACCCCGAGGCTAAGCTGCGGTGCACACATAATCTGCTATCCATCCCGGTACATCACGTACATAAGGATCATACATTCCGAATCTCTCAGGAACGTTATCAGATAACACAAATCACAAACAGTGGAGGCGAACACAGTCACATCACATGGGTCACGCACATACCTACGCTCCCACGATCAACAGACTTATTAACATCCCAATAAGTCCTTCTCTGACCTATGTTCTCGAGGTACCAGTCTAAATCCCCCCCGTAGGCAACACAAGGATTAGAGGGTCCTAAGTGAACGCAAACCTTCCGTGATAGCAAGTATGGTAGGTATGTTATACACACAAATCATATACCAATACTAAGTAAGCACACACCTTAGTAATCACCGTAGTTTAATTGTAGTACATATCGCATTCTTGTACCAACTTATAATTTATACAATTTATATAATCCCGGTTCATAATCGTACGCGCCATAATTTATTCTCACGTCGTAATAGACACTCACGTCTCAACCCAAAATGTCCATTTGGTTCGATCCACCCTTATATAATTTACTCCCCATAATATTCCAAATGTCCCGAATCTACCAATAAATCATCAGAGAACTAATATCTCTCCGTTTAAATAAAGTTACGGGACTCCCAAAATCAAAACAGGCTAAAAAGCCCAAACTGCCAGCTCGTTAGAAGTCTCGTTCGAACGAGACTGTTCGAACGAGATTCAGTTCGTTCGAACGAACTGTACCTTCTAACGACATCTCGTTCGAACGAAGGTATCGAACGAACTTTCCCCTCGTTAGAAGCAACTGGTCAACTCGTTAGAAGGTCGTTCGAACGAGCTCGTTCGAACGACCTGGGAAGGCCTTCTAACGAACGACCAGTTCGAGCCCAGATTTCCTACTTTCATTTTTTCACCAATTTCTACTCCTCAAATCTCCTCTAAAATTCGTCCTAGCAATGGTTTAAGGCCTCTAATAAGTCCTAATCATGTTAAAGTCACGTACTAACGTATTTTAAAGGATTAATTCTTCCTAAACATCATTAAATCACAAGTCTCTACACTTTTCCCCAATTTTTCAAAAACATAAACCCTAGAATCTTAAATCCTTAATTTATCCAATTAAATCCGTTTTTGTTTCTTGCAAAATATATCAACATCAGATTAGTCCTCTAAATACGATTCTACATGCAATCCTTTCATCAAATTATAGTATTCTAATTCCAAACTCATGGGTTTTTCATTAACTTTCAAGAACAAATGTAAATTTTGTATTATCTAACATGGAAGAAACATTCTCTGAATTAAACGGACCAAAATCACTTGCCTTGATTCAATCTCAGATTTTGATGACGATTTGAAGAAGTTCACTCTCTCTTTCTGCAGAATTCTCTTCTATCTCTCTCTCTCCAAGCTTTCCTCTCCAATGGCTATGGTGGCTAGGGTTTGTTTTGGGGGAAAATTAGAAACCTAATTCTAATAACCTACGTAGCCTATTAGGTTAAAATGGGTTGGTTAGTGGCTTAGTGGCTTAGTGGGTCAAATCCAAATCATATATAATTTACTAATTTTCGTCACTTTTAATTCTCAAAAAATGCAAAATTACCAAACTACCCCTATATGTTGCCGGTATGGCCTAAAAATACCCCGGGACCCAAACTAAACCCCCGCCTAGTATTTTCTGACTATCTCGGCCCTTCCGGACGCGTTGGCACACTCAAAACGACCATATGGTTAATAGAATTTAAATTCACTTTTATAATTGAATTAATTATATCCTGACGCAACTATCACACGCGTCCCAATAAAATATCCAAACTGCCGTATATCAATCTCACGACAAATTTCATAATTCAATATTCAATTATCATCATATATACTCAATATAGTCAAATACCAACTCACATCTCGCTAGTATTTTATCCGGATTAATTTCCAAATTAATTCACAGTTAATTAATTAATCCCAAAAATAAATATCAGAAAAAATACGGGGTATTACATAGGGGTGTTCAGAAAAACGAATGGACCGGTGGACCGAACCGGACCAAACCGGACCATCTTAATTTTACTGGTTTTTTTTAATCGGTCCGGTCCAGATTTTTTTTTTGACAGACCGGTCTAACCGGTCCGGTCCTCGGTCCCCTTATTAAATATCCGGTCTGGACCGGCCCGGACCGATTACTATTAATATATATGCATTTAGTTATATCTATATATATACATATATATTTATTAACACACGCACACAACTAAACAAACTTGGGCCCTGAAGTTGGGGTACGCTCGTCAAAAAAACAAAGAAAAGAAACCCTATATCTAAATTAACACACGCACTCTCCAGCCACTCCTCACATCACAACAGAACACACGCATTCGTATTTTTTTCTTTGTGCCATTTTTTGCACTTCTCCGCTTCTCAAGTTCTCCAATCTCCAACCTCTTCGCTTCTCAAGTTCTCTGATGTTGCGCCGCTGCTGTTGTGTCGCCCCTGTAGCTGATGCTGTTGCGCTGCCGCCACCGTTGCGCCACCCCTGTAGCTGTTGCTGTTGAGCCGCTGCCGCTGTTGCGCCGCTGTTGTGCAACCACGATCAAGAACTTCTCTTCTCAACCCCATTGTTGCTGTTTCACTTAGGGATATTCAAAATCGTTGCTCCTCTCATTTTTTGTGTTATGTATATTGTGTTCTCAACCCCATTGTTGCTGTTACACTGTTTTTTGCACTGATTGGTTTTTGCACTAATTAGCAATTTCTAATCTCATAGGATCCCTACATGTTTATATACATGCTTTTATACTAGAATATGGAGAAATTTGGAGAGTTTTTTAGGACCTAAAATCTGAACAAGTTTGGATATTTTTAAAGGTAATTTTTATTTTTCAAATGTTTAATTTAGTACGATTAGGACCGGTAAGTTAGACCGGACCGACCCTATAAAAAACCGGACCGACTAGGGCCGGGTGACCGATACAATCGGTCCGATCTTGGTCCATTTATTTTTAGGACCGGTTTAATCGGTCCGGTCCGTAAAAATCCTAAAAACCGGCCCCGACCGGACCGTGAACACCCCTAGCGAGGGGATTACTTTGAAATAGGAAAGGATGGCATGGATTTGAGGAATAAAGTACCGTTCTTTTTTTCTCGAGCGTTGTGCTCTTCAAGTGTTGTATTGTTTCTTTCAAGCCAAATTACACCACTCCCTTCCCATCATTTTCAACTGTTAGATTCAACCCTTAAGAGTTGATCTCAGCTAAAAAAACCTTTCTTCCTTTGGATAGATAGATAGATAGATACAAAATGTGTTTATATAGGTTTTGTGTATAAATTCATATGATGCGACAAAAAATACCTTCTTCTTTATTATATAGATATACTAGCGGATGCCCGTGTCTGGGGGCACGACGATAAATTTGTCCCAGTGATAAAATCTAGTCCATAGTAACCCCACTTTAAAAAAAATACTTTAAAAACTTTAAGAAAAAAAAATTAAAAATTTTAAAAATATATATTTTTAAATATTTAATAAAAAAATAAAAATATTTTAATAAAAAAATAAAATAAAATAATAATGTATATATGTATGCATGCATACATGCATGTATATGTATGGCATACATGCATGTATATGTATGCAAGCATGCAACACATAAAATGTCATGCATGTTTACCATGCATGAGTTACTATTTACAAGACCATTGTCCCTTATATATATATATATATATATATATATACACATATATATAAAGGAATTTTGTTGTTTCTTTACATCAGTTACATATAATATAGCTAAATATGTCCTTCATTGTGGGGTTAATCGATAACACTATAGGGGTATGATCCCTAAAATGTCATACAAACACATATTATTATTTTTACATATATGCATATCCTCCCAATACCCGTATATATATAATCACATTAACCGACTGATTCGTACTTATCACCCGAAGCACTAGTCCAATAACCCAAGTCTATCCCCTACTCTTAATTAAAGTCCTCTCTTAATTAAATAATTAACCTTACTTCTCTTCACTGAATTCTAGTCGACTTTCCTAACCAGCCCTAAAATTCATAATCGAAAATCTCTTTGTCCCATTACATATCCTACGACCCGGGTAGTTTATTTCCTAAATACCCAATGTATATAATTCGAGTCAATTCTCATCTACACAAAATTTTCCTTACTGAACATAATCTCTAGAACTATTAAAAATCATTAACTTAACCTTAATTTCATCAACAATTAATTCATATTAACTAAGGGAATATATCCACAAGGTTTTGTAATCGTCCAAAATATAATCGTGCCTAAGATAAAATCCAACCCTAGATTATCAGCCAAAGATTTTAATCCCATACACCTTCTGTATAAAATTCATAACTAATTAAAAAAATTAAGAAATATACGAAAATGGCGAACACATAATCATAATGAAAAGATCTACAATTCCATGGCCTAGCTAAGCAGGGGAACCGAACAGGTTCGGCCAGGGGGCAAACTAGTTTGCCCTTAGAATTCTGCAACCCGAACCTGCTATGATTTTATTATGAGTTTCTCCAAACTTCCACCCCAAAATGCATCCAAATTTCATCCCAAAGTTATATAATGTCACCCCATAAATTATTAACATGAATATATATATAAAATAAAGCAGGAGGTTTTTTTTGTCTCCCCCAACTAATGGTTCAAATCAAATCTGATGGATTTGGTCTTTATCAACTAACGGCTCAGATTGAAAATGAAGTTTTACATCTTAAGGGTTTAATATGAAGCCACGTGGGCCTGCAAAATTATTTCACGCTATCTCTGACTATTTTACCTCGAGCCTCTCAATCCCTCAACCACCCACTCTTTGAAAAGTAGTCGCCTATTTTTTCTTTCTACCATATTTCTCTCTCTCTTTAGCACCATAAACAAAGCTCAAAATCAAAGACATTAAAAACGATTCAAACCAAAAACCCATTTCCCTCTCACCCATGGATTTTTGTTGTACTATTTTCTGGAAATGATACAAATCGAAAATGGGTTTCTCACCCATGGATTTTTGTTTCTTAGGTTGTCCTGTCATGATTTTTTTTTTCCTTTTTACATTTTTAATGAATCATGCGATTTTTTCCAGAAAATAGTACGATAAGTTTTTTTTTTTTTTCGAGTTTTTTCTCTCACTCTACATTTCAAACCCACTTCTTGTATGAAAAAGGTTTTTGACTGACACTACATTTCAAAGCCAAGTTTTTTCTTTGGCGAGTTACCAGCTTATAGTTCTTTCTTAGCTTAAATCATATATGGCTCTCAGTCTCTGACTTTTAACCCACATCCATTATTTACTCCATTTCTTGCCTCCGAGGCTCCGTTCGTCAGCACAAGAAGCACCGCCATTTCTTTCCTCCAATCGAAAAAGGTATCTCACTCTAAGTTGTATTATCTTTTATTTGGTCTGTTTAGAAAGTATCTCACTCTAATTTGTATTTTACTTCTTTGTTCATGCAGTATAGATCCCTCTTTTTTGGATTTACTTTTTGATTCAAGCCATTTTGTATTGATTTATGTTTACGAAGCTTCGAATTTTGAGTTTTTATTTTTGAATCAGCGGTGGATGCGATGGTAGAGGAAATAGCGGGAGCAGTGGAGTTGGAAGAGAGGGTTTGATTTTGTGTGGAGTGGTAACTCAAATCCACTTTGTTTCACCTGCGCCTCTCCGCTTATTTTGTGTTAGATCTCACTCCTCCAATTTCTTCATGGGATCTCCTGATAGCGGCGGCAAGCCCTGGTGTTTCGAGTTTATGTTTCGAGTTTGTTGCTTTTAATTATTTTTTTAATTTCAGTAGATTTTTAATTACCTTAGGTATTTGCTTTTGTTTTTTTAACTTCATTAGATTATTAATTACCTTATAGTTTTTCAACTCTTTTCTTAATCATGTGGTTTTGCAACACAATGGGCAAGCACGCTCATTGCCCTGACTTATTACCCCCAAAAGAGTTTCTGGTGTAGAGACTTAGTTGTTAAAGGAGGTTATGATGGGACAAAAGTTATGTATTTTAATTTTAACTGGTTTCAAAACTATTTCTCAGTTTGGGTCTCTTGCTTTGATATGGTAAGCTAAGACCATGGATTTAACTTCTTATATTCTCTCTCTTTTGACTGTATTTTTGGTTTCAAAACAGGGTCTCGATTGCTGATCTCCGGCAACGCCCGTTGTTAGAGTTGCCCACGGTGTTTTACACAGAGAAATGAACACAAACACCCATGCTCATCTTCATTTCTGGTTACAAAGAATTTTTTTTATTAATGACGTAACAGTCAAATATATTGGTGTTTTGCACAAAGAAATCTCTGTGTTCATTTGTACCAGAGGTACATCTCTGTCTATCATTTGTATTAGCGATTTTTCTTAGATTTTTTGTTCGTTATTTTATTTTCTCCGAGATCTTATATATTTGTTTTAGAAAAAAATTCATTTGTTCTTACTTTTTTGCACATTTAATTTCTCCTGGTATCTCTATTTTTTTTTTGCTTTGATGTTTCATTGAAAATAATTTGCAGGGCTCATAAAGTTTGAGGCGGAGAAAAATTTGTTGGGATGATATAGTTTGAGGTGGAGTAAAAGTTTGTATTGGGTTTAATATCTTTGATTTTGGAAGGAAGAAAATGAGTTTTGAATATGATTGGTGTTGGGTTCTTAATACTTTTAGTTTTAGTTAAATATTGTTGCCTGTGATATTTTTATTTTTTGTTTATTCGGTTTTGTTTTTGGGCCTTTTTATCTGGATAGACTAGAAAAAAAAACCATGATTGTAATCATAAATTTCTATCAGAAACTGATCTCATCGCAACTGAAAAAATAAAAGTCGTTATCTATTTTTTATATGGAAATAAAACATTCAATTTTTCAAGCATGCTTTGTTAAAGGAGTTGGTTTTAGCCAATGTGCGCGAGTAAGGGAAGGATATGGTTTTAGCCATTTTGAAGGAAGGGAAGGAGTTGTATGAGTACGGTTCTTTAAAATGAGATGTTCCCTTTTTTTTCATCTCAATAAACCCAAGTGTTTGGGTGTAATGACCGGATATAAGCTTGGGGTGGGTTTAAATATAGGGGCGTTGTAAATTTAGGACCTATCGTAATATATATTTTAGAAAAATGATAACAAATATTTTATTTATATTTTTAGTCCCTATTTTTGAATAAATTTGTTTGCATGTATTCATATTATAAAGAATCAATCAATCACAGCATGTCACGTATCCCTTTAATTTAAAATAGGGACTAAAAATGAAAGCGAAATGTTTGTTATCCTATATTTATAATTAATATTATTTTAAGTCCTAAAATTACATAATCTATTAAATAAAATGGTGGCTATTAATAGATAAGAGGGATTAAGGGTATTTCTATTTAAACCCCATTTTTTATTTATTTATTCGTCCGCTCCACCTCACTTCGCAGTGTCTTCAAACACCTTGAGTATCTCTCGCTTTCTATACATACGGGCTCGACGATTTTAGTTACTTTGCTCAAGACAACATTTCATTGTTTATAGTGTTTTTTTAAATGAAAATATATTATATAAAATAATTAATTAAAAAATATATAAATATTTTATACATATAAACATATATTAAAAATATAACGGGTACAACATAGCAACTGAAATAAGCAACAATTGGACGTGGGTCCCATGCTTGATTTTAAGATGTGGCAGGTACAATCATATATACACCCTATCCAAAGGTGGTTGTGGGGCCCGAGTGTCTAAGGTCTACCAAGTCAAATCTGTCCAATTATGACGGCTTTAATCCAAAACTTGAAAAACCTAAAAATTGCAATCCTATATCTAGATGCAAATGAAATAACTGGCTTTCGCTCAATTCTAAAGGAAGTGTTTTTTTTTTAAATTCTAAAGGAAGTGGAATCCTATGGCTAATATGAATAGTACGAGTGCGGATCACCAAACCCATTCATCTAACGGCTAAGAATGATAGTTCTAATCGATGAACTCTAAAAAATTTATATGGACATATATGCTCCTACTCTAAAATACCAAAGCCACTATTAATCCACAGTACCTATCTGGTCAAATCAAATAGCTAAGACCTATGAGTAGTTCTACACGAATAGAAGCGTCCGTACAGATTGACATGACATGTTCATATTGGTTCGTGTCTTGAATCCACTCAAGACACGGACCAATACAGATGCGACACGTCAGTCTATACAAATTTTTTTGTACAAACCTTAGTTAAAATAGAATTTTTCAAAACTTATTGTCCGTTATGTTTCATCAGGATTAATGGACACGAGACAAAGGCACGGGGCCCTAGAAAATTAATTATCTGTAAAAAAGAGAATATAAATATAATATGACAAGGCCCAAAATATAGTTTTTAAATTTGTTTTCAAATACCGTACAAAATAAATTGTACTTCATATTTTTACTGTTTTTAATATTTTTTTAAATACTATACATTTTTTATATATATTAAATAGTTGAAACAATCATTTTTTTAAATTAAAACAATTTTAAATTGTACACTTAAAAAAAACTTAAATGTGTGCTTTAAAAAGCAACTAAATAAAAATAGCTTACATTTTAAAAATAGGTATATGAAACATTTTTTTTATATTTTATAAAAGAGTTTTCTTAATTTTATACAATATTTTAAAACAAGTTTGAAAATTAAGTCCGTATTAAACAAAATTTTCACGTTATTTGAAAAAAAATTAAAATTATTTTATTTAAAAAACGTACAATATTTTATAAGTTTTTTAATACTTAAAAAAGATTTTTAATTTTTTTTTATTAAGAAAACAATTAAAAACATTTTTCTTAGTAAAACGTTTTTTAATTTTAATAAAACCTTTTTTTATATATTTATTAAAAAAAATTTATATAAAAAAATTTTATTTTTAGTTTTATACAACAGTTTTTTTTAATTTTTTAATTTTTTTATATTTTATAAAACAGTTTTTTAAATAAAATAATAAAAAACATCCTTCTATTAATATTTATGTATTTATAAATAGATGGAAAGAAGATGCGACTTTCGTGATAAGTAAAACATTTAATGTTATCGTAACTCATTTGGAGATGATTTGGTACATCTTTTGCGACTCATATCTTTATTCGAAACTAATTCGAGTATTGATGCACTGCTACACCAAATTACCTATACACGAGATTTTAACAAATGTTCAAATGGACCCAAAAATAGTAAATCTTAAAATATTTCCATGTCAATATTTGTGTTATCACTTGAATTATGTTTTAAGTATTTTTTTTTATTATAACAGTCATAATTTTGATTTTGAATCAAAATATTTATCTCCTTTTTGTAGGTAGTTGGTTTAACAAGTAGAACATGGTGGCATCGATGAGGCATTCTCTGGGCATATGTTATAAGATATTTAATTTAATATTTAAAAATGATTCATACTAATATGTAATTTTAAGTTATTTAGTTTTTATGAGATTTATTTCACGAAACGTGACCTTAGTGATACAAGTGATATAGATTGTTTAAACAACTTTTTGGTAGAATATGTAGTGTTACAAAAACATGTAGCTAGAATGTGTAGTGTTATAAAAGTGTCAAATGAATAATACTATACACTCGGGAGGAAGGCAAGAGTGCTATAACGACAAAAATTCGGGAGGCAAATTTATCATCGTGCCATCGGCACGTGTACACCCTAGTATATATATATATATACACACACACACACAATAAGG
Source organism: Sambucus nigra (assembly GCA_949130495.1). NCBI lineage: Eukaryota > Viridiplantae > Streptophyta > Magnoliopsida > Dipsacales > Adoxaceae > Sambucus > Sambucus nigra. The sequence continues at coordinate 59,374,275 of OX422219.1, forward strand.
TATGCCCGTGCCTAAAGTCACGCTGATAATCACAAAATGGCAAAAAATTTCAAAGTATGTAATCGCGAAATGGCGAGAATTTCGAAAGAATGTAATCACAAAACGACAAAAATATCGCTCCCCAACAAAACATCTATATATCTAAAACATTGTAGGAATATAATCAGACACTAAATATACAATAACACTGATATAGAAGTGACATAGAAACAGTGAGTAAAATTAAACATAGTAAAAAAAAATATGAGAGATCTAATTATTAATATTTGATGCATTTATGTTTGTTGCGAGTCAATTATAAAAATGAGATTAACATTGAGCCATTGAGCCAAAATTTGGTACTTTCGTTCAAAAAAATTATCATTTCAATTTTAAGTCAAATATGACAAACTTTCACATTGAGCCATGTGCCCCCATGTGCTTGATTTTAAGGGCAACAAATAACGATTATGCTTTTTTTAATGCTTAATCCTATGAAACAATTATTTCGAAACTATCCTATAGAGATGAATCTCTAACATTACGATAGATGCAATAAATTATTTCACCACTAAATTCAAGAGTTCAAACCCGTACACACATCGCACCCACACATCCGTAGCCACATTATCAAAATCTATAATGTCTCATGATGGTATAGCTCAAGATAATACATTAATTAACCATAACACTACGCTTTTCCTTAGCCCTCGTTAATGCATTGAACAATTTGGCCTTATGCATGGCATCGTGTGTACCATATGCATATGGTGTCAGTTTATTTACTTAATAACAGTGTATTATAAATGCACGATGCAAATTTTCGAAAATATACATCGTTTATTGGACAAAACGTCATTTAATTCGCGCAAATAAATATTTTTTAAATAACCTATTAGTTTAAAAAAATGAAAAACAATTTATTCATTTTTTTACATGCATACACAGTGACCACACATTTTTATTTTTCCTCTATATAAATTATACAGTTAAAAAATATATTTTTTAATAAACTTTTTTAACACCTATTGTACTTTTTTCCAATATATAAAATGTATAGCATAAAATACCATAAAAATAATTTAATTCAAATGTATGTGTCTAATTAGTTGGGGGAGTTAATGATAAAAAGAGATAATGCACTAAATGTCACTGAAATTGAATTATTGAAAGACATCAAAATGATGCCTTTTAAAAACATAAAAAAAATCCGTATATATGTTAATGTTTTGTGTGTATTGTTCGTTAGCTTTAAATTTCTGCCTTGGTCAATGGAAATCTTTTCAGCCATAACAGTTGTTTAGGGCCACACGCTACTTCTAGTCTCGGACTGTTCACTGTTGGGCATTCATTGATTGTCACAATACTGGTTAAAAATTGACAGCTAAATGTTTGAGTGCAAGAAAGCCTAAACCTACGTTAGAGATAATAGTTAGCATTTACAATTATGACAGGTCAATAATAAAAAACTAAGAGCTCCTAAGGTTCAATATAATTAATATATGCACAGGTCTAATCAGTCAACAAAAGGTATAGTCCTGTTATATGACAACTATGACAGAAACCTAATACAAACATCTACCTAAAAACTAATGGTCAAAACTTAAAGCTTAAATATCTTTTCACAGCAGTACTCTATATTAAGCCTGCATACTATACATGTTGTCCAACTAATTTGTTTAAGTTTCATTTTGATTATAGGATCCATAGGATAGGATAGAGGTATGGGAGTTGTCCGTTGAAATCTATTAGAGATTCTTTGGACAACTATCGTTGATTTTTTTAAACAAAAATTATCACCTTTTAGTGGTCTCGATTATAGGGTCTGCTGTTTGTTAACAGCTAGTAGGAGACTTTGATATGACTTTCTCCTTAGACCCGTTAGATATTTTGATTTAGTTTTGGTAAGGATTAATGCCAGATATCCCTTTAATATTTTTAACACAGTACCTGTAGGTGTACATTCTTAATATAGGAGCCTTTAGTTTTCATCCTATTATCCTTATAAATGATCAAATGATTCCAACCGAGCATGGCAGCAGTAACACATGGAAGTTAGATGAACACCTTTCTTATGAAGAGTTTCATAAATAGGAATAATTTTGTGATAGCATTTCCATAAAAACAAAGATATAGTTGATGGAAATAAATTATTCCACATATGTTTGCATATAATGATGTTGGCTTAAATGATCTAGAGGTAGACCAAGCAGACATAGCAGAGAAGTTACCATCTATAGTAGTATCCTAGAAAATTGAATCATTAATAGAAGTTATATGATGCCCAGTTTCATCTTTGATAGCTTGAATTCTCTTAAGAGCATTTGATCCACTCTTAAACGAGAAGTGTTTATATAAAGAAGAGAAGAAATCAGACCACAGAGAATAAGAAGATCTAAGAAGCCACAAAATTTTCATGTTGAATATCTTGCAAATATCTTCCATAGACTTGAAACCCAAACCTCCTTCTTGAAGTGGACAATAAAGAATTTCCCATTTTAACCAATGAAGCTTTGATCCAAACTTTTTAGAGAAACCCCAAAGAAAATTACTGAAAAAATTTTGAATTGAGGATAAAATGTTTCTTTTTTTGTGTGGGGGTGGGGGGGTGGGGGTGAGAGTTGCTATAATATGGAGAGGAATAGATTATAGCACTGATTTAATTAGAGTCTTCCTCCCTTCAATAGATTAGAACTTTTATTTCCATCCTTCAAGATTGGACCTGACATTCTGAATCAACTCTGAGTAATAGATGCTTTTGTTCCTTCCATAGAAAAAGGGGCATCCCAAATATTTGATAGGAATGGACTTCAATTTAAAGGATGTTAGAGCTAGAATTTTGGATATCTTTCTTCTATGCATTTAATAGTGGACTGTAAAACTACTCTTGGAGCAGTTTATAAGCTGACCTGGTGCTTTTTCAAAGTTCTTCAAAAAGTTTTGAAGATTTTTTGAAGAGGAAGAACTTTATTACAAAAAATTATAAAGTCATCTGCAAAACTCAAGTTAGAAATAGTAGGGGAATGTCTAGGAGGAGAATAAGATTTGAGTTTACCAGAGAGAAGAAGATTTTGAATGTCTTGATTTAAGGTTTCAGCAATGAGGACAAATAGACCAGGGGAGAGAGGGTCTCTTTGTTTTAAACCTTTGCATACATCAATTAGCATGATACTTTGTCTATTGTTTGCACTAAATAAACAAAACACAAACCAATTTATAATTAAGATTCATTAATCCTTTTATAATTTAAAAAATATTTGATTTTTTGTCCTCAACAGCAGGTTAGAAAGCAACACTTGTATACCAATTTATTTAATGCCAATGTTGAACTACATACATCCAATATATAATTACAAAACACAAAAACCACTAAAATAAGTAGATAAATTTAACATCAGCTCTATACCCATGGAACTTACCGAAATACTATATCTGAAAACTGAAGGCAAAATCTAATGCATCAAGTTTAAAGCAATAATGAAAAAACTGTAGACTACAACACTCCCCAGCTACCATTGTTTCTCTCTGATAAATTGCATAGTTTAGCAACCAAAACCAATGGCTCCAATACAGAATCAAAAGACAATTCTTCATTCAACAATAAATAGGATAAAAATAAATACTTGTCCTGATACACGATTTCTGCAATTGAACATAGATAAATATCAAATATTAGTAAAAATAGTAAAAATGCGTATAACATTATAACATTATAAAACATGAATTGCTTATAGCATTTTAAAACAAAATCAAATGTAAAAAAAATGATATTAGGTGTCGCAAAAATCACAAACTAAAATGGTACAAAACACATAGGTTAAAAATACAATTCAAGAGGCTAACCATGATATCTGGTTACACAATCTTGAATTCGAAATGGAATTAATCAACAACTTTTTATGTTTGTTAATTATCCAACGCAACGTTGACTCTTCAAACCTAATCCAACTAGGACTCACTCTCATCGACGCATTCGGTAACCTCTCGATCTGACAGTGACACCAACTGGCAGTTCAATTTCAAATATTGTGATTTTGCATGTGATATAAGTTTCTCTCCATGTCTGTTTGTCTTGTCGTCATTGCTGAAGAAACAAATCAAAAAGAAAAAAACCCTGAAGGTAATAACCCCATAGATAAGGATTTAAGGGTAATAACCCCATAGATAAGGGTAATAACCCCACAGATTACGATTTCGCTTTGAAGAAGCGAATAACCCTTGATGGTAATAACCCCATAGATTACGATTTCACTTTTATCTATGGCGTTGCCTCTCTTTTCTCTCAAATTTCACTTTGAATAAGCGAAAGCAAAAAAACCTGATGCATAAACCAAATTAGGAAAGAAAAAAAAGACAAAGAAATAATCCCATAGATAAGGGTTTAAGGGTATTCAATGTAGTGAGGGTTTGAGAGAGATATGGAGAGGTCTTGTACCTGTGACACGTCCGAAGTTGAAAAGAAGACATATTTGATGGAACTTTCATTCCCTCCCTTGAGTTTACTGGAAGGTATCGTAGTCTATCTTATCAAAGGCAGAGAGGCGGGACGATGAAGTATCATGAGAAGAAATGAGTTTGAGAGAGAGAAAGAGAGAGGCTCGAGGAAGAAAAATCAAAACACAAGTGTGTTTTGCTCTTTTTAACCCACTGGGCTTTTGTTCGAATAATTTCGTTGACAGGGACGGATGGAGGTTTTATAGCGATGGGATGGATTTGGATTGTGGGAGAGACTAAAAAAACATCAGATGAGGTTCTAAGGTTTGGAGAGTGAGAGAGATATTACACTTCTTGAGCCTTGTGCTTCGCCATAATACGTTTCTTGAGCTTCCTTTCTTCTCGAGCCTTGTTCGTAATAAAGTGCGTGGGTGGCAGATTTTCAGATGTGTAAGATAGAGAAGGGGAAATGATCTTGACCGTTGATTTCTACTTATGGTGGCTTTCATCTCAACTCTTAAATTTGTTATCATCTAGGTGACATCACCTTTTAATCTTATGACATACATAAGTTTTATACTTTATTGTATATATATATATATATATATCCAATCATCAAAAACTAAATTAAATCATGGGATTTTCATCATTCTTTGTCCAACATCAATTATATCATAATTTATTATGAAAATCCAAAATTCCCGATCAAGGTTTCGTCTTTTCAATTGAAGATAGAGTCTTTTCATTCAAGATCAATATATACAACATTTATTCATGGTTTTCTGTAATCAATAACAAATTTTAATGTTTTATTTTACTTTAACAAGATTAAGAACTCCATATTGTTCATCTTTCTAAAAATCCCATTTTTCCATATAATCAAACACATCCCAAAATCAAATCGTCAATTACTAATTTTGATATAAATTTACACTACACATACTCAAGATATCTAGTTTATACACTTGCCTTAAATCATTTGCATAATTCTGAATCTTTATGTGTCGGGTTAAAGAAGATAACAATTCTCCTCCACGTCCTTTTCCAAATCAAGCCTTTGGAACTCCTGGGGTGTTCTTCTTCCATATTTTCTCACAAATGGCCTCTCTTGAGTTTTTGGTGTGTTATGGCTTCCTCCCTAACCATAATTTCTGTTTAATTAACCTAAATCCATAAATGAATTAAAGCCCAAGGTGTAAAATGACCCTCATGCCCTTCCTCGAGTCCTGGCTAGTCTAAAATGCTCTCGATAACCAATCTCTACTCTTGGGTACTTGATTTTGACTATTTTGACCACTCTTGGATCAACCGTACACTCGAAATCACCATCCGAGTCATTAAACATAAACATCCTATTTCAAACCAAAAACAACATACAAAAATGCCCTAGTTGCGATACCGTCAATTCCCGCCGTTTTTACTCACATATGATGCCCTTACAATTGACTTAATTAAATTTAATTAAACACTCTAATAAATTTACACATATATATTAATCATGTTCTCAATAATTAATATTTATTAATTTCATATTATTTTCCCATTCTAATTAAATTGCATAACACACGTAATTAAAATGTTAAAAATAAATTGTTTAAAATCACGAGGTATTACATACTTCCCCCTTATAAAGGAATTTTTTCCTTGAAATTCGGATAAGTCTTGTACTCATAGCTTCGGATACTTCCTTATATGGAATCTTTACCTTTCCAAAGTTGAAAGCATTATTTTGTTCCCACTACACCTCCACTAACAGTACTCTTCAGCCCGATAGTCTAAACACTACCATTCAAAACTAGTGACCACTCCTCTCTAGTTACCTTACACTGACATACCACATTATTTCTCTTATCGTTTCACCTCGGTGACTGCACAACATATTACACTTCTGCAAAAAATATTCCAATACCGACTATATCATTCTCTCTACTGGGGAAAGGTCCTAACATCCCTAGGTGGCAACTCTGCTATTTTTTTAAAATCACATCTCTCCCTTTGTGGGAGACATCCACAATCACACCTGACCACTCATGTCTTACTTAAAAATCTTCGGTTCGTTATGATGTAACTCTTGCGATAATTCTCTTCTGCACAGAGTAACTTGTGACTATTAGTTCAAAATATGAACTTTATTCTTATAATGGTTTACTGACTCAATTCTAGTAAAAACGCAAAATTCCATTGCAAGAAACCAGCTGAACCCAGTACAATATATCACTCATATAGAAATTGAAGTTATTATGGAGCCTCTCGGACACCATGTTAACTGCAAGTGGGGTCTGTTTATCATTAGGTTTCCTCCAAATAAATGGGAATTTATTTTTACGGAATACTTGACGTGTAAGGCTTTTAGAGATCCTGGGCCCATGGAAGATATTAAGGCATGCCATCTTTTCTAAACACACCTGAACTTGATAAGAGACTTAATCGTAAGTCTCGACATAATTTCCACAACCCACTCCATAGGTAGGCTAATGGCCCTAAGGCTCCTTCTCTTACTCATCCTATAATTTTTACTTGTTTGAGTCACAAAAGATAATATATATATATATATATATGTGTGTGTGTGTGTGTGTGTGTGTGTGTGTGCGTGTGTGTGTGTGTGTGCTCGTGCCTGAAGGCATGATGCAAAATTTTAAAAGTGTACGTCGTTGATTGGACCATATATCGTATTTACATGCATACATACAGA